>CM050169.1:223067072-223517072 GCA_027410445.1 Discoglossus pictus
GAAAAATGTGATGAACTTGGATTCCTGACCATCTGTTGTTTTGAGCTTGGTTGGTAGCAACTAATAGAAAGATTACTCTGTGTTTAGGTTACTGTGTGGGGGCTAATGATGTTGGGTAAGTTAAAACCACTACTACTATGGATCCCTTAATAGCTCCTTTGTAGGGAGAAGTGTCACTCACCCTATTCATCTGCCGCGTCTTGTCTCCCAGGCGGCCCAGCAGGAGGCCCAGCGCTTGTAGTTATGGTCAACCTCAGCGGACAGAACGCTCATGGATCGAACAAATTCAATTTTGTTTAAGACTACTTCAAACGTTGGGGTGGGTGATTTCCAATGGGCGGCTACTACTATCCTTACTGCTAGGAAAATTTGGTTAGTTAGGAATTGTTCTGAGTTGGACATCCCTTCTTCCGGTAATCCCAGGATGGCCTCTTCTGGTCTCATGGGATAGCATTGACCCCATAGTTTCTCCAGGGTTTTGTAGGTGTCCACCCATGTGTGTCTAATCATAGGGCATTCCCATAATTTATGGATTAGAGTCCCTTTTTGGTTGCAGTCCCTTTCGCATATGTCACTAATCGTCTGGTTCCCTATGTGCATTCTTACTGGGGTTAGGTACCACCTCATAATAACTTTATAGGAGTTTTCTTTCATAATTACGTTAAGTGATGTGTTTTTGGCTTGTTTCCGAATACTATTCCATTGGTCTCTGTCTAAATTTATGTTGAGGTCAGCTTCCCATGCTGATTCATAGTGTAATTTAGGGGGTGTGACTAACTCGCTTAAATGGTTATATATTATGGAGATGTTTCCTTTCCCTCCCGGGAATTTAATGCAACATTTTTCGAATAAGGATATATTTAGCCCTCCTTTATTCTTAGTGATGTGATTTAATCTTTGGTTTATAGCGATTAGGTTAAGCCATTCCCCCGGAGGAAGGGGTTTGTCTTCTAAGAATGCGGTGGTGGACCATTTTTGATTAACAACCGGTAAATCTGCCACAATCGAGCAATTATTATCAATCCACCATCTGTATTGAGCATTAGAGTTTATTTTGGGGTTAGTTGAAAGTGGCCATAGAGGGCTGAGCCCTGACTCCGGGCCCAGCAGTCTGTTCCTCTTATTTATATCTTTCCATAGGGAAATTGAGTGCCTCACACTTGATGGAATTGATTGGGGTAACTTGAAGCCCTGCTGGGTTGAGAGCCATAGTAACTGACGCATGATTAAATCATTGGACCCTAGAATGTGTTTTTCTAATTGAACCCATACCGGGGGGGAGTCCCTGACATACAACTTAACTAGTTGGGCTAATCTAGCAGCTTTAAAGTACCTGGAAATGTCTGGAAATCCGAGCCCACCATCCTTCTTAGTCGCAGTAGTTGTTTCTCTGTTAATTCTAGGTTTTTTATTGTTCCACAGAAAACTCATTAGTAATTTCTGTATTTTTTTCAAATCTATCGCTAAAATCGAGATAGGTAAGGTCCGAAAAAAAGGTAGAGCAGTTTGGGGAGTACGTTCATTTTGACGGCATGTAGCTTTCCTAACCACGAAATCTTTAGTTCTGACCACCTGTGCAGGTCCCTAGTTAATTGTTTAATGAGGGTTGGGTAGTTTGCTTCATATAGGGTCTTAGTTGATTTTGTAATTTGTATGCCTAGGTAGTTGATAGAATTCGGGGCCCATTTTAT
Organism: Discoglossus pictus; assembly: GCA_027410445.1. Taxonomy (NCBI): domain Eukaryota; kingdom Metazoa; phylum Chordata; class Amphibia; order Anura; family Alytidae; genus Discoglossus; species Discoglossus pictus. The sequence goes on from CM050169.1 coordinate 223,068,764, forward strand.
TGGGAAGTTATTGGCTAGTAGTTTTTCTGTGGTGGGAGGAAGTGATATATTAAGGGCTATGCTTTTACTTGTGTTCATTTTGAATCCTGACAGTGGGCCAAATTTAGACAAAAGTTTGAATAGATTAGGTAGACTAACCAGGGGGTTTGATATTGTTAGTAGGATGTCATCAGCAAAAAGGCTAATTTTATGATCTGTCGGGCCGACCCGTATACCCGAAATGTCAGTGTGCTGACGAATGGCAATTGCTAGGGGCTCTATGCTGAGGGCGAACAACAATGGTGAAAGAGGGCACCCCTGTCTTGTCCCCCTTGTGATGTTGAATTTTAGTGAATTGTGTCCTTGGTATGTAACTTGTGCGGTTGGTTCCGAGTATAATGTCGCGATGCTTCGCAGAAAACCTTCCGGAATTCCGAATTTGTTCAGCGTGGCGTTCATAAATGTCCAATCTAACCTATCAAATGCCTTCTCGGCATCAAGCGCTAACACCATAGCGCGGCCTTCATTACTTTTGGTTATGTCAATAAGGTCAATAATTTTTCTGGTATTGTCTAGCGCTTCTCTCCCCTTAATGAACTCTACTTGGTCTGGGTGTACCACTTCAGGTAACAGATTCGCTAGTCTTGACGCTAAGATTTTGGTGTATATTTTTAAATCTGTGTTGATCAGAGATATTGGTCTATAGCTAGCACATTGGGATGGGTCTTTCCCCGGTTTAGGAATCAGTATTATTTTGGCTTCTAAGAATTCCGGTTTAATTTTTTCACCAGCTAAGAAGCTGTTAAATAGCTTATGTAAGGTGGGGCTAAGTAGATCGCTCATATGTTTGTAGTAGAGGTTGGAATAGCCATCTGGCCCTGGGGCCCCGTGTGCCTTTGTGGACTTGATCGCATCCTGTATTTCTTCGACCGAGATGGGCTCTAAGAGTGATTTGGCTTTGGTAGAGTCTAATTGGGGTATATTTAAGTTATTTAGTGTATTTTCAATTTCTAGTTTGTGGATTGGGGTGCCTGATTCGGGTGTTTTGCTGTAAAGGTCCGCATAAAATTGTCTGAATTCGCTTACTATTTGATCTGGTTTAAAAACTGTCTGTCTATTTTTGGTGATTATTTTGGCTATGAATGAGTTTGCTCTTTTTTCTTTTAGTCTCGTGGCCAACATTCTATCGGGCTTGTTTGCGTATCTGAAGAATTTAGCTTCAGTTCGCTGTAGGATATTGACCATTTTCCCTCTTAAAATAGTGTTTAGTTCTTGTTTGTAATTTAGTATCTTCTCATGGGTATGTCGTGATTTATCTTTAACAAATAGTTTCTGTGCTTCTGCAATTTTCTGGTTTAGAAGTAAGATTTGTGCTTGGTCTTTTTTCTTTTTGATTGAACTAATTTGTATACAGACTCCCCTGATCACTGCCTTGTGAGCTGCCCAAATTCCATCTATGTCTATCTCCCCTACTGTATTGAGGTCAAGATAATCTACGATTGCAGTTCTGACCTTATCTCGTGTGATAGGGTCGTTCAGTATACTGGGATTTAATGACCACCTCGGGTTATTTCCTTTCGGTAGGAGATTATTCATGGAGATTTTGACCAGGTCGTGGTCCGACCATGCTATGGGGCAGATAGCGGCCTCAGTTAGGTTCCCTGTAACGTTCTGTGGGATCAGGATATAGTCTATTCTGGAGAGCGAACCATGTCTGGCAGAAAAAAATGTGTATTCCCTTTCTGTGGGGTTCATGTTTCTCCAGGTATCAATCATGCAGTTTGATTTTAGGAGTTTTTTGAGAGCTTTAGTCGCTGTGGGGATTTTTTGTGAACCTAAATCATTTGACTTGTCTTTGAGCGGGTCTAAGACCGCGTTCATGTCTCCTCCTATTATCTTAAGCCCGTCTTCCCAGCTATCTGTGAGTTTCTGTATTTTTTGAAAGAATGGCGTTTGATCTGTGTTCGGGGCGTAAATGTTCAAGAATGAAACCTTACGTTCGTGTATGGTCCCATGTACTGCTAAAAACCTGCCATCTTTATCTTTTTGAATTTTACTTAACTGAAAGTTGAGTCTTCTGTGGAACAAAATCGTGACTCCCTTTTGTTTGGTATCTGCGGTCGAATGGAATGCCTGAGTAAAGACTCCCCCCCAATATTTTGGCAGTGCTTGTTTTCTAAAGTGAGTTTCCTGAATCATTACGATATCAAGATTTAGTTTTTGGTAATTTCTCAAGGCTACCCCCCTCTTGATTGGTTCGTTCAGACCATGAGCGTTATGTGACGCAATGACAATGTCCATATTTCTTATTGAGGTGTATGACCTTTTGGTGTGTCTAAATGGCTATCTCACCTTTCTGGAAGCCTGTTACTTCGTTATCCTGTGCCTCCTGCTGGTTTCCGCCCGAAGACTGCTCAGCAGCTGGCTGTGTGGGAGAGTATCTGTACTCAAAGGAAAAGAGACAACAGAGTGTGAGCCAAATTGCTTATACTTAATCCTTTGGAATTATAAAAACCTGGCTCAGTAATTAAGCAAGTTCCTACTTTTCCTCTAGTGGGGATCCCTAAGGTAAACCTGGGTAAGAAGTCTAAGTATGTGAGTCTGTTTGTGTGTCTTACTGTTGGTCAGGAAAGCTCTTAGTATGTTTTAACTTAATTGTGTTCCTTACTTAAATAAAGTGTGGTAAATTAAACTACTATGAGGAGAGCGTTTGCTGTCCTCTTCGTATTTTACAGGTGGGCCAGTTAGTGTCTCTAAACTGACACTGAATTGGTCCGCCTAAACTTTCCCTACTGTGGTTTTTTTTGGAAGTCTACGTGTTAGCGCCCGTAGGGACGCCTTCTAGGTGTGTGTTGCTTTTGCCTTTACGGCCTGGGTTAACTGTCTATAGTGTGTATTAGAACTTTCACTGGTGTGGGTGCTACCTTATTGAATCTACCCGTTTTCAGATTCAACTAGCTTTGGTTGTCAGACTAGCATGAGAACAAGGAGAGAGAGAGAAGAAGAGAGAGGAAGAAGAAACAAAAAAAAAACAAAAAAGCAGAGAAACAAAATAAGTGACAACTCATTGTATTAAGTCTTTTTCTCCGTTCATGGGAGGACTCCTTCCTCTCGGGTTTTCTGTTGATTGAAACTGCTCTCCGACAGTGACCTTGATGTTCCATTCCGCCAGCAAGTTAATGCCTTCCTCCAGTGTTCTGATAGTGAAGAATTTTCCCTCTTTGGATATATTGAGGCGAAAAGGGAAACCCCATGTATACCTCCATCCTTGAGCCAGGATACAGTCCAGAACCGGTTTCAGTTGTCTTCTTTTGGCAAGGGTAGTCGGGGCTAGATCAGAAAAAAGCAGCGGTGTGTGCCCCTTGATGGGAGGGATGCCTTTTCTTGCGGCCTTCATGAACAGTTCTTTGGTGGAGTAGTAGTGGAATCTGGCAATGATGTCTCTTGGGCGCTCCTGTGGAGATGAACGGAATCCAAGGGCTCTGTGAAACCGATCTATTCTCAAGTTTTCTGGATGTATGTTTGGGAGGAGAAATTCACATAGATCGTTTAGGTATGCGTGTAGGTCCTTGACAGACTCTGGCACATTCCTCAGCCTTATGTTCTGTCGTCTAGATCTGTTTTCTAGATCTTCCTGTTGCAACTGTTGTCTAGATTGTTCCTCCTTCAAAGCCAAGATCTCCTCTGTTAGCTTGTTGTTATGTTGCATTATTTCCGAAATTTTGGTTTCCAGTTTTGTTGTTTTATCGTCCACCTTTTTAATTTCTGTGGATAGTTCTGTTGTCACCTTCCGGATGTCTGATTTGACCTCCTCTCTGAAGTTGGATATTAAGTCTTTAAGGTCCTGGATGTCACTTTTAGTGCTAGGCGCTGACATTTCAGAGCTTGTTGCTGCGTGGACTGCGGCTATGGGTGCTTTATTGGTGGGAGAGCTTGCTGAAGATTTGGGTAGGCAGTAAGATTGGATCCCTTTATTGTTCTTTCTCGTGGCAACACCTGCCATCTCAGTGAGAGTATTGTAGATCAAGTTGTTGCCAGAGACCTGGTTTCACTTGGTTTGTCCCAGAGCAATTGTTAGCGTCCCTATATTGCTGGGCTCTTTTCTAGTTACATCTTTTTGGATTTATTAAAAGTTCTTGAACCGAAGTGGTCATAGCTTAAATGCTTGTAGCTGAAAGTTGAGCTTTTGTTGTCTCTTTTCACTTGCTTGGTGCTTTTGAACTTTGTCCACTAGGTGGTAGTAGAGTTTCACTAGTACAGTCTGTTATACAAGCAGGGATTCGGCCTGGAAACTAGCATTGAAAAACAAATGGTTTTGTAATCCTGTGGCCTGTGTCTGATTAACCCTTTGTACGCTGCAAATTCCGCCCTTGGGGTGCACGCTCCTGTGTTAGGGGCCCAACGATTCTCGGACCTGAGCTGTCCTGTTTTTAGGAACCCACTTCAGATATGTGTCTATGGTCCGTGGGCTTCTGGGGAGGTTCTTGGACCCAGAGGGGGGGGTCTCCTGCGGTGGCTGTGCCTGCAGGTTCTCTTTGGGCTTTTGGGGCCCCCTACATGTGCCCCTGTAGCATGGGCCTCTGTTGGTAAGTGAGCCTGGTGTTGGGCTTATAGTGGGCCCCCTATAAGTGGGTCATTGGGGGTGGAAGGAGCTTTAAGATGGACTCTTTGCTCTCTCCTGATCTTTCCCCTCTGTGTTGTGTTCGCCCCCCTTCACCTGTTTTTTAGGGCTGATTGGTGAGTGATGGGAGTAGGGCTAGTGTGGGCCTGTGAGGTAGACCCTTATGAGCGTATGTCAGCGGGATGGGGGTCTGCAGTGTGTTTTCCCTTACCTCACAAGTGTGACGCTGGATTCAGCTGTTGTTTGCCCTGAGGGCCCTCACCACCTGGGCTATCAGTGTTGTGCTCCCTGCTCACACCGCTCGGTTGGGCCGGTGTGTTGCTCGTTTTTCTGCCTTTGGGGTGCCCCTGCGAGCTCCGGAGCCTTGATAGACTCTGCTATCGCCTCCTGATGTCTGGGCTGCAGCTCCCGGTGTCCTCTGCGCTGCGGTGATGAGAGCAGTGTCTCAGTCGGGTTTTGTCAAGGCAGGGTAGAGAGGCCGTGGCCTGGGGTAAGTACAGCACGCGTGGTGCCAGTATCCGGGTCCGTCGCGGTGCTGGCCACGTGTGCTCGGTTAATGTAAGGGCCGCTTGTTATAAGTCTGCTTCTGCTGTTGCTGTGCAGGCCCCTGTGATTAGTGGGGTTTACTGCATCTAGTGTGCCCTTTTCAGGGGGTTTGAGTTTGATTTACCCCGTTTAATTGGTCTGTTTGTGGATTCTTTCTGCAGAGCTCAGCTCCTGCACGTCTGCTTCGCTTGCCTGCTTAGCCACGCCCCGTCCAAACCTGTCATTTTTGACGGGCATTTTCCCAGTATACTGTATATATATATATATATATATATAGATATATTGCCTTCTCTCTCACACACTCCCTTCTCTCCATCTCCCCTCTCTTTCTTTCTTTCTCTCTCTTACTCCCCCCTTCTTTCTCCCCCTCTCCCTTTCTCTCCATGTCTCTCTCCCTATTCACCTCCCTTTTCTATTTTTCTCTCTCCCTCTCTCCCAAACCCCTCTGATTCTCTCTCTCTTTCCTCTCCCCCCTCACTTTCTCTCCCTCTATCTCTGTCTCTCTCCCTCCCATCCCTCTCTTTCTGCTTTCTCTTTCTCTCTCTATCCCTCACTATCATTCTCCCCTCCCTCCCACTCTCTCCCCTTTCTTTCTCTCCTCTCCGCTCTCTCTCCCTCCACCTCTTTCTTCCCCCTCTCATTCTATCCCTCTCTCTTTCTTTCGCTCCGCCTCTCTCTCCCTCTCTCTTCATCTCGCTCTCCCGCTTCCCCAATGTATCCCCCTCTCCCGTCATACCTCTCCCTCCATGTGCCTCCCTCTTTCCCCTTGCTTCTCTGCCCGATTCCCCTCCCTCTCTTTCGCTCCGCCTCTCTCTCCCTCTCTCTTCATCTCGCTCTCCCGTGTGCCCAATGTATCCCCCTCTCCCCTCATACCTCTCCCTCCATGTGCCTCCCTCTTTCCCCTTGCTTCTCTGCCCCATTCCCCTCCCTCTCTCCCCCATGCATCCCTCTCACCCATGTCTCCTACTCTCCCTTTATGTCTCCCTTTGCCTCTCCCTCCCTACATGTGTCTCCCCTTCTCCCCCATGACTCCCTCTCCTCCTCTCCCTCTGTGTCCCCCCCCATGTCTCACCTTACCTCTCGCTCCCTGATGTGTCTTCTCCTTTCCCCTTGCCTTTCTCCCTCTCCCCAATATCTCCCCTCCCCAATGCCTCTCTCTTACTTCTCTCTCCCACCATGTGTCTCCCACTTTCCGCTTGCCTCTCTCCCCATGTCTCTCCCTTTACATCCATGTCTCCCTCTCCCTCATGTCTCCCTCTCCCCCATGTCTCCCCCATGCTTCCCTCTCCTCCCATGTCTCCTCCTCTTTCCCCATGTTTCTCCCCTTTTCCCCTTTACCTCTCTCCCCCATGTCTCCCCCTCATCCCCCGTGCCTCCCACTCCCCATGTTTCCCCTTCTTCCTCCACGTCTCCCCTTCCCTTTCTCTCCCTCCATGTGTACCCCCTTTTCTCCTTTGCCTCTCTTCCCCATGCCTCTGTTCCCCATGTCTCTTTCTCCATTACTCCATCTTCCCCTCTCCCTTGATGTCTCCACCTACATCCATGCTGATCCTTCAACCCCCATGATTCTCTTCCCTATGCCTCTCGCTCCCTCAATGTCTCTGACTCTCCCCCCATGTCTCCCCCTTTCCCCATGCCTCCCTCTCCCCATGTTTTCCTTTCTCCCACCATGTCTCCCCCTTCCCTTTCTCTCCCTCCATGTGTCTCCCTTTTTCCCCTTTGCCTCTCTTCCCCATGCCTCTCCCTCCCTCCATGCCCCTCTTCCCCTCTCCCTCCATGTCTCACCCCTCCATCCATGCCTCTACCCTGTCTTTTACCTACTGCTCCGTGCAGCCGGTCTGCTGGCTCCTTCCCCTGCCAGCAGACACAGGCAGAGAACAGGGAGCAGGAGCAGGGGACCGGGGGAAGGGGAATGAGAGCCACGGGCAGTGGAAGGCAGGTGGGGGCATTTTGCCAACCCCAAAGAGGTGACATCCGAGGCTCTTTGGCCCCCACGCACCCCCTTTACTACGCTACTGCATCTAGCTCCTGTCATTAGTCCATCACAGCTGCAGTTTTACACAGTCATAAACCCATATATGAGTTAATAATCCTAAAAAAGTGCTTAACACTAATTAATACTAGTCATGTTAACAAAAAAGGGGATAAATTATTTACAAATATTTACAATGTATTTGTTTATTAATATACAATGTGAACAGTGGCGCAAAAATAAATAAATAAAAGAAACTTAAAAACATTTAAAAGGAATACTATTTGATCACCCACTGTAAATGTAATAAAGTGTACAGAGATTAATTAGTGATTGATATTACACTTTTTCAGAATCAGTTATAATGTATTTGCCATTTTGTTATAAGTATAATCACGTATTGCTCCAAACACTTTCAAGAAAATAGATTTATATCACTTTGTTCTGAGGCTACAATGAGCTCTAAGGCTGGAAACTGCCAGTCATCTCTAGTAATGTGTGAATTAGGGGAATGGGAAGTTCAGTTCTTCCTAACAACAGGGAGACAATCACAAGTATTGTAACAGTTATTAATATAAACGTTGTTTGGGAAATATATATGTAATTGCTTCTTGGGATTTTGACAATGGTTTAGGGAATCAAAATTCATTCTGGACATTAAATAAGATCAATATAATTCATTGTTATGTTATGTCTTGAGATCTCTTTTACTTTTCACCATTCAGAGATGTGCTCTTTTTAGTACCACACTTTTTAAAATACAAATACATAAAACTTGTTGTATTTGGATTTGATACCTTCAGGATTTGCTTTTTTATATATATAAATTGGATAACAATGCTGAGGTTCTTGGAACTAAAACTACAAGTTACTGTAAAGCTGCTTACTCTCTGCAAACAACTCTGATAAACAAACACTTACTATGTGCTGTATATTCCATGACATTTTGATATGCCAAGTTGCTATTGTTTTTTTAAAAGGATTATAGTGCTTTATTTATTATTTGTACCTTGACTTAACTGAAAATTAAACAATTGAAATATCTGACTTCAGAAATTATAAACAATACAATGAGTAGTACACCCATTTACCCCTATACCATGGGTGTCCCAATAGGTACATAGTTACATAGTAATAGATCCCATTAGTATAACATACTATAAGCATGGCTATCCCTTTGGACCCCAATGGTACCTGAAAGTATCCTCTATTACCATGAAGTCTCTATGGACCCCAATGATACTTTAACACCTGACATGGACTCTACCCTCCTATGGGAGCCATAAGGACTCCAATAGTTCTTTACACTACCCCCACATAACTATACTACAATATGTACTATATATATATATATATATATATATATATATATTATTGCAATACAAATCATTAATATTAAAATCTGTACTTATTCAAATAACAAATGAGACTAGTTAAAATTAAAAAAGATTAAGCATACCATGGGACAGGGTAAAAAAAAGGAATATACATAAATGCAGAGGACACCTCCACCTATTCCCAAATACCCGCTACAACTTCGGGTATCCCTTGGAACTTTCTCAACACCCAACCATCACCGGCTACCCACTAGGAGCCTGGGTATCCACTGGGACCCCCTATACACCCCTTAAAAAAAATTCCTTCCTGACACGAGATACTGGTAATCACATTCCTCCCTGGATCAATACTCCTCCTTTTCATTTTCTTTTTTTTGTTTTTATAGTATTTATTTAACTTTATTTTCGTTGAAATGTTTACAATCATATTAAGTAAACAAACACATTCTTATCATACAGATAAAATACAGAAGTTTCTAATTTTTAAACAATGAATCACTTCATAAATTCAATTTCAGCATAGTAATACAAATTCAATTACCAACATACAGATACAAATACGGAAGTTTCATTTTTAAATAATTAATCACTTCATAAATTCAATTTAAGCTTATAAAATACAAATTCAATTACCAATTACTGAAAGATTTGAAGCATTTGCAGTCAATGTTTGAAATATCGAGATAGATGGGGAAAGGAAGGGGAGGGAGGAGGAATAAAGGAAGAGAAAGAGGGAGAAAAAAAGGGGGGAAGGAACAAACATTATTATAATCATAATATTAATGTTTAATTTAATGGAAACTAAAATTATTTTGCCCATTAGCAGAACAAGCTTAGACTTAAACTTGAATGGATGTCATTTTCAATTTTAGATATTTTTTTCATAATTATTATACCATTTTAACTTAAATTCTTTATTCCTTTTCTCTAAGTTACTGATCATGTCATATTGATCAAGGATCATCTGTTCAAAATAATTTGTTTTAATTCTAATATTGAAGGGGCTCTCATATTTATCCAATTTCTCATAATAAGTTTTTTAGCCAGGAAAACAATTTCCAAAAATCTCCATTCTTTATATATTTTATGATTGATACCTCCAAAAAAGACTATTTGTGCATTTAATAGCTTGTTTTTTAGCCAGTCTTGAAGCTTCCTCCAAAATCTATATATTTTATTACATTGCCAAAACAAATGCTTGTAGTTTGGATCTCACATTTTATATTTTATACATTCGTTCTCTTTAAGTTTGCCTATTCTCCACAAAATTTTAGAAAGGTAGTAACTTTGATGTACAATTTTAAGTTATTGCTCGTGAAAAATCAGCAAATAGGATATATTTCCTAACTCTATCGATACTTTTAAATATTTCTTCATCTTCTTCAAGATCTGGAAAAAATTTGTCCCATTTGCAAATTATTTCTTTAAATTTTTTGGGCCAAAATTGATCTTGAATAGTTTTATACAGTAGAATCCCAGTTATCCGGCACCCAACTAACTGGGACTCTCAAGCAACCAGCACTGGCATTAATTCACCATTTTCAAAAAAACTCCCGCTAAACCGGCATAACTGGCACTATCCGCCACTATTTGGCAGTTCTCGACTGCACAAAAAACAACTAACTTTTTTCCTATTTGTTTTTTCTGGGCCAAGTTTAAGTGCTGATGCCTTTTTAAATGAATTTTGAGGGGTTTTGGGGGGGGTTAAAAGTAATTTATACCCTTAAATTTGGGGTCTCACGATTAACCGGCAACTACACTTATCCGGCAATAGGGAGTCCCCGTGGGTGCAGGATAACGGGGGTTTTACTATATATGTATTTCAAAGCACTTTTCCCTTTACAATAATACTGAGTGATTCAATTGAACATGCCTGCAATTTACGGGCCGAAGGATTAAACCGTAAAGCATGCAAACGCAAGTAGTATTTTGGAGCGTGATCATGATCAATTAAGCAAGGTAGTAACTACCGATTTTAGAAACAGCCAATAGTAAATGAGACCGTCATCAATATGTCAGTAAAACATGGAGGTGAAACGTCAATCAATTAGTCGTCAATCAATTAGCCGTCAATCAATTAGCGTCCGATATGCGATCAGACTCGCAATCCGGCAACGTACAAAATAATAAAAATGAATGGAGAAATGACAGGGTCTAGAAATAATAGAGGTAATAGAAGAAGTAATCTTCAAAAAGATAATAAAGAATTGAAAGAACAAAAGGAGACAAAACAATTAGATTATTTATTAGATATGACTCCTGAAAATATAAGAAATCAAAAACTTGCTCAAACTATTGTTCAACAGATCTCAACAATGTTTATGCCATTGATAGAAAATTTACAGAGAGGGGTTGATTCTTTTAAGTGAGAATTTAAAATGACAAATCAAAGAATAGCTCAAACAGAACAACAAATATCTCATGCAGATGACAGAATAGTAGAACAAGCAAAACTCATAAAATAGTTAATGGCAGAAATTGAAAATTTACAGTTCAAACTAGAAGATATGAAAACTTGAAGTAGACGGATCAATGTAGAGTAGTTGGCTTACCGGAATCGGTTGACAGCAATAAGTTATTAGTTGAACTACCTAAATTGTTCAGCATGAATCCAATTAAACCACCTGTTGTTATAGAACGAGCCCATAGAATTGGTCCAGAAAGGAAACAAACTCAGGGTTTAGCCCCCAATAGAATGGTAATAATGCAAGAATTTAGAAAATTATAAAGCTTATCATATGGAGGCTCTACACTGCGACTTTATAATGACTATTCAGCAGAAGTATCTCGTAAACGCAGAGAATTTTCAACCTGTTGTAATAAACTTTTTTTAAAAAGGTAGAAAATTTGCTTTGTCCTATCCAGCCAAATTACGTTTAGAAATCATTCAAGGAACATTGTTTTTCGAAAAAGCTGAAGAGGTATATAAGTTCCTTAAAGAGGCAGGATAGATAAATAAATAAGTTTGTAATATCATAGACAATTTTATATTATCAAGCTTACAAATGATGACATTTAATAAAGGGAAAGGGGAGGGGCTTGGGAAAAGAGAGGACATTTTTTTTTTTAGGGAGGGTGAGAGGCGGGGGAGAGAAATAATGAAAAAAACAGTATTTATAATAGGAAAAATATTGAGAAAATATCAAACATTAAAATGACCTCTTGGAATGTGAGGGGCCGGTAAAAAGAAAGGCTATTTTAAAAACATTTAAAAAATAGAGGATCAGATATTGCTCTTTTACAAGAGACTCATTTGGAGATTAAAGAATATAAAAAAATGAGTGCAAGAAGCTATATTTACTAAATATGAGAAAAATAAACTAGGAGTAGCTATTCTTTTCAAAAAAAGATTAAATTATAAATATAAAGCTATTAATCTTGACAAAAGGGGATGATATATCATAATATGGCTAGTTATGGCTAGAGTAATTTTTATTATGTAATCTATATGCCCCAAATAAAGGACAGACAAACTTTTTTGCAGGAAATAATTACAAAAATGTCTTCATTAAATGTTGATTCTATTATTATGGGTGGAGACGTTAATATTGCTCCATTTGAGGATCAAGATAGAATTAACATATCTAAAGGCCCTTCCTATAAATGGAACATGATTACCCACAATAAAAGAGAAAACAATATCAATAGAGAAATATTAAATAATTTAAATTTAAGTGATTTTTGGCACATTTGCAATCCAAAAAACAAAGAGTTTACTTGTTATTAAAAAACACTTCAGAAATCCACAAATAGGTAATATTCTTTTATCCGACCATGCACCTATACAGCCTTATTAAATCGCAATTCGGCCAATTCTGAAGGGCTCTATATAAGCACATAGCATATTTCTTTTACAGAAGTTTTTAGTTAGTGAAGACCTTGCTTTTGGATAGAAGTTCACTAACTAAAAACTTCTGTAAAAAAATATGCTATGTGCTTATATAAAGCCTTTCAGAATTGGCCGAATCGCAATTTAATAAGGCTGATAATGATTAATAATAAATTGTCACTTAATGAACATAAAAATAGGCATTGGAGGTTTCCTAATGCACTACTTAAAGACCTAGAGCCTCATTCTATTAACGGCTGTAAAATTGCCGCAAAGCTGCGATTCCTTGCGGCCATCTTACGGCCCAGTGTAGAGCTACTGCTACCCTGCTATTCAAATGGACGGCGCCGCAAGGATATACCCCTTACGGCCAGCCGCACATCATGCAAACGGCCGCAAGCGTTTTTCCAGCGCCCGTAAATCTTGTTTTCCGGCCGCAAAGTCAGAAAACTATAAATGCAAATATAAATTCAAGATGGCACTGTAAAGCTCCGTAAATGCTAGGCATCATAATGGGGGACATGAGGATTAATACCAACACCCTCTCAAGCTAGCACATCGCCCAAATCCGATATATAATTTACGGTTTATTTTCCGTCCCGAAGTCCCATGGGCTCGTCCTTGTTAAAACCCGTATGGGTTCGGAGGTTGAGGGCCGCAAACAAAGCATTGTAGAAGCCAATATATATTCATTCCAGCACTGCAAAGCACTGTAAATGATGGGGAACATAATGGGGGGCATGAGGATTAATAGCAATACATTCTCAAGCTTGCACATCGCCAAATTGTACTTTGATTTTAAAATATGTCCAAGTCCCACGGACTTCAATGATCAAGCCCGTAGCTCGTTTATTCAAGCCCGTAGCTCCTTATTCAAGCTTGTGCGGGCTTGGAGGGCGCATGTCCTCCAAGCCCGTAGCTCGTTCTTAAAGCCTGTACGTGCTTGGAGGTTGAAGGTATCCATTTTGTTACGGTTTTTGCAGTCTGCATGGTTTAAGCCTGTAACCCTAAAATGGAGGCCCAAGCATTACAGCCTCCAAATTAACAATTGTTAAAATTAGTTTAATATTCCTCATATGTTTGATTGGTCAACACACATACAGGTTCCATTGTAGCCTCTAAAACAGCCCTATAATAGAATATGTCACCCCAACATTGGCGCACACAGCAAATGTGTTTTGACAACATGTAGCTGACATGAGCGGGCCCACATCATTGCGCAGTTCTAATGTTTTTGACTATTGCGCGTTGATGAAAGGGCGCAAGTGATATGACCTAATGCCATAAACCCTTCTAACCCTTGTAGCCGCAGCCTAATCCTAACCCTTACACCCCACAGCCTAATCCTAATCATTAGATCCGCTAGCCTCCTGTCGGGCCTGCTGTTGTTGATGCGCGCATGTGTCGGTGCGCAGATGACAGCGTGCATTCGATGCACGCTATATAGTTGATCAACGATAGAATACACATCTCGCTCATCACATCCACATTAGAGAACACAAATAGTGGCCAAATCAGACCACCACTTGGCATATATCAAGTACCAGGGGAATATTTCAATATATGTGGTTAAGTTCTTCAGTTGTGTCTGACTCTCTGTGACCCTATGGACTGCAGCACATTCAGCTAGGTCTCTGCCTGTGATGTTCTCCAAAGTTTGAATGCCAAAGAGATTGGAGTGGGTTGTCAGTTCCTCCTCTAGTGGATTGGGATTTGTCTGATCTCTCTGCTATGACCTGCCCACCTACAGTAGCTCACAGCTTCATTCAGGTACACAAGCTGCTTCACCACCACCACCACTTAGCAACCCTCACCCATGTAAATTGCTAAATAGCAGAACAGTTTGGAAGTTCACCAAATGGGAATAACTAGACACCTGGCACATGGCTCCCACCAGGATGGGCGTAGCAGAGATTATGCCTGATGGCGGTGAGTTTGCTGTCGATCCCAGAGCCTCTGGACTGTCTCCCTTTGTGCTTGCGGCCCTTCCTGATGGGTCATAGTAGATATGTGTGGTGTATGTACCCCTGGTCCCCTTCAGCATTGCTAAGTGGTGTGAATGCGCTTGTGTACCTGAATGAAGCTGTGAGCTATAACACGTAGGGCCACTGTAGGTGGGCACGTCATAGCAGAGAGATCAGACAAGGTCCAATCCCCTTGAGAAGGAACTGACAAACCACACCAGTATATTTAGCATGCAAACCGTGGATAACAGCACAGGCAGAGACCTAGCTGAATGTGCTGCAGCTCATAGGATCACAGAGAGTCAGACACAACTGAAGAACTGAACAACATACATTAAAATGTTTCCCTACTACTTGATATATGCCATGTGGCGGTGTAATTAGCAAAATAATTGTGTTACCAATTGTAGATGTGATGAGCGAGATGTATATGCATTTAAATAAGAGATTTAAGGGATCACAATAGAGCTCATGTGCGTGGCAAAGGGTTCATATGACCTGACTCATGTTTTACTCTTGCTATTGAATTGGGTAGTGTGGTTTTAATCATATTATGCATGTTGCAGCATGGTTTGTCATATTGGCATGTGCAGGACCATTACAACATATGATAACCAATGGATATTTAGCCAATGCATGTTAATTATTGGGCAACTAACTGTATTCACACTGATGCTTAGTGGTGTATTGGTGAAGGGGTTTGTGTACTTCATAACACACGGACAGAAAGGTCTAACAAAGCTTTATTTTTTACACAGACCACAATCAGCAGTGGTCAAGATCGTGCATTCACATAACAGTATAACAAAGCTTTATTTGCTAGACAGACCACAATCAGCAGTGGTCAAGATTGTGCATTCACATAACAGTATAACAAAGCTTTATTTGCTAAACAGACCACAATCAGCAGTGGTCAAGATTGTGCATTCACATAACAGTATAACAAAGCTTTATTTGCTAGACAGACCACAATCAGCAGTGGTCAAGAGTGTGCATTCACATAACAGTATAACAAAGCTTTATTCGCTAGACAGACCACAATCAGCAGTGGTCAAGATTGTGCATTCACATAACAGTATAACATAGCTTTATTTGCTAGACAGACCACAATCAGCAGTGGTCAACACTGCATTAATATCATGGGTGTGGTGTGGGCGGGTCCTCGAAGAGCAAGAGGCTGGACAAAAGGGGAAACCTACAGGGGTCAATCTAATAGTCTAGAATAAGCATGATGCATAGCACCTACCAGGGTCACATACGGGCACTACACCGCTGCAACCGGAATCTGATGATAAAAAGGATCATCACAAATCT
The DNA here is from genome assembly GCA_027410445.1 of Discoglossus pictus. Taxonomy (NCBI): domain Eukaryota; kingdom Metazoa; phylum Chordata; class Amphibia; order Anura; family Alytidae; genus Discoglossus; species Discoglossus pictus. Next base: position 223,084,326 of record CM050169.1, read on the forward strand.
CTCCATTTAACTGAAGAAAACATTTATGTGCATAGCACTTACAACTTGTAACTAGATCTGCTCAATGAAACAGATGATTCAACCTTTGGACTGTGTAATCCAATCCAGTTTCACACATACAGTGTGTTGACCAAACAAACGGAAATAAGTGGTCAAATAAAAAAAGGCGGAGGAGGATCCAAAAAAAATATATAATCACGATGTATGTACAGTACAGTTCTAAATACTGTACCAATATACCAACTCACCTGATTCCCATCTGCAAGCATTACTAACCATTAGCTAGGTCTGTGGGTAATCAGAAATATGGACACAAAGGTCAGCAGCCAGATTCAATGTTACTTACATCAGACCCAAAGATCTGTTCTCAGACTGATATTGAGGTCAGGATCACAAGCTTCACTAGTGCATATATTATTGCTGGCTGTCATTAACATGCCATTGTAAGACTTTGCAAGTCCACCGCCATAGCGGTATTAGTCTACATTTAAGCTAACAACAATCATGTCTGAGATATCTGGCAATATGATAGCTTTAAGATTGTTGGAGCTACATGTTAAGGGGGCTGCCATTGAAGGCATGTCTACCTGAGAGGCACTGGGAAAACCTTACACCTCATATAATTCCTCCACAATGCTTGCAGATGCAGGAGATGCCTTCATGGACCTGAAAAAAAAAAAAAAAAGAAAGAAGCAAAAAAAAGACAAAACCTACGAAATAAGGCCTGAAAACATCATAGGGCCTGATGCATCTCTTCTCAACAGCACTCCTTAGTGACAATTTATTGGTCACACTACTAACTAATTCTAGCCCAGCTCCAGATCTTTGGATCTTGGCCTATGTGATGGTATATTTCGGGCCTGATTCTTTTGCAATTTGGCCAATTGAATATAAGCACAGAGCATAATTTTTACTGACGTTTTTAGTTAGTGAAGACCTTGCTTTTGGATAGAAGTTCACTAACTAAAAACTTTGTTTAAAAATATATGCCATGTGCTAATAAAGAGCCCTATTCAATTGACCAAATCACATTTTAATGAGGCCATTTGTGTTCTGTTTAACCTGTCACCAATTGATGGTCACTGAGGAGTGCTGTTGAGAAGGCAAAAACATGTCTGCAGACTCTATGGGCATCATTCAATTGCGATTTGGCCATTTGAAAAGGGCTCTATATAAGCACAGAGCATATATTTAGTTACAGACGTTTGTAGTTAGGGAAGAACTTGCTTTTGGATAGAGGTTCACTAACTACAAACATCTGTGGCATTATTCTAGGGCCAAAGGGAATCACAGCACCATGACCATGACGGCCCCTGCGGGGTGGCCTGCCTCTGCCTGTCATTTTATTTTCGATTAGTGCTACTATTCATGCAAGCTACTGTGACACCAGATATGAGTGTCACAGTGCACTGGCAAAAGTTGGCAGAGTAGATGCAATAGGCTTCACACACACGCCTGTAGGCAGGCAACTGATATTCAATCTATTACAGTCAAAAAAGTGTTGTTTTATGTCACTGAGCACAATATAAGCTGTGAGCCTGACACAGGCAGGCAACTGAAATTAGATTACAGGTTGTTTTCAATGTATGTTACACCACCAGGTATGAGTAGTGAAAATAAGCACAATATAAGCTGTTAGGTGTTAGCCTGTCACACACACATACGCTGGCAGGCAGGCATAGATTACACACAAAAAATTATAAAATAAAATAAATGATGTTCAAAGTTTCCTCAATGATAAAGTATACGGGGCGAACCGAAAAGCGCATGTGTTCGCCGTTCGCGGCGAACGCGAACATGCGAAAATTGCCACGAACAGTTCTCCTGCGAACTGTTCGGGACATCACTATTCTCGGCTCACAACGCTATCTGTATTACGGCTTCTGTCTGTAACTGCATAGGCTGAATGGGCACACCAATACATGGACTCTCTATTACAGGGGTGTCCAAACTCTTTCCTGGTTTGGAAGATATCCTTTCTGTGCACAGGTGAGTCAATCAGGATGACTGAAGAAGCGATTGACTCACCTGTGCGCAGCAGGGTTATCAAATCCAGGCATGTGTGTGGCCCACCAGGACCGAGTTTGGACACACCTGCTCTATTGCTTGATTACTGTTGTGGTGACCAGGAATGACAGTGATTTGTCAGCTTCATGAATTTCATGATGCATCCATCTATCCCTTGTTAATTTCATGGAGCTGACATGTCAGTGTCATGTACATGTGTAGTGTGTGTTATGCATATGTGGTGGCATGTTGCTGTATGTCATATTCACCTGCCATGGAGGTTGGGTCCTGCTGGTCCACTGAGCCTGAAGCTCCAGCTGTGGTGGATGGTGCAAGTATGGCCCTTGCAATGACTTCATGTCCCAGGTACTTGACCCGCCCCTTGTCCTCCTGCACCATCTTCTTCCTCACCGCGGCCCTGATGTCGTCAAAGCAGTGATTAATGGACCGCACGCTCCATCCACGGACCACCACATCATTGACCAGATCGACCACCTGCTGCCAAGCATTAGCCCTGGGCCCAGCCTTGACTTCCCTACCCCCGAGGTGATGACGGGGCAGGCACGGATGGCCTCCAGGAGGACCATGTTTTCCTCCCGGCTATAATTGTGGGCCCTCTTGCTCTCCAGACTGGGGTTGAGGACCCTCTCCACTCTCCTCCTCCCTTCTCTCCTCCCTCCTCCTACTCTACTCTCCCTCCTCTCTCCTCTCCTCTCTTCCCTCCTCCCTCTCCTCTCCTCCCTCCTTCCTCTACTCTCCTCCCTCCTCCCTCTGCTCTCCTCCCTCCTTCCTCCTACTCTCCTCTCCTCTCTCCTTCCTCTCCTTCCTCCTTCCTCCTTCCCTCCTCTCCTCCCTCCTTACTCTCCTCTTCTCCCTCCTTCTCCTCCTCTCCTCCCTCCTTCTCCTCCTCTCCCCCCTCCTTCCTCCTCTCCCTTCCTCCTCCTATCCTCCCTCCTCCTCCTCTCCTCCCTCCTCCTCCTCCTCTCCTCCCTCCTCCTCCTCTCCTCCCTCCTCCTCAACTACCTCCCCCTCCTCAACTACCTCCCCCTTCTCAACTACTACCTCCTCCTCCTCACTCCTCCCCTCCTCTTCCCCACCTCCATGCCCCGGGACTCCCTGCCACTCCTCTCCCCTCTGCTCCTCTCCCTCCATCCCCACCTGAAAAGAAGCTGAAGGTAAAAAGTTGATGGACTGGCCAAGTAGGTCACCTGACCTAAACCCTATCGAGCATCTGTGGAGGCATCCTCAAATGGAAGGTGGGGAGTGCAGGATCTCTAACATCCACCAGCTCCATGATATCATCATGAAGGAGTGGAAGAGGACTCCAGTGGCAACCTGTGAAGCTCTGGTGAACTCCATCCCCATGAGGGTTAAGTCAGTGCATGAAAATATTTACACTTTCACTTAGGGGTGTACTCACTTTTGATATTTACCCTGAATGAATATATCCATGTGTCAGAAACACGAATATCATGCATCGCCGTTACTGGAATCAAACACAGGAATATTACCTCCACCCTCAGCTGCACTAGTGGCTGTTACCCCAACCCTACATTAACACAGGGCTGGTATATTGAAGGAAGATATATGTACTAATACAATAACGTTGTTTTGTAGCATTCATCTGGTGTTTAAGAGTCATGGTACAGTTCAAACGAAAACAAACAATGATAATGTGAGCAATACATAATATTTATTATGTGTGAAAATTATATAACAAAAAAATGAAAATGTGAGGCAACCACTCTGTGTGTCGATTTGAACCTAAAGAGATAAGAACAAGATATCAATTAGAACAATATATGCATTGACTGCAACACCTCAACGTCAATAGATCTTGGACATCAATTGCTTCTATATGCAACATGAACATGTTCTCACCTATTTACGCTTTCGCTTGTGTTGGTCATGGCCCACCTGGCCTTTGCCAACCTTTGTCCTAGGCCTGCCACGACGTCTTCAATGGGTTGGTGGCTCTTCTGCCCTGGATGCTGGGGGCCAGGTCTGGGACGTTGAGGAAGTAGCCTGTCCAAGTGGATGGCCTTCTCGGGCCATTTTGGTCCTTCGAGCATATTCCTCCATGACCTGGTGATGCCTCCTCAACTCCTGAAACATCCGCTCATTATGCTGTCCCATCTCCATGAACTGGTGATGCCTCCTCAACTCCTGAAACACCCGATCATTATGCCGTCTCATCTCCATGACCTGGTGATGCCTCCTCACCTCATGAAACACCCCCTCATTATGCCGTCTCATCTCCAGCATGAATTCTTGATTTTGCTCCCACTCATCCTGGAGATGAGCGAGGAAATCATGGCACTGGGCCGCTGACATCGCCGGACTACCTGGCGCGGACCCAGACCATTGAGTCCTCTGGGTGGAGGCACGGCTGAGCGGAGTGTCCTTCCAGGCCGGAGTGTCCTGCTGGGCCGGAGTGTCCTGCAGGTCCGGAGTGGCCTGCCGGTCCGGAGTGGCCTGCGGGGCCTGTGGGGCCGGAGTGGCCTGCGGGGCCTATGGGGCCGGAGTGGCCTGCGGGGCCTGTGGGGCCGGAGTGGCCTGCGGGGCCTGTGGGGCCGGAGTGGCCTTCGGGGCCTGTTGGAGCCACATGCCCTGCCGGGGGCCCATGCTCCAGGGCACCATTACCTGTGGCTCCATACTCTGGGCCCAACTGGGATGGGACCACATTGGCTGTCCCCACATTTGGCCAGCCTACATTGACTGGGTCCCAGGCGGCGCCATCATCATCCTGGCTGGAGGGGCCATTGCTGGAGCCAATGGCTGGCATCTAATGGAGGGCCCAGGTGGACTTTCCGCAATTGGTCCTGCTGCAGGTGGTCCTGCTGCAGGTGGTCCTGCATCTTGGCATTATGCAGGGCCCGATATTTCAGGTCCCTGAGGAGGCAGGGTATGCCTGGTTGGTACTGAAATGAGACAAGATTTGTATTTGAGTATTGTTGTTCTGAAAATTGATTGATGTGTGTTTCCATATCTCTGAGATCATAGTGACTTGTAATTGGCTGTGATTGTTTGACGCAAATAAAAATTGATCTGCATCATTAGTATTGTGGATCCTGGCTGGGATCTTTCCTGTTAGGTGACAGCGACTGCTTGCAGCAGCAGTTGGACCAAGGGGCTGATAGATGGCGCTGCCGATTTTATATACATCATTTTCACCTTACACACAAGCCCAAAAGCACTAGCCCTCACCCTAATTCGAAACCCTTACCTTAACACCACCATAACCCACTAAATCTGCATGATTATATAATCTCCAGGAAAATGCTGTGGCATGTAGAAGCTGCTCACTGCTGCTACCAGCAGTCACGGTCAGATAACCGGAAGGGGCCCATGGCTCATATGACTATATGTAATGCTGGTGCGGTGTGCCAACTGCAGTTAATTAGGACACATGCTCATCTGAATCTGTTGGCCAGTGTGTGAGACAGATCAATCTGTGACCAATCCTTAGCAATGTGAGTTAACATGTTAATGTAACATGGTCCAGATTAGGCTGGTACACGACAGACACTAGCAGTCCATCAGAGTCTGTATCTGCATATGCTGCAGTGTGCACATCCATACATGTAGTCTCATGGGGATGTACCAGCTATACCGGACCTATCCTGTTGTATGTGCGCATCTCTGGAAGTGCACCGCCACCGACTCTAGCTACGCCAGCCCAGTAGGCCAGGTAAGTGGTTATGGGTTTCGGGTTCTGGCTACAGTTAGGGGGTATGGGTTAGAGTTAGAAAGTGGGGTTTAGGGGGTTACGGTTAGAGGGTTATGGGCTTTGGGTGTACCAACTATTTTTGACGGCTACATGGGGACGCAAGCGCAGCCGCATCCCTAGAGTCGGCGGCGGCACTCTTCCAGCACATACTGAAATGCCCACATAAAACAGGATACATCCATTATACCTAGTTTCAAGATGTACATGGGTTCTAAGCAGTAGGAGTGTTAAGCCAAACAGCTATAAATAGACCAGTTTAACATGGAGTAGAGTGTGACAGGAGAACTCATGACAATAAACAAACAATTGCAATGGAGTTGTCATGTATGCTTTATATGCACTCTGTACCAACAGCAAACATAACAGTAACATCAATAGATTTGCAAAACGGTATCATAATCAGTTGTGGGAGGAGGTATTGGACATATATTTCATTGCTAACAATTCTGACAAGTATATTTCTTTACACTGGATTTACATGATTTTTGATGCCTCATACATCTGTAGTCACAACTAGATATCTTACAGTGCAATTCAATGTCAGTTATCTATCTGTGTGGGGTACATGTGCGTACATATGAGGGTGTTAAGGTGTACATGGTACTCACATTGCAGGCTTTCTGACCCACCCTAGTCCACCAGGCCAAGAATGCCCCCTACTGCCGCTGGCTGGATCATATCTCGCACTGTGGCCTCCCAACCGGGGTAGGTAAATGTTTCTGGAGGCCCACCACTGGTTCCACGGGCCGCATTGGCCTCGTTCGTTATTTTCTTTTTGACATCAATGCGGCAGTCCTGGTACCGGTGCTGGACAGACTGCCAGGTCCAGTTTGCATACCCCAGTGAAGATACTTCAGCCGCGATTGCCCTCCAGGCATCTGTCCTGGTCCTCACCTCGCTCCCACCGGTTAAGATGGAGTGGTAGGCTTGAACTCCTCTTACGATAGTCTTGATCTCCTCCTGATTAAAGTTTGCTGCCCTTTTTCTGGCAGCAGCAGCAGCATCAGCTTGCTGGCCAGCCTGTGGCTGGGGGCACTGCTCTCCCTGGCCTCTCCCTTCACTGCCTTCTCTCTCTCCCTTCATCTCTCCTCCTCTCCTCACTCTCTGTCTCTCAATCACTCTCTCTCTCAAACTTTCTATTTCTCTCTCTCTCGCACTCTTATACACACTCTCTTGCACTCTAACACGCACTCTCACACACTATCTCTCTCTCTCTTTCAATCAATCAATTACTCTCGCTCTCTCTCTCTTTATCTTTCTCTTTCTCTTGCTCTCTCTAAAAAACCTCCAACTCCAAGACCTGTGTGTCCACTTGCACAGCATACAACACAGTCACAGATTTACGAATTTCCTGCACTTTTAAACTATTTGCGGCCTTGATTGTCGTCTTCCTATTGGTTAATTGATTTCAGGTTGCGCCAGGAAAAACAGGATTACGGGCTTGAGACTTCTGGACGTAACTCACGACCGAAGATTGAACATGAAGTTAAATATCTTTATTTGCGGATTTGAGAGTAGGGAAATGTTGAGCTATTAATTCTAAAACCAAACATCACTTTCACTTTTAATAAAAGTACAGGATGGCTTTTCTATGCTACGACTTGTAAGTAAGCCCTCTACGACCCGTGGGTCTATTTTACCCATTTACGGACTTGATGGAGGCTAATCCTGCAGCCTTTGCGGGTCTGAGGTGCTCCAAGCCCTTGGGACTTTGTCCACGGACATTTTACATGAATTAAAATAAAAATGATTTTCAGATTTGAGTGTAGGGGAATGTTGTGCTATGAATGCTAACACCTCCAATCACTTTATCGTCTCATCAAAGTGCAGGATGGCTTTATTATGTGCTTAATTGGTGCTAGCGGGACCTTTTTGGTGCAAGGAAGCTGCGGCTCGGTTTTAGATAATTACAGCCATGACAAGAGGGTTTACATAGCATTTGAATAGCAACCGGGGCTTTCTTGCGGCCGAAACTCTTGCGGCCGTGTAAGAACAAAGGCTTTCCTGCTGCGCGTGCGGCCGCAAGGGATAACAGGGCGCCGGCCGCAAGCCTGCCGGAGCCCTCGGCCGCAAGGGAATAGAATAGGCAAATAGCCTGCGGCCGGTCCTTGAGGTCCATAGAAGATTGTTGAGTAATAGACATCATATTCTGGTAATGTATGTTTTGAGCTGGATTTAATAAGTGTAACGTAATAAGTGAAAGAAATACTACTATTTGATTTGATAAAGCCACTGAAAATACAATAAGGAAAACAACTTTGCAATACATTTTTTCTTAGTGAATCCTACTGAATTGTTTAACTCTAATGCTCCCAAACAATAAGGCCTGTATTATAATGCTATTAGCACCAAACTGTGTGACTAATCAAAGTTTCCTCATCAATTAGCAATAATAACAGGAAGGTAATTGTTGGGTAATATTGAAAGTGCTTATAAAATATCCATTCAGTCCAGGGAATGAATAGAGATTACTGTGATACCAGCGATAAACTCATATTGAATGAGGCCCTTAGTAAGAATCTCATGAAGAATATCGTATTAAAAAACAACAACAAAATACATTGACAGTTGTTTACAGCAAACATTTAGAGTATAACAGTGGCCTTTTAAAACACTTTACATATTTTGTAATGCCCTAGCAATTTTTTTAATATTTATGGGTAATAGAATTCATATTCAGTTGTCACTATTACTTTCAAACATCAGCTTCTATACATCCATGTGCTTCCACCCCTTATGAAGTCACTAAGGTGTAGGAGCACTTCTGACTGAGTGCTCTTCCTTGGCTTCATTGGTGTATTAAATTGCTTTACCTTGGCAAGTACACGTTGTCCTTGACCATTCAGGAGTTACTCACAGTTGTTCCTACCCCTTGATGACCTCATAAGGAGTGGAAACAATTAGTGGTTTAGAAATTGTTGTTTGAAAGTAAGTTTAATAGTGAATATGACTTTCAAATGAGTGGTGGCCAGCAGCTCAACTGGAGGTTTAGAAGCTGATGTGTGAAAGCAAATGTACAATTGAATACAGCTTTATCTAAAGCACTAAATCAGAAATGTAGTAAACATCAACATCTTGACAAACATCTTGCTCCTGTTAAGAACTTACAGTGATGTTTTCAATATTTAACATCAATATTACACATTACGTAACAGTAGTGATCACTTGGATCCAATTTGTTGAGTGCAACTTGGTCCTACAACGATCTCTAACAGCCCATTATTTTAATTTTTATCTGCTTGAGCACAGGTGGGTCAAACATAGTGTATGAAGAAAGGGTAATTTGGGAGTGCTAAAGCAGTGAGTACCTAAATACTCACAATCCTGGATTATTATCTGCCCTCAAAGGTCTGAGTTTCTCAGCACTGACGTAAACTTATTAAATGAGAATAGCTGATAAAAAGTGCACACAAGTTCCATTATTGCGCAATGTCTCCTTTGGTCCCGTCTCAATATGTTCTTGCTTAATGTATGATTTGCGATTTGATTGTTAGAATTGGAAATGTGATTATCTATACTGATCAATAAATATTTACCTACAGCCATGGTTGTCTTTGTTATTCTTTATGCAACATTAATGCATTTTATTACTATATAATGATAGGGTACTAAAATGTATAAAGTGTTAAAATGTATATAGTGTTAGCCTCTCCCCTCTCTCTATACCTTGTGTCTCTTCCCCCCCCTCTCCCTCCCTTGTGTCTAATTCCCCCTCTCTCCCTCCCGTGTCTCTTTGCCTCCTCTCCCTCCCCTGTCTCACCCCCCACTCATTGCAGCCCCATCAAGCCAGTCACGTACAGGCCCCGTCAAGCCAGTCACGTACAAATACGGGCTGAATAAGCAGGGATAAGTGGAGTTATGAGGATATAAAACATAAAATACAGCTGTTTCTAACTCTGATAAATTGCTCCTGTAGAAAATATCTGAAATGGGGATATTTAATTCTACATATTTTTTCCTGTTTTCTAAATTTTCTTGATAAATATATCCAAAAGCATGACAAATTGAAGAAGTCAATCCAACTTTAATTTTCAGTGTATTGTGACAAAATTGAGTTTATTATATTAGAGGTATTAAGACATATTTATTATACAGGGTAGAAAAAGGGACGGTTAGGTTTAAGTAGATATAAATTAATGGAATACTGTGGTCAAACAATGTTAAATATCCTCTTTATTGAAGATGAGCAACATGTTTTTCAAATTTTAAAAAATACAGATTTACATATTTTATATACGGATTTTAATGTATTCATTTAACATCAAACATGCTGCTGTGGAATTTAGCATTATATTTTGCTGTAATCAAGTTCTGAGGTGGGGAGACTTTGCGTATGAAGGAATTTTGTATCTAATCAATGGGAATCTAGTATATACAAATGCCAGTGCACTCGTTAGTTCTAATGGAATAGTTATTAGCTTACAAGAAAATACCCAGATGAGCAGACACAGAACGAAGAAGACCTAGTAAAGAAAGCGGAAATCTGTAGGAAAGAATAATAGCATGTAAAGTAAAAATATTAATATGTTCCAGCAACATTTTGTACATTATCACATTTTGTTAATCAACAGACCCTATCGACCAAAACAGAATATCATGCTCTTTTGAGTGATTTTAAGCACAGTATTAAAAACTCCCCACTTTCTGTATGTTGTGCTGAGACTATTTGTCTAATTTGGTGAAATTTTAAACCGCTTGATAAATAGACATAAAAACACAGGAAGTGGACATGTTCAACTCCACATTTTTAACCCACTTTATACCCACTTTGATAAATATAATACACTAGCGACTTGCCAGTCAAAAAATGACGGTCAATAACATTTTAATGCTGTGAAAACTGTTTGCCACACAATATGAGTCTCTGACATTCTTAACCATTTTTTTTATATACATAGAAATCCAAACTTTTTGAATAAAACTTTTTATTTTTTTAACTTTCAACTTATATATCACCAACATGTTTAGAATATTTTTTTTTTCAATCTTGTCTTTTAATTGTGATATATGTAATAACAATATAACAATGTCTGAAGTTTTCATGAATACATATTGTAAACCATAACATAAAAGTTTGTAACATGCAACTTGTATTTTAAACAATCTTGTTATTTTAACAATACTAACACTTTGAATTGATAGTTATCCATCAATAACAGACGCCTATGTAAACTTTCAGTAAATAACTATTTAAAACAATTACATGCTTTGTAACATTTTTTTGTTTAACTCTTGTTAAACTAAATTATCATTGAGTCAAGCAATAAAAAATCCCATTGAAACTTGGCCAATTGTATCAAAGAGGGGAAAAAATGAATTTCTTCCTGACCCCATTAACTGGCCATCAGATTAATCCCTGAATCAATACTCTGTATTTAAATTATACAGTTCAATGTATTAACAAATTATGAAACTTGTAGTAACATAAATCTTTGACTATATACAATATAGCTTGAACTAACTTTCCACAACTTTGAAAATACAATGTTAACATGTGAAATAGTAACATAAAACATTAACATTTAACCTTCCAATTAAAGAAAATGCCACCTAATTGTTTTGTGGGGCCAATCATATAAAAAGGTTACTTCTAACACATTCCAATCTGTATAACCACTGTTTATTGTTGTTTTTCTTTTTGTTTCATTTTTTTTTGTTCTTGTTGTACTTTGTGCACATAGAGTTTCCTAAGTGAAATAGTGGTCCCCTATTTAAAGAGACCCAGAGAGCTAAAATGTTATCCTGGAAGTAAAACCACTGTTCTCTATGTTTTTTTGCCATTGTATAGAGTTTCTTATTGAAATAGTGGTCCTCTAAAATCTGTCCGAGTAACATAACATTTTGTTGTCGAAATGAATCCACTGTCCTCTAAATTTACAGCACCTCATAGTACACAATGATTTTTGTAAAAACGCATCCATCTTCCAATAAATCACCCTGACTTGGGTTTTCTTCAACATGTACTTTAATTTCCTCTGGATTATTGCATCTTGAAAATGCAACATATAGTTGGCGATGTGCAAACACAGGTTCCTTTAAAAAAATACCCACAGACTTAAAACATTGTCCTTGCGATTTATTGATGGTCATAGCAAATGCCATGATAATGGGAAATTGTCTCCTTTGAAGGACATAAGGCAAACCACTCTCACTTGGAGCCAAATCAATTCTCGGTATAAGAACTGGTTCGCCTTTATGGGTACCACTCATAATTTCTGCATGAATAAAATGATCAATTAAATCCTTCACAATTAATCTGGTCCCATTACAAAGTCCTTTTTTTATTTCTCAATAGCATGATAATTGCCCCTTTTTTAAGTTGCAAAAAATGTAGTGGTATTCCAGAGGGAGTTAAAGAATTAATAAATTCCATACTAAAGTTTGCTTCACTATCTTTGTCGTCAGCCAGAACAGAATCTGCACTGTAATAGTTTTTTGGGGGAGCATTGATTAATTTTAATATTTTGTTGTTTAGATTCAAGGCATCAATATTTTTGGATGTCAAAATGACTTTGCTTGCAATGTCTGAGAAATCCTCATTATTGATGGTATTAAGGAAGATTGTTGAAATGAGTGGTTCTGTTGAAATCCTTTCTGGTGGAATTTGAACTGCATCATCAGGTAAATTATTGATTTTTGGCTGTTTTCCTTCTCCAATGTGAATGAGCCAATCATTGAATTGATTTTGGCCTTCAGATCTCATATTTACTTCTAATTTAAGGTGTGTAAATATTTTCCACAGCTTACTTCTTTTTATACACAGTTCAACAATGTCAGTCTGATTGCCATGTGGCACCACAGGTACTGTTTGCCTGAAATATCCTCCTAACAACATCACTTTTCCACCAAATGGCAAATCATTAGCCATAACTTCTTTTAATAATCGATCAATACATAGCAGGGCATGACATGACATCATAGTTGCCTCATCTATTATAATTATTTTACTCTTGTACATTTTTTTGGCTTGTAATGAATTCATTCGAATATCGGACACTGATGTTTCCAGAATGGGAACTGGCAGTTTAAATCCACTATGCACAGTTCTACCACCTTCTAACAAAAGTGCAGCAATTCCAGTGGTTGCAAATGGCAGTGCTATTTGACCCTGTGCTCGAATGCAACTCATCAACAAATTATATAGATACGTTTTTCCTGATCTACCAGGGCCATCCAGATAGAAATAATGCTCCTTGAGCATATCATCTTCTTTTGCATTTGTGATTATGTTAAATGCTTCCAATTACATAGTTACATAGTTACATAGTAATTAAGGTTGAAAAAAGACTTTCAGTCCATCAAGTTCAACCTGTTAAGACCTCCTTTGATCTGCAATATGCGGATTAGTTATTAATTAAATTATTGATTAAACAATTATTAATAGTATAGTATTGGAGGATGAATAAAGAGTTAGTCCATCAAGTTCAACCTTTTTAGATCTCTATTGATCTTTTTAATGTGGACTATTTATTATTAGTGTTAATTGTTAATTGATCCAGAGGAAGGCAAACAGAAAAAAAAAAACCATTGAAACTTTGCCAATTATCTCATTAGGGGAAAAAAAAGCAAAATTCCTTCCTGACCCCAGAAACTGGCGATCAAATTTCTCCCTGGATCAATATTCCTTGCTAGTTATCTAGGATAGCCTTGAATGCCCTCTTTATTCAAAAATATATCTAACCCCTTTTTGAAGTTGTCTATCGAATTCGCTGTCACCACCTCCTTTGGTAGAGAATTCCACAGTTTAACCACCCTGTGAAGAACCCTTTTCTTTGTTTAAGGTGAAATCTTTTTTCCTCTAACCTCAAAGGATGTCCTCTTGTCAGTTTATAATCTCTTGCTACAAAAAGTTCACTCGACAAAGCCTTATATTGACCCTGGATGTATTTATATAACGTAATCATATCTCCTCTTAGACGCCTTTTTTTTAGCGAAAATAAGTTTAATTTTGTTAGTCTTTCTTCATAACTTAGCCCCTCCATTCCCCTTATTAGTTTTGTAGCCCTTCTCTGTACTTTTTCCAGCTCTAAAATGTCTTTTTTAGTAGGTGGTGCGCAAAATTGTACTCCATATTCCAAATAAGGGCGTACTAGAGATTTGTATAGTGGCAGAATTATATCTTCTTCCCTGGCTTCTATACCCTTCCTAATACATGCTAATATTTTATTTGCCTTTGCAGCCGCTGCTTGGCTTTGAGCGCTGTTACCTAGGTGGTTGTCCACTAGTACTCCCAAATCCCTTTCAATATCTGATACCCCTAGATTTGCTCCATTAAGATTATAGATTGCTTGGCTATTGTTCCTTCCCAAATGCATAACCTTACATTTATTTGTATTAAATCTCATCTGCCATTTAGCCGCCCATTTCTCTAATTTATGCAAATCCTTTTGTAGGGAAAGTACATCATTATCTGATTTTATTACCTTGCACAACTTAGTGTCATCCGCAAAAATGGAGACACTACTTTCAAGTCCTACCTCAACGTCATTAATAAATATGTTAAAAAGGAGAGGACCTAATACTGAACCTTGAGGAACCCCACTTATCACATTAGACCAATCGGAGTATGTTCCATTTACAACAACCCTTTGCTTCCTGTCTTTTAGCCAGCTCTCGATCCATGAGCAGATATTTACTGCAATTCCTGTATCCCTTAGTTTGCTCACTAGTCTTCCATGTGGCACTGTATCAAATGCCTTTGAAAAATCTAAAAAGACTACATCCACTGAGTTGCCCTGATCCAAGTTCCTACTAACCTCCTCATAAAAACTAATTAGATTGGTCTGACACGACCTTTCCTTCATAAATACATGTTGACTGCTACCTATGATCCTGTTCAAATAGACATATTCTTGTATTCTGTCCCTTATTAACCCTTCTAAAAGCTTCCCAACTACAGAAGTGAGGCTCACTGGTCTATAATTCCCCGGATTTGCTCTAGATCCCTTCTTAAATATAGGTATCACCTTTGCTTTTCTCCAGTCACCTGGTAGAGACCCTGTAGTGAGTGAGTCTTGAAAGATTAGATATAATGGTTTGGCTATTACAGACCCCAGCTCCCTCAGTACCCTTGGATGTATTCCATCAGGACCTGGGGCTTTATTAACATTTATTTTCTCCAACCTCTTTTGTATTTCTTCCTGCGTTAACCAATTATTTAGTAAAGGTAGTGTAGCCCCATTATGTTGCGGTGTCCCAACCACTGGTACCTCCCTTGTGTAAACCGACGAAAATAACCTATTTAGCTCATCTGCCTTTTCCTGGTCACTAATTATCAGATGGCCTGTGTCACATTGTAATGGTCCTATCGATTCCTTCTTGGCCTTCTTCCCATTAATATATTTAAAAAATATTTTAGGGTTAGTCTTACTTTCCATTGCAACTGACTTCTTATTTTCTGTTTTAGCCAGTCTAATAGCCCTTTTGCAAGACTTGTTGATTTCCTTAAAGTCACATAAAGCTGCCTCTGTTCCCTCCTTCTTGTATAATTTAATTGCAATGCATTTAAAGTTCCAATTTTTTCTTGTGTTTTTTGGTATTCAATATCAGTGTCATACTCATCAAAGTTAATTTCATCTATAAATCCTGGATCAGGCAGATTCAAATTGGCACAATTTAATCCATGACAAAAAAAGATTTCCTGTATTTCCATTAATGCTTTCAATTGTGCAATGGTCTCATTATAATGTTTCAAGAAATCTTCACACATTAATAATTTAAATGTTTCCCACAAAGTTAAGGCATCTGGTACATTGCAAAAGATACAAATAAAAGCACATTTTTGACATAGTGCTGCTTCCTCGAGACATCTCTCCCATTCTGTATCATCTGCCAGATAGTTTTGATGTCTTGCAGCTAACTGGAAAGTGTCATAAACTATGTCATTGACTGTGCGTAAATGTTCATAACTTTGTGCACCGGGAACATGTAATAGGAGTAATCTTAAACTGAAACGTTCAATGTCTCGTGGACTAACGGTATATTTTCTTGGGATAATTTTATAATTATGTTTCTTTCATTGTCTCCATTCACCATTTACGAATACATAGTGATTTGGAATCTCAATGTATAAAAATTGTCTGGCCTCAGTGTCCTGACAATGTAATTGAAACCAAGCAGTAAGCGTTGTTGCTCTATGTTCACTTTGTGTTAAAGCATTTGTTTCATTGCCGGCAGTGAAGCAAACAAATTGACTTTGTGGCAAATGAACAGCTAATCAATACACAGCATGTGACCAATCATGCATCTCAAATTTGAGAAGATGCCACATTGCTTCTGGAGCACTTACATAGTGAGCATCTGAATAAGAAGAAAGTTTGTCATGTAGAATGGGGTTGTCTTTTTCATTTTGTGCACCTTGCATAACATCAGTTGCTGCGTCATATCCTTTATATATATATATTTATACACATATTTGATGGATTTGATAGAAATGCAAGCTTCCACATTGATATGTGCATTGTACTTCATCAGCAAATGTGGATTGTATGGAACCACATATCCATTATCTACCTTTTGGCCACGGATAATAGCTGTTTGTACTTCTTTTATACAAAGGGTATCCATCACAATTAACATAAGTCTGCATTTGTAATTGTTTTGGAAACTCTTTTATGCATTTCTTATTTTCTATACATGGTGAATTTGGATTGCTCTCTCCACATGGACCATGTATCATTCTATGAGTTTCAATCTCATAAAGTCTTGAATGCTTTTCTGGATGTGGCAGTTCAGCACTAATCACTGAATCCACTCTATCTGCTGTATTCAATTTATCTTTTTCTTGCAAGATTAAAAGTATATGTGCATGTGGCAGGCCTCATTTTTTAAATTCAATGGTATAAACAAAAGCCACACATTTTCCAAATAAGTCTGCTTTAGTTATATCATGAATTAACGAATTGAGTTTTATTTTGAATACTCTTGCCACCAAATCTGGTCGGTCAGAAGTAGTTTGTCCAAGCAGTAAATTTTCTTTGATCTCTGGCCATTGTGGATTACATGTAAATGTAATGAATACATCTGGTTTGCCAAATCTAGTGACAATAGCCATGGCATCATTGTATCTTTTTCGCATATTGCGAGGAGATCCTTGGAAAGAGGATGGCAAACTCATTGCTCGTCCAGCAGGAATTTCTCTGTTTGCAGCCAATTCAGCGACATAATCTATCAATCCACAATATTGTTCTACTCAAAACTTGTTTTGTTGAAATTTGACAAAATTTGGTTATTGCTTCGACTTGTAGATAGGAATCAATAATCCATTCTTGTGTGAGTTTACCCCACATAAAATAGGATTATAATGATCGCGGACAGCAGTTTGCGCCACTTTATATTCCAGCAGGGAAAAATTTGTTTCTAACACAAACTTTGTCATAGGATCCAAATTACTGCTTAAAATATTTATGTTTATAAAAGGTTGTTCTTCATTGCGTGGATATATTCTAATATCCCGCTCAAATGTTGGTTCCCCATCATCATTTTTAAATACCATGGCAACCTCAATTGCTGTTGGTAAATTATACCGTCGTTGATCAGTATGGCAATCTCTTTTGAGAACCATATTTACTCTTGGCATTGGCAATTGATTTCTTTGCGCATGTGCCAGTTGTTGTTTTTCAACCTCAGCTAATTTTTTGTATGCTTTACTATAAGGGTTGTTGGCCATAATATTATCAAGCTGTTCAAAGAATATGGGTAAGCATTGTTTATTTTCAGGAAGCATTATTCGTTGTTCAATAGCTTCCATTGTATCAAGTACATATAAGTGTGCAAATTTCCTTTGTTCTCCTGTAAATGTGAAGTTCGGTGGTATATTTATCCTTGGACTTTAAAACAATAAGGACCATGTCTTGGAACATTTTCGGCTAATGTTGCACCCATTGAAGCTAATTAAATTGCACTGTTATAAGAGTGAATGTTATTCTTAAAATCGGTGTAATTGGGAAATGTAGGATCACTCATGATACTTTTTAAATATTCTGGAAATGTGTGTCTTTCTGGAAGTCTTACCTTTCCTTTCTGACAGCAACTAATAAACTCTTCATCAGTTGCTCGTTCTTTTAGAAAATGATAGTCCCAAAAAAACTGACAAACCACATTCATTAATCCACAATAATGAGTGTCTACTGTTAGTGCTCTAAATAAAGGACTATCATAACCTTCCTCAATATAGATCTCAGTTGAACTTTCTATATCTAGATTGTTATCATCTCTATCAACATTGGTGTCAGGAGGCAAAATAGGTTCATTAGAGACTGATTTATAGACATTTTTTTGTTTACATTTTCTTCTCTTTGAAACTCCAGCAGACTCATTTTGTTGTTTTTTAGCCATTTTTCTTTTATTTAGAAGTCTCTGTCAATCTTCTTCTCTTAAACGTTGTGAAGTCTCAGAGGTTTGTACATCCCTCTATCTCTGCTTCCTTTCCCTTGCCATTCTTCTTTTATATTCTTTATTTTCTTCTGCATTGTCCGCCATTGTAATCTGATATTGGAAATAGAGTTGTAAGAATTGTCTTAGTTTTATTATACATATTTTTTACCCTGTCATATACAGTATTTCTAAAAAAAGCATAAAAATAATCTCTCTCTATCTGTCTCTGGGTGTCTGTGTCTCTGGGTGTCTGTGTCTCTGGGTGTCTGTGTCTCTGGGTGTCTGTCTGTCTCTCTGGGTGTCTGTAGGTGTCTGTCTCTCTGGGTGTCTCTCTGTGTCTGTGTATCGGGGTGTCTGTGTGTCTCTCTAGGTATTTTATGTCTCTCTGGGTGTCTGTGTCTGTGGGTGTCTGTCTGTGTCTGTGGGTGTCTGTGTGTTTCTCTGGGTTTCTGTGTTTGTGTGTCTCTCTGTGTCTGTCTGTCTCTCTGTGTTTTTGTGTCTGTCTGTCTCTCTGGGTGTCTGTGGATGTCTGTCTCACTGTAGGTGTCTGTCTCTGGGTGTCTGTGGGTGTCTGTCTGGATGTCTGTCGGTGTGTGTCTGTCTGGATGTCTGTCTGTGTCTGTCTCTCTGGATGTCTTTCTGGGTGTGTGTGTCTCTGGGTGTCTGTGTCTCTGAGTGTCTGTGTGTCTCTCTGGGTGTCTATCTGGGTGTCTGTGTGTCTATCTGGGTGTGTGTGTGTGTGTGTCTCTGGGTTTCTGTCTCTGTCTGTCTCTCTGTGTTTCTGTGACTGTCTGTCTCTCTGCGTGTCTGTAGGTGTCTGTCTCTCTGGGTGTCTGTGGGTCTCTGTCTGGATGTCTGTCTGTGTCTGTCTCCCTGGGTGTCTGTGGATGTCTGTCTGGATGTGTATCTGTGTCTCTGGGTGTCTGTATCTCTGGGTGTCTGTGTCTCTGCGTGTCTGTGTCTCTGCGTGTCTGTGTCTCTGCGTCTCTGCATGTCTGTGTCTCTGCGTGTCTGTGTCTCTGCGTGTCTGTGTGTCTGTGTGTCTGGATGTTTGTTTGTCTGGGTGTCTGTGTGTCTGGGTGTCTGTTTCTCTGGGTGTCTCGCTACGTGTGTCTGACTGCATGCGTCTGACTGTGTGTCTCTCTGTGTGTCTGTGTGTGTCTCTCTCTCTCTGTGTCTATGTGTGTGTCTCTCTCTATGTGTCTGTAGGTGTCTCTCTATAGGTGTCTCTCTGTAGGTGTCTCTCTGTAGGTGTCAGCATTTTAACGTATTGAATAGTGCTCTATATAACCACATAACATATTTAGTTTATGTAAGCTTGTAGTTAGTTATCTTCTATCCAAAAGCAAGGTGTTCAGTAAGTAAGTATGTTATTTCAAAATATGCTATGTGGTTATATTGAGCTCTATTTCATAGGGCAACTTACAATGTAATAAGGGTGTTAATTCTGTTTTTATAAATAATGTCATGAAGAATTATACCTGTCAATTTGATGTGATCTGAACTGAAATACTGCAGACATCACTTTGTGTGTTCAGGGAGGTGCAGATATGATGGCTCTGTAAAATGACATATAAATATTTAGTAATTTTGCATTTTAATTGGAATACAAGCAAACGTGAATCATAATCATAAATTGCATTTTAAAATGTTAAAAAGTGAACTAATATAATACATGAAATTGAATATGTAACTGTTTCTAAGGTGCTATCCCTGACAATGAGCAGTAACATAATGATGAATGAATGAAGGAATACACATGAATAAAATCTCTAAATATATATATATTTTTTCCTTCTAATGATTTCATATTTTGTAAAATAAATGACCTAAATGAATGAAGCAATATCGGCCATCCATGGGCTGTAAGAAATAGTTAATCCTATATTTGTAAAGAATGTCATCACAAAATCATATACCTGTCAAGTAGATGTTCTATAATGGAAAATGCTCCTGTTTTGAGAAATCTGTGAAAAGATGTAAAAATCATATTTGATTTTTTGATTGAATAAATGTATTAAATAACATTACTCAACGCAAATCAATAGTTAATATTATATTTTGTAAAAAAATGTCATCACAAAATCATATACCTGTCAATTTGATGTTCTGTAATGTTAATTCTTGCAGAGGAGACTCCTGTGTTGAGGCAGGTGGAGACGTCCCAAATCCGTGAAAAAGATGTAAAAATAATATGTAATATTTTGTTTGAATACATATATGAATCATTGATAGTACTTAAAATACTTGTTGTCCTTTTCATACATACATGCAGTAAAGTAAATATAAATTTTTCAAAATGATATAGCATTGAAGGTGATCTAATTGCAGGTGAAATGCTGCAAACGCCCCTCTGTGTAGTCAGGTGGGCAGATGATCAAACTGGGGGAAAAAAAGGGCTTGTTAATGTTTGATATGATTTTAATTAGCATAGCTGCAAAATGTAAGTAAATGCACTGTAAAATGTAAGAAAGTGATATAAATATGTAAATGGTTTGAGGATCCTATACCTTTAATACAATGAGCTGAAAGAAATAAATATGATGACACTATAAAATCTACGTATTTTAGCACATTTAATTGTTTTTTTTTTTTTTTTAATAAATGACTAACTAAATAATTAATCAAGAACATTAATACATAATAATCAACACATAAGAACAATTGCATAACTAATGAATACTGAAAAGATAAATATAACAGCATTGTACTAATGAAGCAGCAACAGTAATGTGTAAATTCACTGCAAAAGGTACATTTGTTTTTATGCATTTTTGACAAAAAATGTCTTCTATGAATGATCAATGAAGTAATTAATGAACATTAATAATTGAGCAGCAACCACAAAATGTAAATCCACTATGACATTTTCTTTTTTTTTTTACTAAATTTGTTATTATGACTAATTAATAATTAATAATTAATTAATGAACAATGATGATGAATAAAGTAATAAATGAACATTAATAGTTAGTTGAGCATCAAGGCCAAAATGTAAGTCCAGTGAGAAATATAAGTATTTTTTTATAAACTTTATTACTATTAACAATTAATTATTATTTAATTAATGTACATTACTAATTAATCAATTACAAAATGTATTATAAAGAGTTAATCAATAATGTAATGATAAAGTAAAGGTAGTGACAATTGTCTAATTTTTAAAAAAATAATTACTAATTAATAAATTAATTAAACATATTTGAAATAGTTAAAGATTAATACCGTGCTAAAGTACAGGTATTGCAAAATGTAGTAATGTCATTTTCTTTTCTTTATTGTTTTTTTTATTTTTTATTTATAAATAATAAATTAACTAATACACTTTACCTATCACTAATAAATATCCAGCAATCAATATCCTGAAGAGCTAACAATCTGTTTGGATTTTCCGGCAGCAGAAAATGTCCAGTCAGATTGCCATCACCTGAGGAGAAAGTGTCAGCAGTGTGCCAAGTGTGCCCTATATATAGGCTGAGTGGGCGAACCAGAACCGTTAGTTTAGGCGGGACAGCCGCCATTTCAGATGCGTTATTGTGTAGATTGTGGTAAAATGGCGGCGATATTGTATGTGTTACGCGCATCGGAAGGATTTTACGTCTTTAGTAACAGTCCGTTGTACTACCTCGTACGTGCTTGTCAAATTACTATGTGTCTGTTTCTGTTTTGCGCGCTTCACGGTGATGTAGCTTAGTTTTCATTTTTTTCAATGGCCATTTTTTTCCTCGATTAGCGAAAATCTTCTAAATCTAGTTAAATTTGCGTTCCAGCTCACTGACAGACGTCCAGGCTCTTGCCCCATGCTGTCTGTGATGTGCCTGTATTTTTTTGGGTGTATTTAGTGTATTTTTCCTGGTATTTGGTTTGCACGAGCCGGCCGCTAAGTTCGTATTTTTACGACTCGTATTGTGATTTTTGTAAGTGTTCACTCCGTTGTCATGTTTGATGGGCTAAGTGCTGCAAATTTTGTCCGGTGGTGTGTGGCACCGTAGGAGTAAGTGCTGCGACTTAAGGTTTGTGTGTGGGAGTTTTGTGGGTTTGTTTGAAGCGCCGTAGGAGTAAATAGCTGTGAGTTAAGGTGTGTGTGGGAGTTTTGTATGGTGTTTTAAGGCGCCATAGGAAAAGTACTGGGAGTTAACAATGCGGGGTTGTGTTGTTAGTGTTTTGAGGCAGTGTAGGACAATGTGCTGCGAGTTAAGGATTATGAGGGGTTGTGTTGTTCCAAAGTCATGCGCTTTAAAGACTCCACCTTCTGCAAATGGGGACCCTCGCTTCGCAAGGGTCCGCATTTGTGGACCAAACAGCTTCGCAAGCTCGCAAAGCTTGACGACGATTCGTAGCTTGACAACTATTATATGTGATTATTTCTGAATATAATGAATTATTGCGAAGTATAACGTCTGAGGTTTATTTGAAGCCAAGTCAGGTGGTTGTGACTAATGCATTTTCTCTGCTCATTACAAGATAAAAAATATTACACCCAAATATTATGGATATATTCTGTCAAATCGGTTTAATAAAATTATATCCTGCAGTGTCAGACAATCAAACTTAATCCAAGTGATGAGTTTATCTTGAATGATCTGATCAAGACAGTCTTTTCTCTCAGTATTAATTATTAATTGTGCACTCTCATTTCTCTACAGTGTCTGGATTTATTCTTATACATCCAGATTATCCAGCTTGATCTGAATTCAAATGTATCACTGATGGTCTGATCCGAATTCTCTTCTCCCTGTTTCATGTTTATAAATTACTCTCATTTCTCTCCTTTAATTTATACAATAGAGACATTGATGAATATGTCACATTATATGTTATACAATCTCTGAGATAATTTGCTCAATCGCTAAAATTATTTATACCCAGGGACCATAGAATCCCCAATTACAAACACATGTATGCTGAATAATATAATATTAAGCTGGTATATTATTGGGTAAAATATGCTTATTTCTAAAATATTTAATTGTGATGTTCTATGGTTCCCTGGTGGTTCAGTGGTTAGGATTCGGGGCTTTCACTGGTGTGACCTGGGCTCGATTCCTGTCAATGAACCAAGAGGTCACACCACCCAGAAGCCAAGCAAGATTGGGTCTGGTCAGTACTTGGGAGACTACCTAGGAATACCAATAGCTGTACACGTGGCTCACTGAAGAAGGAACTAGCAACACACTCCAGTATCTCTGCCATGAAAACAAAGTGTGTGTTATGGTCCAGAGAGTTGAACACGACTAAAGGACTGAACAACAACAGCAAAGATAACTTGGCAAAACCTAGAGATCAGGTAGATTCAATGGTATTCTAATATCCAAAAATCAATTACAAGTTGACATTTTATGTAATTATATCATAGCTAACAACAATACATTAGTCCTGAATAGTAAAACATTATGCACAGATTGATTGATGCCACGCCATCCCAGCAATGCCACCCACCAGGGTCATTCAATCAGGTTTTTTTTTCCAGTTATTTAATTTGGAGATGGCACTGACTCTCTCCTCCCCATAGCTTAGCTCACAGTGATAGGAGAAAGCAGCCCTCCAATATACTTCAAATGATCCTCTATCATATCCTGGTGCTTTGATAAAAATGTAAAACAAATATATAAACTAAATTACACTTTATACCATTTGTTCATATTTCCACAGCCATGTTGTTTAATCCACTTCCCACCAACAGATAGAGATACAAGGTCCATTAAAGGGTACTGTCCAGCCTCTGCATAAACATTCCAGACAAACATTATATATAGACACATGGGGCCATAATCAGTTCCAAGCCTGCTGCTCGATCGCAGATGAACATATGTCTGAGGGTGTGTTGCGGGCTCCCATTCGTCTCCGATTGCAATGCTATTCAATTGCTCAAGGCCGCAATTTACTGGCCCGTAGCCAAAACTGTAAACCATGCACTGATTCGGAGCACTTCACGGCGAGAACATGATCAATTCAGCAAGGCATTAACCTCCCATTTCGAATCAGCCAATAGAAAATGAGGCTGTCATTATTACGTCAGAAAAATATGAAGATTACATGTCAATCAATTAGGTTCGGGGGTCCAATATGCGATCAGACACGCAAATCCGCAAAATACAGAATTATGAAAATGAATGCCAATTCTGTACTAGTCCATATGGGTGGCCTGATATGTATTAACTCATTGATACCTGAGATTGATTTAACCCTCAATTTGCAGGCTTGAGACTGTTGTGAAATTAATTTCAATGTCTTTCCTCGCTTTCCCTGTTATTTACAGTGCAGTATTGATTTTTTATTTGCATTTACAGTGCTACGAATAGGTGTTTAACCCCCTTGCAGGTCCTCTGTAGGTCCTCTGATTCCCCCCTTTTTCCATTTACGGGTGTGAAAACATTTGTGGGCTTGGGGAAATTGATCAATTGAATAGCGATTTACTAGGCTGTAAGTTACGGGTTTAACCATCGCACATTTTTCAAGACCGTAAGTCGCAACCCATTTGGAGCCCACAAAAAGACGCCAATTGATTAGCAAATTAACTTGCGAGCTCACCTACAGGCTACCAGATCGGCCGAAACCTCAATTGAATGGGGGCCAGTGATTGCAGCAAATCCAGAGCTATGTGAGAAAGGAGACAGTCATCTCATGTCAGAGTATGAAAGCCAGAATATCCAGTATGCACTTGTGGAGCAGTATAACAGAATACATGCCAGGTAATAGACCTTTACTTACAGTATATCACTAACAAACAGAGAAAACTTATGAATATCTTATGAATTGCACAGACTGAAATCCTTTTGAAGATTCACATATGAGTCAGCATTATTCTCGGTTTACCATTTCCAAAACTCCTTCTCCTTTTGCTTGACTTTTTTACCAAATGGTTTCATTTTGTGCTACATTTTGAGTTGAGCTGGGTATAGCAATTCACAATGAATATTATTTTGATCAAGCTTCCTACAAATACTGGAAAACTCTCTGTGCTTCGAGGTCACAGATGCAGAAAAATTCTGGATGCGCAGGAACTTTTTCCCATCCACAATCAAATTATCTAACTTCCTTTATTCCATAAGTATATGTATACCAGCCATGTGATTGAGAAGATGGAAAATCACTGTTTTAGAGGCAGGCCAGTCTTCCTTACATTTTCTCTCTCCACTATTGGGTTTTCCAGCATAGGAAATAATGAAATATGTAATAAAGTCACATAATGATTGGTTAGTATAGGACTCCTGCACACCCACAAGACGAAGGTTGTTCCTGTGACTCCTTTTCTTTATATCTTCAAATCTCTCACAACGGCTTTTATTAACAGATGTGAAAATCTTAATTTCTGCTCCCAAAGCTTGGATCTCATTCTCACATGTATTGGTTCTCCATTCCCCCACAGTCATTCTTGTGGATTGAATTTGTATCTCTGTAGAAATATTGTTAACTGATGCTATAATTTTGTCTAGCCTCTCATCCATCACTTGGCTTATAAATTAAACTACCAGTGTTGCAATAGGCGTTGTGGACAGATTTACTGGTGGTTACTTGGTTGATGAGGATTCTCCTTCCATAGTTGTATGTTTATTCTTCAAAGTATCTTTTTTGCTGCTTATATATATTTGGTTCCACTTTATCCAGGTATTTATCCAACCACAGTCCAAACAATCAAAATTCAGGCACCAAAAAATTATGTAGATGACTGATTTCAGAAAAACAAGACACAGAAGTTGTGGTACATCATACTATCAATGTAAGCTTAAAAAAACTGAGGCATATCAGGGCATGGCCACCACACATAGTTAATTCCAGAACCACAAACAATTCATTCCCAATACCATTTTGCCACTAATATTACAAGTGTGTGCTCCTTCTTCTACCCCATGCTGACTTTGCAAAGCTTTTCACCACTAGATGGCAGCACAGATTTATTTTTACCGGGTTAATAGACTCTATCTGCTTGGCTTTATACTTGGCGTATAATTAAAAGTACAGATTATCTTATGTGAACAACTGTGGAGAATATGTGATATATCCCTTTCTTTCTGTATTTATTTTCACTGTTTTTTTGTGTTTTAAATAGTTTTATTTTTCTTTTCTTTACTCTGATTTCTTTTCTGTCAGATTTTCTGTCATACTGATATCTCAAGTATATTTCCTGGTATATTCCATACACATTTCTTTACTGCATGTAATAGGTTTTGGTAGAAGCGTCAGACTTAAAGGGCTATTTACCTCACAAGATTCTATGTTAAAATGATCTATTGTTTTTTTCATTACAGTAACAGTCGCTAAAAATCTAAGATCTTAGGTCTGTTACAAACACACTCCTGCCTGTTCCATGATTAACAACATCTGCCAACACTAAGCATTGAAGGCTCTGTGAGCACAAAGATTTATAGTTTTTCACTAAACTTCATGAATGCAGGAGATCTTAACCCTCAACTGTACTCTCCAGCAGTCCTTTATCTGATGAATTTGGGAAGGGTTAACTCTCTTTGTTGCTGTGAGTTTGTCTGGGGGCACTGTCAGTGACTCTTGTAAACAGACATTTCATTTATGATTTTTTTCTGTGAAAAAGGCACCTATTTAAAAATTCAAAAAGTATTTCATTATGCTTTTAGGATAACTTCACAGTGGTGTGCTCCGAGCTGTGCGGAATCAATTGCCCCTTTAAATAAAAAAACCTCTCTCTCCTTGGCTCAGAGCTATAATCCCAGGGTGAGTATATGATGGTAGGTTTTCGTATCATACACTGTGTTTAGGATGCTTTAATTATAAAAATGTTTCTCCTTTATTTTCTTTTTTTTTCTAAGTTATATGTTGCTTGTACAGTTTCACCTCCATGTGAAGTAAAGGCAATATGGCTTCCCCCTGCAGCTCTAGCACAAATTGCAGACTGCTTCTCCCTCTGCCTTGCAATCTGTTTTATACTTTTCCAATGTGATCTACCTGCTCTCATCTCTGAGCAAATCCTTCCTCTTCTTGCAGTCCTGTTAAGGGGTGATCAACTAAAATGGACCTTCCCCTCTATCTCCTTTTTCACACTGGTGCTGTAGGCCCAGATAAGTGTCCTTGAAGGATCTATACTGGCCTTTAGTAGAACACAACCTCCATGTGGCTCTGCACATTCAAAAGCAGAATATTTTGATATTAGATGGAAGCTCTGACTGGAATAAATGCTTCAGCTTGTTGCTTTTTGAACAAATGGGTGAATCTACCTCATTATCCTTGCAGTTAATACAGTATAAAACAGATTAAAAAATGAATTACAGTCTCTTCTCAACCAATATTATAATACTAGCTACTTGCACGTCGAAAATTAGAGGAATAAAATGTTAAGGCTGGAAATGCTGTACCTTCGGCGCTCATCGCAGGCCTCTCTCCCTGTGTAGCTTATAGGACTGGCACTTGAGTGTTACTGCCTTCTGTTACATGTTAGTGGCTTGGATTAAATGTTACTGGCTTTCGTTAAGTGTTACTACTTACAGCTAGTTTTACTTCCTTGGGCCTCGTTTCCGTCGTTTTGCGTTTTTTCGGCAGCCATTTTTTTCTCGCTTAGGCGATTTTCTATCGTGAAAAAACTGCAAATATGCATCAAATTAACTTGCAAACTGACTCACAGGCTCCCGGCCTTTCCCACTGTGATATGTGTGTTTGTTGTTTTTTTTCATGTCTTTTCAGTTTCGTGGTTTGGCCATTAAAGTCGTAATTTTGTGAGGCGCACAGTGCATGTACGAGTTTTGGTCCTAAATTGAACTGTTCGTTAGTCCCACCTGGCTCGCATTGCGGAAAAGTCCCATGGGCCATCGTAAGCCCTGTAATGAGTCCCGCGTGCTTCAACTGTACGCCACACTTCGGCGCTCATTGCAGCCTAAGTCCTGCGTCGAAGGCTCGCAAAGCGTTACCAACAGCGTAAACGTTACGAACACTGACAACTATATATGTGATTATAGTGCACACTAATTGGTTACAGCAAAGGTCTGCGTTGCCGGAGTTAGTCCACCCTGACCAGTTCTGTTTATTCCCAGCCTGTACAATCTTCAATAGCTGTGTCCAGTTCTGAACATTATATTTCCAAAAGGATATTAATAAAAAATTCAAAGGAGGTCTTTGGTCAAATAGAAAAATATACAAGGGGAAACTTCATGAACTTAATTTATAGCTTAGCGGACATAAGGAAGACAGAGGCACTATAGAAACCTTTAAATATATTTAAAAAAATTATAAGGTTCAGAGGGCAACTAACTTTCAGAAAAAGAGCTAAATAACATTAAGAGGTCTTTGTCGCAGTGAAGCAGCTTGTGTAACTCAGTGAAGTTGTAAGCTATACTATGTAGGGTCAACCAAGATGGGCAGGTCATTGCAAAGACAAATCGCGGTCCAGTGGAGAATGAAGTGGCAACCCACTCCAGTATCTTTGCCATGAACCATATGGATAATCACAACCAGAAACACAAAGATAGATGTGCTTGGCGTGCTGGGTCTATATGGTCACGGAGAGTTGTACAAAACTGAAGGACTGAACATCAACAATAACATCTAATCTGAGAAGGTTGAAGATTTAGGAGTAATATGCATAGAAAAGCTGGTAGATAAAAGGTCCCTCAACTAGCTGACTCAAGAAAATAGCCATATATTTATTAAAGGACCACTGTCGTTATGAATTTAAAACATATTATTTTGAAGAAATACACTTGAACTTCTGCAACTTATTTTTAGATGGTAACTAATATTATATACGTTGCAATATATTGCTTGCAGTTTGTCTGAGCCCTACTATTTGGTTTCTGGTGAACAACTTCCTGAGGTGATTGCACAGGAAGTGTCTATTTACACAATGGGAATGATGCATCTACAAGTGCCAGAGCTTTCAGTAATGTTGATGAAAAGCTAACGTACATGCCATCCTGAGAAAGGAAAATAAATAACCAGCTGATAAAAAATGGATGTCTGCAATCGAAAATAATAATAATTTGATATAAAAGATATTTATATATATTTATTTTTTACATTTCTAAACACATTTTGACCATTATGGAGATTAGTTAGGCAAAAGAGCATAGATATGTTTTGATCACAGTGGTACTTTAAGCTTTGTAGACAGATATAATAACATCAGCTGGATCTATTGATCTTTATCTGCATACATAGCCTAGATTTGTAAGTTAACTGCATAATTACATTTGTAATAATAAATATGCACTATTAAAAATTGCTCATCTTTCCTTATTTTTAATATCACAAAAAGTTTTTAGTTGGTGGCAAGCGGAGAGTTTTCACAGAATCTATGTGGGGATCTATGATCCAAAACAAAACCTTAAATCTATGTTAGTTTTCTGTGTAATATTGTTTTATCTGTCCTCAGCTTTCTGCAACTGGATCACTTTTGTCCCCAGGGCATCCTGTTGTACGGAGACATTCAGTCTCGTGCAGCTTCTTGGGACTGACATGAAACTGGTTTCTTGTTTTCAGTACGCTCAGAAAAATGTATTTTCCCATCAGCCCAATAGTAGTCAAAAACTAATGACCCAATAGTAGTCAAAATGGAAAAGTCACCATCCCATTTAAGCATTTGGGGCCTTGTGAAAGGTTCCTGCCCTGTTATTTCATGACTGCATGTATCGGTAAACCCATATATCAATTTTCTACCTGTGCTTTTTATTGATAAATATGCATACATCCAGTTTACTATTTTGGAAAAAAAATTAGCTACTGAGTATAGTTTTTGTAGATGGTTCAGATCAACAAATGAAATAAATGACTTTATTTGTAGTACAGTCAAACCTTTCCATGTACCTCTGCTCCATGTTAATCCTAAATATGTGGTCACGCATGTTTTTCGCATATTTACAAAACTCTTAATTTTCATATGTTTTCACATATTAATCAACACTTAACAAGTCTGTTTTTAGACAGATGCTTTAATGAAGAGAGGCAGATTAACAGGCCTATTAAAACGTCCAACATAGAAAATCATCTGATGGAAATGTAAATGGTTACACTTGTAGTAAACCATCACCCCTCTGGGATTCTGACTTTCTGTATTTAGTAAGAAGTACATTGTAAGATGCTCATTGTCTGCATCACCCCTCTGTCAATCACGCCACTGGCTTCACTTAGCCTCCAGACCTAACTTTCAAAGCCCTCAACAATAGCGCACCCCCATACATCTCTGGTCTCATCTCCAAATATTACCCCAACCACCCTTTTTCTGCTAATGACCTTCTTCTTTCCACAATTCTTGTCACCTCTAATCACTCTCGCCTTCAGGACTTTTCTTATAATGTTTTCTAAGGAATCACATATTATAATTGTCCAACTACGATTCTTCGTCACGCTGTGTTGCGTAGTGCGTACGACGTAGCGGGGAGCGCTGCAGGCACTCATCGCCCAGCGTGCCTCGCACAGCGAGGCGAGCCGTTAAACCGTAGCACTTTGGCAATGAGCGCCGCAGGCGCTCATTGCAGGCAAGCCTTGCGTAGCGAGGCGAGCCGTTACGTTAAACCGTAGCACTTTGGCAATGAGCGCCGCAGGCGCTCATAGCAGGTGAGCCTTGCGTAGCGAGGCGAGCCATTAAACCGTAGCACTTAGAAAAAAAATATGAGATGAAAAAAATTACGAGATAAGCGGCGGAATCAAAACAATAAAAAAAACACTAAATACACACACAAAAAAAAAAAAAGGTCACTTACAGCATGGGGAACCAGGCAGGACGTCTGGGAGTGAGTTGGAACTCCAATTTACATCAATTTAGAAGAGTTACAAAGATCGAAAATCGGCTAAGCGAGAAAACAATGGCCGCCGAAAAAAATGAAAACGAGGCTATACTACTACAAACTGCGTAAAACACAGCCCCAGACGTATGTGCTTAGAAAAACAACGAGACAAAGGATGCGGATTAACCGCACAATGAGTAAAAAAAGACAGTAGGGAGTACATTTTACGAAACGCAATTACAGATTTACGCATTAACACAGATTTAACGCCTTTGTCTCGCTCCACATCGGATTTCACGCCTAAAACAACGCATTTGATGAAATATAAGTTGAAAGTTAAAAAAATAAAAAGTTTAAAAAAAAATGTGTATTTATTTTAAGAAAAAAAAAAAGGGACAAATTTAGCTCATTTTGTGTTGCAAACAAATCTAACAACATTTAATTCTTAGTGACCGTCATTTTACCGTTTTAACATATTTACTGTTAAACCGTAGTACTTTAGCGGGCTTAGCGATGAGCGCCGCAGGGGTTCATCGTCTGGCTCGCCTCGCGTTAAACCCTAGCAAAAAAATACGGCTGCAACTCGCGAACATGAAAAAAAAGACAAACACAATAAATCCACACAGCACATATATACAAAGCTTACCGACAGCAAGAGGGAGCATCCACGACCTCAAAAAACAAAGTTACACCTTCATTTAGCTCAAAATGAAAGAGTTTAGACACTAAAAAATTCTACAAGTGACAGAAAAAATGTCGGCCGAACAAAACGAAAACGAGGCTACAGCACTATAACCACGGAAAACACGTACGGATAATCCGCTAAGACGCATACCACACATTATCCGCCATTTTACGATAATGCACACTATTACACACTTGCGCATGCACACTATTACCCTGCACACGTTCATCACGCTTACACAGCACCTCCACACCACTAATGCTGCAGCAACATCAAAACAGATTGCCAGCTTTTCAACACAATGCATAAAAATAGGTAAACTATATTCATTTATGAATTTGAATTCTATATTTCAGTAGTACACACAAAACACCATTAGCTACCTTACAATTCCATATGTATATTAATAACTAAACAACTTTCCAAACATACACATCTCATTGCCGTCATTTTTTGACGGGCAATACGCTAGTGCTTATATATTTACTGTACATGTTTAATTTAATACCTGACTGGCAACCTTTTGTCTGAGCTTGTGTACTTTATTAGTTGTCTTCTGGCTCATTTGGCTCAAAGCTTGGCATTTAATAATGCACTAAAAATAATTAAATCTCACTACAACTTATGAAAAACAACACAAAACAGACCAAGCTAAAAACTGTTTGTATAGGAAACTATAGTTTGTATAGTAAACCTGAAAAGCTCTAGAAGATGCTTGGCAAGTGTTAACTCCGAGTCTCTTTCCAGACCACATTTTCAAGTTATAATCTTTGCATACATGTGGATCAATCTGGGATATTCTTAAATTGTGGCTTTAGAGGAATACCATGGAAAAAGACTGCTTGGAACAGATAGCAGACAATGGTGGCTTGCACAATAGGGTAATCATTGGGAACTCACTGGTCAACCATCATAGGATGCTGTCACATCTTGGAGATCCACTTCACTCCAACTCCCCAAATGGATAGGTAACTCTTCAGTAATTCAGTAATTCCCTCAGTGTTGGCAATCAACCATTGTAGCCAATAAAAAAGTATTGGCTCTGATTTTTTGTCAATAGTATGCTAACAATAAGCAGGGAGGTCTTGCATTGTGTTGAGATAATTTTGAGCAAGAACTCTTACGCATGTAATAACGCTAAAAGTGCCATGAGGGTCATCCAGGACCCTCATGACACAAAGTGTAAGCACTACACCATTTTAACCCGGTCTCATATGGGGGTCTATACAGACCCTCATAAGCCTCTATTTAACCCCATTAGTCCCATACGGGTATTTAAAGACCATCATGGGACAGTTAGAAGCCCAACATTACCCCGTAAGTGCTATGAGGGTTCTCCAGTACCCTCATGACACTAAGTACAAACACTACACTGCACTAAACCCACCCCAATAAACCATTAAATCTAAACTAACACCCCTCTACACTAACCTATTAACACCTACACTACCTACCTAAACTACATACCTACCCCCTAATAAACCTCCCCACCACTCTAATTACAAAAAAATAAAGTCACAAAAAATAAAAAATGTACATTACAGAAAATAAAAAAAACCTAAGTCACAAAAAATAAAAAAGGAACATTACAGAAAATAAAAAAATATAATGTCCCCGTCCATCTTCTTTTCTTCTCCGGTGCGGCCCGTTAAATAAAAAAAACATTACATTACTACAACATACATATAAACCTAAAAAAATATAAAATAAACATAATTTACATTATACTTACCTCCCCATGATGTCCCCGGCCTCCACCTCTTCTGTCCTGGCTGGGCCCTGGAACAATCCGTGGTCTAAAAAAAAAAAAAAACTAACGGAGATTGACAGGTGCATTATCCAATAAGCGTGTGGGATTTTGGGGTGTATCCCTTTCTTATTGGCTCACACATTGGCGCCTTCTGATTGGCTGAATTTGAAAGACCGCGTTTTCAGCCAATCAGAAGGCGCCATTGCTTATTTTCTTCCGGAAAAGTCTCTAGGAGGCGAGTGCAGATCTCCATAATTGTTTGTTTTTTTAGAGCTCGGATTGTTTCAGGGCTCAGCCTGGGCAGAAGAGGAGGAGGCCAGGGACATTGCGGGGTAAGTACAATGTATATTATGTTTATTTTTGTTTTTTTTTTATGTTTATGTATGTTGTAGTAATGTAATGTTTTTTTTTTTTAACAGGGGCCACACCGGAGAATAAGAAAAGAAGAAGGACGGGGACATGCTGGAAAGGTGAGTAGAATATTTAGAATATTTAGATTGTTTATTTATTTTCTGAAAATTTATTGTACTCATTGTGACGAAGTGCCCTTCGCCACTTTGTCTTGGAGAGGACTGTTTGCCAGCCTCCTGCCCTGCGACTATGGCCCTGGTACATATTGCCCTTCAAACACAGTATTCGGCCATACCAGAGTGTATGTCACTCATTCTGGCCCTTTACATACAGGGGGGTCATTCGGTACTTGCCCTGTGTGAACCATGATACCACAGATAGCTATGACATGGAGCCCATTCATATAATGAAAGACTATGGGAAAGACTTTAGCTACATGGCAATTGAACTGTGTGAAGATGATCTGAGCGCTATTCGGTAGTTTTATGCGCTCAGATCCCAGCTGTAACGGAACCCATCACTGTTTTACCCTGTTTATGGTTATTTAATTCTTGGTTAAAATATGATCCTAGTAATATACTGTATGTATGTTGGTTTATGCTCTGCAGAATATTGGCCCCAGGCTAGTGCAGACCTTGGCAGGAGAGATAATCCTGTTACAGATAAGCAAGTCTATTCATTCTCAAACATAAGAACAAAGACGGCTGATTTAATCATTGTCTGATTATATCAAGGAGCCTCAGGGAGGGGTGACCACACCTATTGTTCTCTTTGTGTGTATTGTGTGGCCAACTATGGGGGATGTGGATTGCCATGCGGCCAGTAAGATACTTTTACTAACTTTTGAACCCCTGGTCTGATTCATGCCATTTTTTAATATGTTGTTCCCCTGGGTGAGAGCTATTGAACGGTGCTGGACTTAAAGGTGTACCCCCTGTTTTTGGGGTACATCCAGAATGTGGTTAAAATTGTGTATGTTTTAATTGTGTTAACTGTTATCTGAGGGGAGGAGAAGTGGGGGTTGAACCATGTATATAATTGGCTGTGATAATTATGTGTGTGTAGCTCTTCAGAGGGCACCATTGCATAAAAGGAGATCCCCTGTCATTAAAGTTCTAGTTCTTCTTGACCCTTCAAAACGTAGCCTCGTCTCGTTATTGGAGGGGATGGCTCTATCATACTGGGGATTGCTATGTTTTTGCATACTCCTTGAGCTGTAACTACTGAACGCTTGTTCCTGATGTGTCCTCCTTGGAGGAGAGGTCTTCCCCACACGGTCCTGGATGCTGGAAATTCATACAGGGTGGAAGGAAGACGGCGCGGCTCCAGCTAAACTACGGCGGTTGTGGAGTCTGTGGTGGTTGAGGTGTCCGGTGCGATGCTTGTAGGCCTCGGCGCAAACTAGGACGCGTCTATCAACGGAGGTACCCGGTCGGGGTGCCAGGAGATCCGTTACACTCATTTTTTTTTCTTTTAATAAATGAATTTAATAAATTAATAAATGAATATACTTTACCTATTTGGAAGTAATATATGCAGGAAACATTGTGTTGAAGAGCTGACAATCTGTTTTGATGTTCCTGCAGCATACAATGTAGGTTTGCAGTGTTTTAGAGCTGAGGTGTAAGTGTCAGCAATTTGTGCAGTGTGTAGTGTAAATATTCTGCGTGCGCGAGGAAAAAACGTTAGGGTAGCTGTGTACTTCCG
This sequence comes from Discoglossus pictus, assembly GCA_027410445.1. NCBI lineage: Eukaryota > Metazoa > Chordata > Amphibia > Anura > Alytidae > Discoglossus > Discoglossus pictus. Next base: position 223,119,617 of record CM050169.1, read on the forward strand.
CATTGTGTAAGTTAGTGTTGTAAAATGGGGGTGAATGTGTGTGATACTCGGCTGTGGATGATTTAGCGTCCTTGCTAAAAGTTTATCTTGTACCTCGTACAGCTTTTTGGAAAAGCTGCATCTGCTTGGTGGGGTTTAGCGGCTTTAGGGTCCTGTAGCCTCGTTTTCGTTTTTTTTTTCTGCGGTCATTTTTTTTCTCGCTTAGGGGATTTTCATGTGTCTAAACTCGGGAATTTGGACTTAAATTGAGGTGTAACTTCAGTTGCAGAGATCCTAGGTGCTTATGCAGAGATCCTTGCTGTGGGTAAGATTTTTATGTATATTTTGTGTGTATTGTGTTTTTAATGTTTTCATGTGCCGTTAATGTCGTATTTTTGCAAGGTCGTAATGTTTTTTTTCTATGTTCCGCGGCTCGTATTTTTTTATGCTAAGTCCGTAATTTTTCCGTTCTAAGTCCTGCGTCTCGGCTAAATCCCACTAAAAATGCTCATTGCCTAAGTGCTCTGTGTTTAACGGCTCGACTTGCTATGCGAGGCTCGCCGGCAATGAGCGCCTTCGCCGCTCATTGCCTAAGTGCTACGGGTTTAATGGCTAGCCTCGCTATGCTAAATCATTCTTGACTCCGCAAACAGCGTGACGACGACTCGCAGTTGGACTATTATAATATGTGATTAGATAGATAGGGGTATGTATTTTAGATAGTTAGGATTTATTGTATCATAGAAAAATAGGTGTATGTATTTTAGATAGATAGGATTTATTGAATATTTGGCATTTGTGGACCAAACTGCGTCCCTCCCTTCACGAGCTCGCAAAGTGTGATGACGATTCAGAGTTTGACAACTATTATATGTGAAGAGGAACAACTATCGACAAGTGTGTTCTGCACATTTTATATCCGCAATTGCTTGTACAATATACATTTTTATACAGTACTTTTGGCAAATTGGTAGCTTACCTGGCAAAAATATCTCACAATTTAGCTGCAGAGTACTACTAGAGGTTTTCAATTTTATTAGTTACTAGCAACTTGCCCGTCAAAAAATGACGGCAAAGAGATGTGTATATTTAGAAATGTGTTTGTTTCGATAATTAACGTAATTGACAGTTGTAACCTTGTTCTTATGTCTAAAGAAGTACAATAGTTATATTAAAGCTGTTTATTATTGTAATAATAAATAAAATAATAATATTATTGTAGTTTTAGATTGAGGAACTGTTGAGTTGGTTTCTGGGTAACAGCGTTAACATTATAATGTAAGAACAGTTGAACATTGGATTAATGATTATTGTAAACTTGAGAGAATGTTTTTTTTAAATGCAACTTGTACATTAAGAATTCTTAAATTAAATATATATTGAATCCAGAGGAAGGCAAACAATAAAAACCCTCCTTGAAACTTAGCCAATTGTATCAAAGCGGGGGGAAAATAAATTCCTTCCTGACCCCATTAACTGGCGATCGGATTACTCCCTGGATTAATATTTGACCTGAAATTATACATTAACATTGTGTAACAAAACATGGTTCTGCTGTTAACATAAACTTTGAAATATGTACAGTGAAGGAACTTTATCGATGAATTTGTGAAACTTGTAACCTTGTAAACAGTAACATAGTCAATTAACAGTTGAAATGTATGTTTGGTAAACTGCAAAATAGTGAGGCTAATAAGTGTTAACATTTGAATGTACTAAGAGTTGGACATTGGCTTAATAAGTATTGTAAACTTGACATGATGTTTTTTTAACATGCAACTTGTAGATTATGAACTGTTAAAGAAAATATATATATATATATATAGTAAGGCAAACATTAGAAACCATCTTTGAAAGGTATGAAATTGTATAACAGGAGTAAAAAAATTAATTTGTGTCTGACCGCATGAACCGGTGATCGGATGAGTCACTGCATTAATATTTAAAATGAAATGCAAAATTTGCAATGCTGTTTTGTGTGCAACAGTGTTGTTCGAGATTTAGGTTGTGTGTTGTAGGTTAATGTAGGAAAAAGTGTGTTAGTATTTTTTAGGTGTAATTCTTTGGGGGCTGTTATTTCTTCAATTTTATATTTATAGGGTTGACTTATGGTCCAATTGTTGAAAATGGAGTATTTGCATTAAGTTAGTGTCAGTAATATCAATTTTTTTTTTCAATTGTTCTCACTGAAGTATTAGGTAGTACTGTTGGACTTGTAGGGTGTTGTCTCTAAAAGAGACTTGCTTGTTGCATTTTGGCGAAGTTATTAAGATTTGTTCTATTATCCTAATTTCTTAATGGCTTTAGGTTGTGGTTTTTATGTAGTTTAGTGGCAATTTTATATGTCTTGCAAGTATTAGTTGTAAGATCGTGTTTTGTGTGCAGTACGTTTGTGGTAATAGATTTAAGATAGGGCTTAATGTTATGAGATGTTGGGGCTAAAAGATTTAGTTGAAGGATTGTTCTTTACCTGTATTATTCTTGTTACTGTTTTATTGTTATTTTTCTATTGTTGACTTTGGTATTTAGCAAACATGCTGTTATAGTTTCTCTTTTTGTACTTGTTGTACTATACCTTGTTATTGTAAGTGTCAGTTTGTTGTTGTCACTGTATCCGGTTCTGCAAATCTTCGTGCGACAGTGTTCCTGCAGTGTCTGTTGGAATAGATGAAGATAAATTAGAGTGAAATATTGATTTGAAGAACAACATCTTATTTTTTATAAGTGAATGTATTCGCAAAGTTGTTTTCTTGTTTCTCTGTAAAAGAGTGCATATTTGAAAGTGTGTGTGAAAGGGTGGAGCACTTGCAATTATCCTGTTTTGTGTACCGCACAGTTGTAATAGTGTTTTTGTTTTAGTGTTGTAGTTTTCTGCAGATGAAATAGAGTTCTTTTTTTTATTTTTATTGTGTATGTGTTGTAAATGTTTGTTATACTATACTGTTTTGTGTCTCTCACTTTGGTAATGAGTAATTTGCGTTGTGGGTTAGGGTTACAGTTTGTTGCAGAGTAAACAGTAATGTTTGTTGCATTTTTTTGGAGTTAGCAAGATTTTTTAGACTTTCCTTTTTTGTGTGCACCAGTTTTTGACTTTCGATTTAGGTTATGTTTTAGGGTTACAGGTTCTTGCAGAGTAAATGTGAATCCTTCTTCTATTTAGGATATGTTAGCAGTATTTGTTGTAATATCCTGTTTTGTGTCCGCCACTTGGATTTGTTTTATGGTTTTGGGTGCTATTTTTTGGCTATTAAAGATGTGTAATTTTAGTTTGCATGTGTTCTTGTTATTGTATGAATTGTGGTTATTGCATTTTTTTAGAGTTAGCAAGATTTGTTATATTTTCCTGGTTTGGGTCCAGCAGTTTTTTTATCAAAATTTGGGTTATGCTTTAGGGTTCCAGGCTCTTGAAGGCAAAATGTCAATACTTCTTCTATTTTGTATATATTAGCAGTATTTGTTGTAATATCCTGTTTTGTGTCCGCCACTTGGATTTGTTTTATGGTTTTGGCTCAGAGTTTTTGGCCTACTAAAGATGTCTAATTTTATTTTGCATGTGTTATTCTTATTTTTGGAATTGTGGTGTGTTGTGTTGGCTGTAATTAGTATTAGGGGCTTGTTGTTTGTTATTATTTTCAATTTCATATTGGCGGGCAAGAAATAGTACATTTTCATTTCTCAGTTGTACTTCTTATACTATACCTTGATTGAAGTCTTCTTGGTGTATCAATGACAGAGGGTCCCCTCCTGGCAATGTTGATGATCCGTCTCCTGAAGTAACGGCAACAGTGAACTATCCAGTCAATCTGTTCATCACCTGAGGCGAAATGTAGAATTTTCTGGAAAGTAGGCAGTATTTATAAACTTTGAGGAGGTTCAAAGCGTTAGCACGCAATACTCATGCGCAATTTGCGTTCCAAGCTTCAATTTGCGTTTCCTCTGCCATTTTGCGTGTAATAGTTGTCCGTTTTATGTGAAATGATGGTCTTGTACGTGCCGGATACTGTATGTTACGTTCCACATTAAGTGTTACTTGTGTTTTGCGAGTAAGGGTAGTAGTTTTGCGTGCTTAGCCTCGTTTTCGTTTTTTGGGGGGCTATTTTTTCTCTTGCTTAGGGATTTTCGGGCGTCTAAACTCTTAAATTTTGAATTAAATAGCCTTGTAACTTCACTTTTAGCGGTGCTGGGTTCTGCCCCTTGTTGTGGGTAAGCTTTTTATGTGTTTGTTCTGTGTATTTTGTGTGTTTTGAATGTTTTAGTTTTCGCGGGTTTCGGGCGGTAATGTCGTATTTTTGCGAAGTCGTAATTTTTTTTTCTCTGTAAATTTTGCGGTCGCGGTTGGAGCCTCCACCTCTGCAAATGCGTCCCTAAAGTTCTCCGTTGCTGGCAAGGAGCGCCTTCGACGCTCCATGCCAGCCACGGCAGCGAGGGCCGCAGCGTTAGCAACAATTTTGGACAACTCCCAGTTATGACAACTATATATGTGATTGAACCCCAAAAGAGACAGGGGTGTGTATATAAAGCATGATAAAGTCATGGATAAGTGTTGTTAAGAGGGGGTAAAACGTTAAATATCTCCGTTTCCTATGTTTTCTACATGAGCTATTTGTTGATAAATTGTAACACTTTAATAAATGTACCCAATAGCACAAAAATTTGAAGAAGTCAACCCAACTTTAATTGTCAGTGTGTTACGACAAAATGGAGATTAGATATTGAGGTATATGTATCAAACAGGGTAGAAATAAGCGACTGGTAGAATTAAGTAGATGTAAGTTAAAGGACTACCTTGGTCACACATGTAAAATATTCCCCTTAATCAAACACTTGGAAATTTGGAAATTAAATGTTTTTTGAATTTTAAAAATTAGAAGGCAGCCTTTAATTTACTAATTTTATTTTGCAGTGATCAAGTTTCCGAGGTGGAAGGAGGCTTTGAGTACAAAGGAACATTTTGCAAGTGGATTTTCCTTACAAGTAAAGGCTGATCAATTGCAGAGTGCACTAATTGTGTCCAGGTGAGAAGGCAGAAGTTAATATAAACAGAAGGGGCGAACTGGTGAGCTTGCGAACATTTTTAGTATCAAGTGCAATTCTAGTAAAAGCGTAGGAGTTTAAATAAAAGGAGGGACTTCAAAGAAAAGGGAGGGCAGATTTATAGTGCAAAGGAGGAAAACTTTATACAAATATATTATTTTATATTCTTTATTTTTTTCCACTGAAATTTTGTAGACAATAATAATAATTATGAGTCAGTCCAGTGGCAACCTCACTCAGTGTACATCCTGTCATATGTATGCAATACTGGAACAGATGATCCAGGGTCCATACCTCTGTGACAGGTGTGAGCATGTTGCCACTCTGGAAGCTCAAATTGTAGATCTGGAGAGGAGAATTGCAGCACTTACTGATTTTCCACTGGAAAGGGGGTTGGTGCTCACTGAGCACAGTTTTGCTAGGCCTAGCATGTAGGGTGGAGCCGGGGCTAGGGAGGATGTCCAGGGAGGTAGCTGGGTTACAGTTAGAAGGGGAATCAGGGGGAACAGGAGGAGGCAGGCCAGTTCTGAGTTGGCAAACACCAACAGATTTGCCAGATTGAGTGAAACTGTTGGGGATGTCCATTCAGGAATGGCAATGACAGATAGAGCTGTTCCCTCTAACAGTCGGGAGAACAGTTCTACTGGAGGAGTGGGAGGGCAGAATAGGCAGAACAACAGACAGGTTTTGGTGGTAGGGGACTCTATTATTAGGAAGGTAGACAGGGTGATTTGTCACCCAGATCCCAGCAATTGAACAGTTTGCTGTCTTCCGAGTGCTCCAGTTCGGTATGTTGTGGATCGGGTAGACAAATTACTGGGAGGGCTGGAAATGAACCGGCGGTCTTGGTACATATGGGTACCAATTATAAAGTTAGTGGAAGATGGAGTGTCCTACAGAATGATTTTAGAGAACTAGGGAATAAGCTGAAGGCAAGGACCTCCAAGGTAGTATTTTCTGAGATACTACCAGTGCTACGTGCTAGCCCAGGGAGGCAGAAGGAGCTTAGGGAGGTTAAAGTGTGGCTAAAGATGTGGTGCACTAAGGAGGGGTTTGGGTTTTTAGAGCACTGGGCTGGCTTCTCACTTGGGTACAATATCTACAGTAGGGATGGATTGCACCTTAACTATGAGCTTTTGTGCTAGGGGATAGGATGGTAGGAAGGCTGGAGGAGTTTTTAAACTAGTAGGTGGTGGGGAGGGACTAGATATAAGTAATGGTGAAGAAAGTGTAGAGGGTATAAGGGATAAATTAACAACTCATAGGGGAGGAGATGGGGGAGGGGTAGTATAGTCAATAGGGAGGTAGTACTAAGTAACTCAATTACAATGGCAGGCACTTCAGAACTACATATTTATAACACAAATGCCAGAAGCTTGCCAGGAAAAAAAGGGAGAGTTAGAATTATTAGCAATTAATGAAAAATGGGATTTAATAGGCATTAACCAAATGTGGTGGGATGAATCTCATGACTGGACTGTTAATCTGGATGGTTATAACCTATTTAGGAAAGATAAAGGCAATGGTAAAAGAGGAGGGATTTCTCTGTATGTTAAGCCTGAATTTAAGGCTATAGTCAGAGAAGATATTTATGGTGGACCGAGTGATAAAGTTGAATGTTTGTAGGTAGAGTTAAATAGCGGAGCAGCAAATTCCAAAAGAATATTAGTAGGAGTATGCTATAAACCCCCAAATATAGCTGAAAGTGAGGAAATACAATTATCGTTACAGATTGGAAATGCAGCTAAGCACGGGCAAGTTCTAATAATGGGAGATTTTAATTACCCTGAAATAAACTGGATAAATGAGACCAGCAGTTCAGCTAAGGGGAGCAGGTTCTTGAGTAAACTCAGGGATCATTATCTGGCCCAGGTTATACAAGAGCCTACTAGAAATGAAGCTATCTTAGATTTAGTCATCACAAAAAATATTGATATTGCATCAAATGTTGAAATAGGGCAACCTCTGGGAAACAGTGATCACAACACAGTCTCATTTGAGATTGAATGAAAAACATTTTTTTTAAGGGGCCAACCAAAACTCTTAATTTTATAAGGGCAGATTTTAACGGTCTAAGAGCAGCAAAATAACGTACCTCAGTATACCTCAGTGAAGCTGTAAGCTATACTATGTAGGGTGAACCAAGATGGGCAGGTCGTTGCAAAGACAAATCGTGGTCCAGTGGAGAAGGGAAGTGGCAACCCCCTCCAGTATCTTTGCCATGAACCGTATGGATAATCACAACCAGAAACACAAAGACAGATGTGCTTGGCGTGCTGGGTCCATATGGTCACCGAGAGTGGTACAAAACTGAAGGACTGAACAACAACAATAACATCTAATCTGAGAGGGTTGAAGATTTAGGAGTAATATGCTCAAGCTGGTAGATAAAAGGTCCCTCAACTAGCTGACTCAAGAAAATAGCCATATATTTATTAAAGGAACACTTTGGTAATGAATTTAAAACATATTATTTTGAAGAACCTTGAACTTATGCAACATATTTTTTAGATGGTAACTAATATTATATACGTTGCAATATATTGCTTGCAGTTTGTCTGAGCCCTACTATTTGGTTTCTGGTGAACAACTTCCTGAGGTGATTGCACAGGAAGTGTCTATTTACACAATGGGAATGATGCATCTACAAGTGCCAGAGCTTTCAGTAATGTTGATGAAAAGCAAACGTACATACCATCCTGAGAAAGGAAAATAAATAACCAGCTGATAAAAAATGGATATCTGCAATCGAAAATAATAATAATTTGATATAAAAGATAAAAATATTTATTTTTTACATTTCTAAACACATTTTGACCATTATGGAGACTAGTTAGGCAAAAGAGCATAGATATGTTTTGATCACAGTGGTACTTTAAGCTTTGTAGACAGATATAATAACATCAGCTGGATCTATTGATCTTTATCTGCATACATAGCCTAGATTTGTAAGTTAACTGCATAATTACATTTGTAATAATAAATATGCACTATTAAAAATTGCTCATCTTTCCTTATTTTTAATATCATGATAAGTTTTTAGGTTGTGGCAAGTGAAGAGTTTTCACAGAATCTATGTGGGGATCTATGATCCAAAACAAAACCTTAAATCTATGTACGTTTTCTGTGTAATATTGCTTTATCTGTCCTCAGCTTTCTGCAACCGGATCACTTTTGTCCCCAGGGCATCCTGTTGTACGGAGACATTCAGTCTTGAGCAGCGTCTTGGGACTGACATGAAACTGGTTTCTTGTTTTCAGTACGCTCAAAAAAATGTATTTGCATCAGTAAACCCATATATCAATTTTCTACATGTGCTTTTTATTGATAAATGTGCATACATCCAGTTTACTATTTTGTAAAATAATTTAGCTACTGAGTATAGTTTTTGTAGATGGTTCAGATCAACAAATTAAATAAATGACTCTATTTGTAGTACAGTCAAACCTTTCCATGTACCTCTGCTCCATGTTAATCCTAAATATGTGGTCACACATGTTTTTCACATATTTACGCAACTCTTAATTTTCATGTTTTCACATATTAATCAACTCTTAACAAGTCAATCAATACCCTAACTTTCAAGGCCCTCAACAATAGCGCACCCCCATACATCTCTGGTCTAATCTCCAAATATTACCCCAACTATTACCCCAACTGCCCTCTTCTTTCAGCTAATGACCTTCTTCTTTCCACAATTCTTGTCACCTCCTCTTACTCTCACCTTCAGGACTTTTCTTGTGCTGTGCCTGTTCTCTGAAAATCCTTGCCTCGCTTCACCAGATTATCCTCCTGCCTCAAAACATTCAAAACCTCTCTAAAAACACATCTCCTTTAAGAAGCCTACCACCTTCCATCCTAACACTCTCACCTCTCTCTCCCTCCTTTACCACACTCAATAACATTAGGTTGTAAGTCTGCAAGTTTCAATCCCACAAGGTGCTTTGGGGAAAGCACTATGGACACTATGGATTTGAGGCTCAAAGACAGGGTCCTCCTTGCTTTGTTATGTTTAATTTGTCTTTATCTTTGTCTTGAACTTATCTTATGTACAGCGCTACGGAATATGTTGTTATAAATAAACGATAATAATAATAAAAATACATTCCACACTTCAGATGTAATTATAATGTTTTCTAAGGAATGCTTATATATTTACTGTACATGTTTAATTTAATACCTGACTGGCAACCTTTTGTCTGAGCTTGTGTACTTTATTAGTTGTCTTCTGGCTCATATGGCTCAAAGCTTGGCATTTAATAATGCACTAAAAATAATTAAATCTCACTACAACTTACGAAAAATAATACAAAACAGACCAAGCTAAAAACAGTTTGTATAGAAAAATATAGTTTGTATAGTAAACCTGAAAAGGTCTAGAAGATGCATGTCAAGTGTTATCTCCGAGTCTCTTTACAGACCACATTTTCAAGTTATCATCTTTGTATACATGTAGATCAATCTGGGATATTCTTAAATTGTGGCTTTAGAGAACTACATAGTTACATAGTTACATAGTAATTAAGTTTGAAAAAAGACTTTCAGTCCATCAAGTTCAACCTGTTAAGATATAATCTGATCTGCAATATGCGGATTAGTAATTAATTAATTTGTTTATTAAATAATTATTAATAGTATAGTATTGGCGGATGAATAAAGAGTTAGTCCAACAAGTTCAACCTTTTTAGATCTCTATTGATCTTTTTAATGTGGACTATTTATTATTAATTGTTAATTGATCCAGAGGAAGGCAAACAGAAAAAAAAAAAACATTTAAACTTTGCCAATTGTCTCATAAGGGAAAAAAAAAATTTCCTTCCTGACCCCAGAAACTGGCGATCAAATTTCTCCCTGGATCAATATTCCTTCGCTAGTTATCTAGAATAGCCTTAAATGCCCTCTTTATTCAAAAATATATCTAACCCCTTTTTGAAGTTGTCTATCGAATTCGCTGTCACCACCTCCTTTGGTAGAGAATTCCACAGTTTAACCACCCTAACTGTGAAGAACCCTTTTCTTTGTTTAAGGTGAAATCATGAATCCTCTAACTTCAAAGGGTGTCCTCTTGTTAGTTGAAAATCTCTTGCTACAAAAAGTTAACTTGACAAAGCCTTATAATGACCCTGGATGTATTTAAATAAGGTAATCATATCCCCTCGTAGACGCCTTTTCTTCTAGCGAAAATAAGTTTAGTTTGGTTAGTCTTTCTTCATAACTTAGCCCCTCCATTCCCCTTATTAGTTTTGTAGCCCTTCGCTGTACTTTTTCCAGCTCTAAAGTGTCCTTTTTATGAAGTTGTGCCAAAATGAGGGCGTACTAGAGATTTGTATAGTGGCAGAATTATATTTGCTTCCCTTACTTCTATACCCTTCCTAATACATACTAATATTTTATTTGCCTTTGCAGCCGCTGCTTGTCTTTGAGCGCTGTTACCTAGGTGGTTGTCCACTAGTTCTACCAAATCCCTTTCAATATCCGATACCCCTAGATTTGCTCCATTAAGATTATAGATTGCTTGGCTATTTTTCCTTCCCAAATGCATAACCTTGCATTTATTTGTATTAAATCTCATCTGCCATTTAGCCGCCCATTTCTCTAATTTATGCAAATCCCTTTGTAGGGAAAGTACATCATTATCTGATTTTATTACCTTGCACAACTTAGTGTCATCAGCAAAAATGAAGACACTACTTTCGAGTCCTACTTCTTTGTCACTAATAAATTTGTTAAAAAGGGGAGGACCTAATACTGAACCTTGAGGAACCCCACTTACCACATTAGTCCAATAGGAGTATGTTCCATTTACAACGACCTTTTGCTTCCTGTCTTTTAGCCAGCTCTCGATCCATGAGCAGATATTTACTGCAATTCCTGTATCCCTTAGTTTGCTCACTTGTCTTCCATGTGGCACTGTATCAAATGGCTTTGAAAAATCTAGAAAGACTACATCCACTGAGTTGCCCTGATCCAAGTTCCTACTAACCTCCTCATAAAAACTAATTAGATAGGCATGACACGACCTATCCTTCATAAATCCATGTTGACTGCTACCTATGATCTTGTTCAAATAGACATATTCTTGTATTCTGCCCCTTATTAACCCTTCTAAAAGCTTCCCAACTACAGATGTGAGGATCACATGTCTATAATTCCCAGGATTTGCTCTAGATCCCATACAATAGAAAAGTATTGGCTCTGATTATTAGTCAATAATATGCTAACAATAAGCAGGGAGGTCTTGCATTGTGTTGAGATAATTTTGAACAAGAACTCAGGACATTTCCACATATAGAAACAAAATGATCTAGCATGTTTATGTTAATATGAGGAACAACTATTGAAAAGTGTTTTCTGCACATTATAGACTTCATATCAGTAATTGCTTGTACAATATACATTTTTATACATTACTTTTGACAAATTGGTAGTTTACTTGGCAAAAATATCTCACAATTTAGCTACCTACTACTAGAGTTTTTCAATTTTATTAGTTATTGAACCCCAAAAAAGACAGTGGTGTGTATATAAAGAATGATAAAGTCATGGATAAGTGTAATTAAGAGGGGGTAAAATGTAAAATATCTCTGTTTCCTTTGTTTTCTACATGAGCTTTGTTGATAAATTGTAACACTTTAATAAATGTACCCAATAGCACAAAAATTTGAAGAAGTCAACCCAACTTTAATTGTGTGCGTTATGACAAAATGGAGTGTCTAAGAGATATTGAGGTATATGTATCAAACAGGGTAGAAATAAGGGACTGGTAGAATTAAGTAGATATAAGTTAAAGGACTACCTTGGTCACACATGTAAAACATGCCCCTTAATCAAACAACACTTGGAAATTAGCAACATGTTTTTTGAATTTAAAAAATTAGAAGGCAGCCTTTAATTTATTAATTTTATTTTGCAGTGATCAAGTTTCCGAGGTGGAAGGAGGCTTTGAGTACAAAGGAACATTTTGCAAGTGGATTTACCTTACAAGTAAAGGCTGATAAATTGCAGAGTGCACTAATTGTGTCCAGGTGAGAAGGCAGAAGTTAATATAAACAGGAGAAGGGGCGAACTTGTGAGCTTGCGAACATTTCTAGTATCAAGTGCAATTCTAGTAAAAGCGTATGAGTTTAAATAAAAGGAGTGACTTCAAAGAAAAGGGAGGGCAGATTTGTAGTGCAAAGGAGGGAAACTTTATACAAATATATTATTTTATATTCTTTATTTTTCCCACTGAAATTTTGTAGACAATAATAATAATAATTATGAGTCAGTCCAGTGGCAACCTCACTCAGTGTACATCCTGTCAAATGTAAAATTGAAATCTGCAGGAAAGAATAATTGCATATAATATGTTCTAGCAACATTTTCTACATTATCAAATTTTGTTAATCAATAGACCCTATAGAACAAAGCTGAATACTGTGCCCCTTTAATTGAGGTTAAGCACAGTGACAAAAACTCTCCACTTCCTATATGTTGTGCTGGATCTATTTATCTAATGTGGTGACATTTTAAAATATTTGCAGCCTTATTAAATTGCGATTTGGCCAATTGAATAGGGCTCTATATAAGCACAGAGCATATTTTTTACAGAAGTTTTTAGTTAGTGAACTTCTATCCAAAAACAAGTTCTTTACTAGCTAAAAACTTCTGTAAAAAATATGCTATGTGCTTATATAGAGCCCTATTCAATTGTCCGAATCGCAATTTAATAAGGCTGTATTTGTGTGTGTGTTCAGTCCTTTAGTGGTGTACGACTCTCGGTGACCATATGGACACAGCACGCCAGGCACATCTGTCGGGGTTTCTGGGTGTGCTTATCCATATGGTTTTCTTGGCAAAGATAATGGAGTGGGATGCCAGTTCCTTCTCCAGTAGACCAAGATTTGTCTAACCTCTTTGCTATGACCTGCCCATATTGGGTGACCCTACATGGTCCAAAAGCCTCTTCACCACAACAAGGTAGTGATCCAGAAAGGAATTTGATAAATAGACTCCATAAAAACATAGGAAGGGGATGATTTTGACTCTACCTTTTTAACTCATCATATTCCCACTTTGATAGATATACTTCCTTGTGTCTGTATAGTACCTCAGATTTAATTTGCAATAATTGTGCCAAAAGCATTTAACCATTCAAAAATTCTATGTGGTGTAATATTTGTGGTGGCATTTCTATATTTAAGTGTACCTAACACTAACATAAATACTCCTAAACGTATAATTTGGGATGTAGTAGAGGGGTAGGAGGAGTATTAACTGTGGTGTGGGCACTCAAGAAACTGAGGTGTGGGAGTTAAGGCTGCATCAAACCTTAATACACCCATGATTTGGGTCCTATATGTGCCCCCTGGTCCAAATACAAGTTCCAACTTTCTTAACAATGCATACAAGAAATGGTTGCCAAAAAGAAGACACCTGAGGTAGCCAAGTCAGGTGGTTGTGACTAATGCACCTCCTCTGCTCGTAACACAATATAAAATATTACACCCACACTTATAGTAGAGGCATTTACAGATACAGCTCCAAGAAAAGAAGTTGAAGCTACCAGTCTCATATTTGAAGATCATGAGATCTTTCATTCTTACAACTTGCATCTTCTGGGCTCTACTGGCCACAGGTATTGTATTGTATTGTAGTTTGTAGTTTTAGTTTGGTAGACGGACATATAAAACGTATATTTGGAAAATGTCTTTAATTTAGATGACTACGTGCTAAATGGATTCCATATTGGACTGTTAGTCTGTGTGTCTGACGGGATGGGTACCATTGAGTTCTGCCGTGAAAATCCACTGTACTTTCCAGTCATGGAAGGTTTTTAATCTTGTTAGGAACAAATATAAAATGTCTTTAATAATTAACAAAATTGAATGCAATAGTTTAAAATTAAAATCTGTATTTATTTCAAATTTTGTAAAAATCCATTTAGCATTTTATCAAGTCAAGTTCTTCAAAACAGAATATTGTAAATATATTTCAGTGGACATTTAACCATTGTTAGCCATGTTGTTTATTCATCATGTTATATTATTCATGGATGATTATTATGGTCTTTACCCAAAAGGACACAAAAAGAAAGCAGCAGAAGTAACTAATAGAACACTGAAGAACCAAACTTATGTTATTTACTTTTGAGGAAGGCGGCTCCATAGAAAATAAAAAAAAACTAAAAACAGCTTTTAAAGGAACTTTGTCACCCCAGGTCATTCTTAAAGAGGATGGAAACCTAGCTACTGTATATATTGTAATAGACATTTTTTGTAAAGTTTTTATTCAGCATTTTTTTTAAACTGCATCAATGTATAAATCAGTGGCTCTCCAATAGTAATTAGCTTCTCAATGTGCTAATTTAAATAGTCGCTGTGGTGGCAAAACAATGCCCCTCAATGTTATAATGCAGTTAAATCTCCTTCCAACCACTATTATAAAGCACTGTGAGACACATATTAGCACGAAGCATTCACTCAAAGTTACTGTATATTTCAGGAATGATTTATTATAGAGATAAATGGACTTCAGTGTATTTATTATATAAAAATTCTGAGCTTTGCATTTATACCTTGTTATTGAATAAATATTGTTAAGTGCCATGGCAACACAGATAAACAAAAATGTTCAGGTGAGATTGCAAGTTTGTGAGTTTTTAATCTTGGAAGGTGCTTTGGGAAAGCACTATGTACATTTGATGTAAAGCTCCAATACAGGACCCTCCATTCTTTCGCCATGTGTTAAATTGTTTTTGCCTTGTACTTAACTTGTGTATAGCACTAAGGAATATGTTGGATGCTGGAATAATAATAATAATAATAATAATAATAATAATAATAATGTGGTGTAGAGAGTGATGGATTTTTTCAGTCTTACAACCAATGTCCTAAATCACTATGGCCCTCATTCAATTGCGATTTTGCAAATTGAATACGGCTCTAAATAAGCACATAATATATATTTTGTCAAGAAGTTTTTAGTTTGTGAAAACCGTGCTTTTGGATAGATGCTTAATAACTAAAAACTTCTTTAAAAAATATATGTGATGTGCTTATTTAGACCCCTATTCAATTGTCAAAATTGCAATTGAATGAGGGCCTATGAATATGTACTAGAGTCTAAACTAGAGCTGTTTCCCCAACCCTGAACCCCCAAGGATGGTAAGACTTAACAAATTAACATAATATATAGAAACAGGGAAAGAATTAATAAAGTTGGTTAAAAAAGTGAGTTTAATTGTAGTTGCTTCCTATTCCACTCATTGTATTTAATAACATTAAATACAAAACTAATTTTTATTTAAAAAAATGTCATTTTCCATGAAAAAAGCTTGGTTTTGTATCCCTTTAATACGTTCCTTTGGAAAGGTGACACGGAAAACTTTCTTCTTTATGATGTTGGCACTTTTGATCCATGTAACACATTGAATTAAATTATTGTTGCTGAATTTGTGACTTTTTTTTTGTCAATAGCATTTTATTTTTACTTTTTTTTTATCAGTTTTCCTACAACATTTCTTTTGATCTCTCTTATTTAGATTCCATGTTTAAATTCTTAAGGGACAGTGTAGATTTATTGGATTATGGAAAATACAGTACTGTAAAAAATCAATACATGTCTAGTGAAGCAACTGCAATATAACTCTGCCAATTTTCTTATCTTTTAGTGCAAAGTAAGACATGTCGCTCATGTTGCAGTCAAAATTCAGAAACTTGTGAGAAAGAATCTGTAATTGACTGCGGATCTAAAGACTGCATTACAATACATGGCTTTGTTGAGTATGGTAAGTCCCTAAAACTATATGTAAGACGGAATTTCTTTCTTTGGGATGAATTACAAACTATCACAAAAGAATTCTAGAACATCAGTTAGAGGGATTTATTTTCTAGTTAGGTAAACAGGTATTTTTACTGTAACTTCACATTAAAACTATATTTATAAAAAAACACTCATTAACAGGGCTTTGTAACAAGGGCCACTTACTTCAGCACAGTTTGGACCACATCAAAAAGAAGATCTCTTATAAACATGTTGAAATACTTTTTGAATATTTAAAATATGTTCATTTTTCACAGAGAAATGTATGAATTAAATCTCTGTTTACATGAGACTCTGACATTCCCCCCAGACAAAGCCACAACCATGGCCATATCTATAACTAGGCGAGTTAGGCATTTGCCTAAAAGGAGCATTACTGAGAGGGGCACCTAATTTTGAATAAAAAATCTATATATTTTATTGCTGTGGCCTTATTTCCGAACTATCAGCCACATTAAATTTGAAGCTTGTATGTGCATCGTGAGACCCACAACGGCTGAGAGCTTGAAGAGTTGCGGATTTACGGGGCTATTAAATTAGAACATGCTGCAAGTTACGGGCTTGAGAGGCAAACCCGTAAAACATTTTTCGATCGTCGGATGTGCGGCCGTGAACGTGATCATTTAGTCTAACTCATAGTTACGATTTGTAAAGAAGCCAATGGCAAACGAGATCATCAGAATTACGTCACTGAAAAATGGAGGTGGGATTTTCAAATGTATGTGTGATGTGACATGCTGAGTGTGATGTGACATGACAGACTGAGTGTGGGGTGACAGGCTGAGTGTATGTGTGATGTAACATGCTGAGTGTGATGTGACAGGCTGAGTGTATGTGTGATGTGACATGCTGAGTGTATGTGTGATGTGACATGCTGAGTGTGGTGTGACAGGCTGAGTGTATGTGTGATGTGACATGCTGAGTGTAATGTGACATGCTGAGTGTATGTGTGATGTGACATGCTGAGTGTGATGTGACAGGCTGAGTGTATGTGTGATGTGACATGCTGAGTGTGATGTGACATGCTGAGTGTGATGTGACATGCTGAGTGTGATGTGACAGGCTGAGTGTATGTGTGATGTGACAGGCTGAGTGTGATGTGACATGCTGAGTGTATGTGTGATGTGACATGCTGAGTGTATGTGTGGTGTGACAGGCTGAGTGTATGTGTGATGTGACATGCTGAGTGTATGTGTGATGTGACATGCTGAGTGTGATGTGACAGGCTGAGTGTATGTGTGATGTGACATGCTGAGTGTGATGTGACATGCTGAGTGTATGTGTGATGTGACACGCTGAGTGGGATGTGACAGGCTGAGTGTATGTGTGATGTGACATGCTGAGTGTGGTGTGACATGCTGAGTGTATGTGTGATGTGACAGACTGAGTGTATGTGTGATGTGACATGCTGTGTGTGATGTGACAGGCTGAGTGTATGTGTGATGTGACATGCTGAGTGTGATGTGACAGGCTGAGTGTATGTGTGATGTGACATGCTGTGTGTGATGTGAGAGGCTGAGTGTATGTGTAATGTGACATGCTGAGTGTGATGTGACATGCTGAGTGTATGTGTGATGTGACACGCTGAGTGTGATGTGACAGGCTGAGTGTATGTGTGATGTGACAGGCTGAGTGTATGTGTGATGTGACATGCTGAGTGTGATGTGAGAGGCTGAGTGTATGTGTAATGTGACATGCTGAGTGTGATGTGACATGCTGAGTGTATGTGTGATGTGACAGGCTGAGTGTGGTGTGACAGGCTGAGTGTATGTGTGATGTGACATGCTGAGTGTGGGGTGACAGGCTGAGTGTATGTGTGATGTGACATGCTGTGTGCGATGTGACACGCTGAGTGTATGTGTGATGTGACATGCTGTGTGTGATGTGAGAGGCTGAGTGTATGTGTAATGTGACATGCTGAGTGTGATGTGACATGCTGAGTGTATGTGTGATGTGACATGCTGAGTGTGATGTGACAGGCTGAGTGTATGTGTGATGTGACAAGCTGTGTGTGATGTGAGAGGCTGAGTGTATGTGTAATGTGACATGCTGAGTGTGATGTGACAGGCTGAGTGTATGTGTGATGTGACATGCTGAGTGTGATGTGAGAGGCTGAGTGTATGTGTAATGTGACATGCTGAGTGTGATGTGACATGCTGAGTGTATGTGTGATGTGACAGGCTGAGTGTATGTGTGGTGTGACAGGCTGAGTGTATGTGTGATGTGACATGCTGTGTGTGATGTGAGAGGCTGAGTGTATGTGTAATGTGACATGCTGAGTGTGATGTGACATGCTGAGTGTATGTGTGATGTGACAGGCTGAGTGTATGTGTGATGTGACAGGCTGAGTGTATGTGTGATGTGACATGCTGAGTGTGATGTGAGAGGCTGAGTGTATGTGTGATGTGACATGCTGAGTGTGATGTGACATGCTGAGTGTATGTGTGATGTGACAGGCTGAGTGTATGTGTGATGTGACAGGCTGAGTGTATGTGTGATGTGACAGGCTGTGTGTGGGGTGACAGGCTGAGTGTATGTGTGATGTGACATGCTGAGAGTATGTGTGATGTGACATGCTGAGTGGGATGTGACAGGCTGAGTGTATGTGTGATGTGACATGCTGAGTGTATGTGTGATGTGACATGCTGAGTGTGATGTGAGAGGCTGAGTGTATGTGTAATGTGACATGCTGAGTGTGATGTGACATGCTGAGTGTATGTGTGATGTGACACGCTGAGTGGGATGTGACAGGCTGAGTGTATGTATGATGTGACATGCTGAGTGTGGGGTGACAGGCTGAGTGTATGTGTGATGTGACATGCTGAGTGTGGGGTGACAGGCTGTGTGTATGTGTGATGTGACCTGCTGAGTGTGATGTGACATGCTGAGTGTATGTGTAATGTGACATTATGAGTGTGAAGTGACAGGCTGAGTGTATGTGTGATGTGACATGCTGAGTGTGGGGTGACAGGCTGTGTGTATGTGTGATGTGACCTGCTGAGTGTGATGTGACATGCTGAGTGTATGTGTAATGTGACATTATGAGTGTGAAGTGACAGGCTGAGTGTATGTGTGATGTGACATGCTGAGTGTGGTGTGACAGGCTGAGTGTATGTGTGATGTGACATGCTGAGTGTATGTGTGATGTGACATGCTGAGTGTGGTGTGACAGGCTGTGTGTATGTGTGATGTGACATGATGAGTGTGGTGTGACAGGCTGTGTGTATGTGTGATGTGACATGCTGAGTGTATGTGTGATGTGACATGCTGAGTGTGATGTGACATGCTGAGTGTATGTGTGATGTGACATGCTGAGTGTGATGTGACAGGCTGAGTGTATGTGTGATGTGACATGCTGAGTGTGATGTGATAGGCTGAGTGTATGTGTGATGTGACATGCTGAGTGTGATGTGACATGCTGAGTGTGATGTGACAGGCTGAGTGTATGTGTGATGTGACATGCTGAGTGTGATGTGAGAGGCTGAGTGTATGTGTAATGTGACATGCTGAGTGTGATGTGACAGGCTGAGTGTATGTGTGATGTGACATGCTGAGTGTGATGTGAGAGGCTGAGTGTATGTGTAATGTGACATGCTGAGTGTGTTGTGACATGCTGAGTGTATGTGTGATGTGACACGCTGAGTGTGATGTGACATGCTGAGTGTATGTGTGATGTGACATGCTGAGTGTGATGTGACATGCTGAGTGTATGTGTAATGTGACATGCTGAGTGTGTTGTGACATGCTGAGTGTATGTGTGATGTGACACGCTGAGTGTGATGTGACATGCTGAGTGTATGTGTGATGTGACATGCTGAGTGTGATGTGACATGCTGAGTGTATGTGTGATGTGACATGCTGTGTGTGATGTGACAGGCTGAGTGTATGTGTGATGTGACATGCTGAGTGTGATGTGAGAGGCTGAGTGTATGTGTAATGTGACATGCTGAGTGTGTTGTGACATGCTGAGTGTATGTGTGATGTGACACGCTGAGTGTGATGTGACATGCTGAGTGTATGTGTGATGTGACATGCTGAGTGTGATGTGACATGCTGAGTGTATGTGTGATGTGACAGGCTGAGTGTGGTGTGACAGGCTGAGTGTATGTGTGATGTGACATGCTGAGTGTGGGGTGACAGGCTGAGTGTATGTGTGATGTGACATGCTGAGTGTGATGTGACATGCTGAGTGTATGTGTGATGTGACAGGCTGAGTGTGGTGTGACAGGCTGAGTGTATGTGTGATGTGACATGCTGAGTGTGGGGTGACAGGCTGAGTGTGATGTGACATGCTGAGTGTATGTGTGATGTGACATGCTGAGTGTATGTGTGATGTGACAGGCTGAGTGTGGAGTGACAGGCTGAGTGTATGTGTGATGTGACAGGCTGAGTGTGATGTGACAGGCTGAGTGGGATGTGACAGGCTGAGTGTATGTGTGATGTGACATGCTGAGTGTGGGGTGACAGGCTGAGTGTATGTGTGATGTGACATGCTGAGTGTGGTGTGACAGGCTGTGTGTATGTGTGATGTGACAGGCTGAGTGTGGTGTGACAGGCTGAGTGTATGTGTGATGTGACAGGCTGAGTGTGGAGTGACATGCTGAGTGTATGTGTGATGTGACATGCTGAGTGTGATGTGACAGGCTGAGTGTGATGTGACAGGCTGAGTGTGGGGTGACAGGCTGAGTGTATGTGTGATGTGACATGCTGAGTGTGGGGTGACAGGCTGAGTGTATGTGTGATGTGACATGCTGAGTGTGGTGTGACAGGCTGTGTGTATGTGTGATGTGACATGATGAGTGTGGGGTGACAGGCTGTGTGTATGTGTGATGTGACCTGCTGAGTGTGATGTGACATGCTGAGTGTATGTGTGATGTGACATGCTGAGTGTGGTGTGACAGGCTGTGTGTATGTGTGATGTGACATTATGAGTGTGGGGTGACAGGCTGAGTGTATGTGTGATGTGACATGCTGAGTGTGATGTGAGAGGCTGAGTGTATGTGTGATGTGACATGCTGAGTGTGATGTGACATGCTGAGTGTATGTGTGATGTGACATGCTGAGTGTGATGTGACATGCTGAGTGTGGGGTGACAGGCTGAGTGTATGTGTGATGTGACATGCTGAGTGTGATGTGAGAGGCTGAGTGTATGTGTGATGTGACATGCTGAGTGTGATGTGACATGCTGAGTGTGGAGTGACAGGCTGAGTGTATGTGTGATGTGACATGCTGAGTGTATGTGTGATGTGACATTATGAGTGTGGGGTGACAGGCTGAGTGTATGTGTGATGTGACATGCTGAGTGTATGTGTAATGTGACATTATGAGTGTGGGGTGACAGGCTGAGTGTATGTGTGATGTGACATGATGAGTGTGGGGTGACAGGCTGTGTGTATGTGTGATGTGACATGCTGAGTGTGGGGTGACAGGCTGTGTGTATGTGTGATGTGACATGCTGAGTGTGATGTGACAGGCTGAGTGTGGGGTGACAGGCTGTGTGTATGTGTGATGTGACATGCTGAGTGTATGTGTGATGTGACATTATGAGTGTGGGGTGACAGGCTGAGTGTATGTGTGATGTGACATGCTGAGTGTGGAGTGACAGGCTGACTGTATGTGTGATGTGACACGCTGAGTGTGGAGTGACAGGCTGAGTGTATGTGTGATGTGACATGCTGAGTGTATGTGTGATGTGACATTATGAGTGTGGGGTGACAGGCTGAGTGTATGTGTGATGTGACAGGCTGAGTGTGGGGTGACAGGCTGAGTGTATGTGTGATGTGACATGCTGAGTGTGGGGTGACAGGCTGTGTGTATGTGTGATGTGACATGCTGAGTGTATGTGTGATGTGACATGCTGAGTGTGATGTGACAGGCTGAGTGTATGTGTGATGTGACATGCTGAGTGTGATGTGACAGGCTGAGTGTATGTGTGATGTGACATGCTGAGTGTGATGTGACATGCTGAGTGTGATGTGTGATGTGACATTATGAGTGTGGGGTGACAGGCTGAGTGTATGTGTGATGTGACATGCTGAGTGTGATGTGACAGGCTGAGTGTATGTGTGATGTGACATGCTGAGTGTGATGTGACAGGCTGAGTGTATGTGTGATGTGACATTATGAGTGTGGGGTGACAGGCTGAGTGTATGTGTAATGTGACATTATGAGTGTGATGTGACATGCTGAGTGTATGTGTGATGTGACATGCTGAGTGTGATGTGACAGGCTGAGTGTATGTGTGATGTGACATTATGAGTGTGGGGTGACAGGCTGAGTGTATGTGTAATGTGACATTATGAGTGTGATGTGACAGGCTGTGTGTATGTGTGATGTGACATTATGAGTGTGGGGTGACAGGCTGAGTGTATGTGTGATGTG
The DNA here is from genome assembly GCA_027410445.1 of Discoglossus pictus. Classification (NCBI taxonomy): domain Eukaryota; kingdom Metazoa; phylum Chordata; class Amphibia; order Anura; family Alytidae; genus Discoglossus; species Discoglossus pictus. The sequence goes on from CM050169.1 coordinate 223,141,814, forward strand.
ACATGCTGAGTGTGGGGTGACAGGCTGAGTGTATGTGTGATGTGACATGCTGAGTGTGATGTGAGAGGCTGAGTGTATGTGTGATGTGACATGCTGAGTGTGATGTGACATGCTGAGTGTATGTGTGATGTGACATGCTGAGTGTATGCGTGATGTGACATGCTGAGTGTGATGTGAGAGGCTGAGTGTATGTGTGATGTGACATGCTGAGTGTGATGTGACATGCTGAGTGTATGTGTGATGTGACATGCTGAGTGTATGCGTGATGTGACATGCTGAGTGTGATGTGACATGCTGAGTGTGGAGTGACAGGCTGAGTGTATGTGTGATGTGACATTATGAGTGTGGGGTGACAGGCTGAGTGTATGTGTGATGTGACATGCTGAGTGTATGTGTAATGTGACATTATGAGTGTGGGGTGACAGGCTGAGTGTATGTGTGATGTGACATGATGAGTGTGGGGTGACAGGCTGTGTGTATGTGTGATGTGACATGCTGAGTGTGGGGTGACAGGCTGTGTGTATGTGTGATGTGACATGCTGAGTGTGATGTGACAGGCTGAGTGTGGGGTGACATGCTGAGTGTATGTGTGATGTGACATGCTGAGTGTATGCGTGATGTGACATGCTGAGTGTGATGTGACATGCTGAGTGTGGAGTGACAGGCTGAGTGTATGTGTGATGTGACATGCTGAGTGTGATGTGACATGCTGAGTGTATGTGTGATGTGACATGCTGAGTGTATGCGTGATGTGACATGCTGAGTGTGATGTGAGAGGCTGAGTGTATGTGTGATGTGACATGCTGAGTGTGATGTGACATGCTGAGTGTATGTGTGATGTGACATGCTGAGTGTATGCGTGATGTGACATGCTGAGTGTGATGTGACATGCTGAGTGTGGAGTGACAGGCTGAGTGTATGTGTGATGTGACATTATGAGTGTGGGGTGACAGGCTGAGTGTATGTGTGATGTGACATGCTGAGTGTATGTGTAATGTGACATTATGAGTGTGGGGTGACAGGCTGAGTGTATGTGTGATGTGACATGATGAGTGTGGGGTGACAGGCTGTGTGTATGTGTGATGTGACATGCTGAGTGTGGGGTGACAGGCTGTGTGTATGTGTGATGTGACATGCTGAGTGTGATGTGACAGGCTGAGTGTGGGGTGACATGCTGAGTGTATGTGTGATGTGACATGCTGAGTGTATGCGTGATGTGACATGCTGAGTGTGATGTGACATGCTGAGTGTGGAGTGACAGGCTGAGTGTATGTGTGATGTGACATTATGAGTGTGGGGTGACAGGCTGAGTGTATGTGTGATGTGACATGCTGAGTGTATGTGTAATGTGACATTATGAGTGTGGGGTGACAGGCTGTGTGTATGTGTGATGTGACATGCTGAGTGTGGGGTGACAGGCTGTGTGTATGTGTGATGTGACATGCTGAGTGTGATGTGACAGGCTGAGTGTATGTGTGATGTGACCTGCTGACTGTGATGTGACAGGCTGAGTGTATGTGTGATGTGACAGGCTGAGTGTGATGTGACAGGCTGAGTGTGATGTGACATGCTGAGTCTATGTGTGATGTGACATGCTGAGTGTGATGTGACATGCTGAGTGTATGTGTGATGTGACAGGCTGAGTGTGATGTGACATGCTGAGTGTATGTGTGATGTGACATGCTGAGTGTATGTGTGATGTGACAGGCTGAGTGTATGTGTGATGTGACAGGCTGAGTGTATGTGTGATGTGACATGCTGAGTGTGGGGTGACAGGCTGAGTGTATGTGTGATGTGACACGCTGAGTGTGATGTGACATGCTGAGTGTATGTGTGATGTGACATGCTGAGTGTGATGTGACAGGCTGAGTGTATGTGTGATGTGACAGGCTGAATGTATGTGTGATGTGACATGCTGAGTGTGGGGTGACAGGCTGAGTGTATGTGTGATGTGACAGGCTGAGTGTGATGTGACAGGCTGAGTGTATGTGTGATGTGACATGCTGAGTGTGGGGTGACAGACTGAGTGTATGTGTGATGTGACATGATGAGTGTGGGGTGACAAACTGAGTGTATGTGTGATGTGACATGCTGAGTGTGGAGTGACAGGCTGAGTGTATGTGTGATGTGACATGCTGAGTGTGATGTGACATGCTGAGTGTATGTGTGATGTGACAGGCTGAGTGAATGTGTGATGTGACATGCTGAGTGTGATGTGACAGGCTGAGTGTATGTGTAATGTGACATGCTGAGTGTGATGTGACAGGCTGAGTGTATGTGTGATGTGACATGCTGAGTGTGATGTGACAGGCTGAGTGTATGTGTGATGTGACATGCTGAGTGTGAGGTGACAGGCTGAGTGTATGTGTGATGTGACATGCTGAGTGTGGGGTGACAGGCTGAGTGTGATGTGAGAGGCTGAGTGTATGTGTGATGTGACCTGCTGACTGTGATGTGACAGGCTGAGTGTATGTGTGATGTGACAGGCTGAGTGTGATGTGACAGGCTGAGTGTATGTGTGATGTGACATGCTGAGTGTGGGGTGACAGGCTGTGTGTATGTGTGATGTGACATGCTGAGTGTGGGGTGACAGGCTGTGTGTATGTGTGATGTGACATGCTGAGTGTGATGTGACAGGCTGAGTGTATGTGTGATGTGACCTGCTGACTGTGATGTGACAGGCTGAGTGTATGTGTGATGTGACAGGCTGAGTGTGATGTGACAGGCTGAGTGTGATGTGACATGCTGAGTCTATGTGTGATGTGACAGGCTGAGTGTGATGTGACATGCTGAGTGTATGTGTGATGTGACATGCTGAGTGTGATGTGACAGGCTGAGTGTATGTGTGATGTGACAGGCTGAGTGTATGTGTGATGTGACATGCTGAGTGTGGGGTGACAGGCTGAGTGTATGTGTGATGTGACACGCTGAGTGTGATGTGACATGCTGAGTGTATGTGTGATGTGACATGCTGAGTGTGATGTGACAGGCTGAGTGTATGTGTGATGTGACAGGCTGAGTGTATGTGTGATGTGACATGCTGAGTGTGGGGTGACAGGCTGAGTGTATGTGTGATGTGACACGCTGAGTGTGATGTGACAGGCTGAGTGTGATGTGACAGGCTGAGTGTATGTGTGATGTGACATGCTGAGTGTGGGGTGACAGACTGAGTGTATGTGTGATGTGACATGATGAGTGTGGGGTGACAAACTGAGTGTATGTGTGATGTGACATGCTGAGTGTATGTGTGATGTGACATACTGAGTGTGGAGTGACAGGCTGAGTGTATGTGTGATGTGACATGCTGAGTGTGATGTGACAGGCTGAGTGTATGTGTAATGTGACATGCTGAGTGAATGTGTGATGTGACATGCTGAGTGTGATGTGACAGGCTGAGTGTATGTGTGATGTGACAGGCTGAGTGAATGTGTGATGTGACATGCTGAGTGTGATGTGACAGGCTGAGTGTATGTGTGATGTGACATGCTGAGTGTGATGTGACAGGCTGAGTGTATGTGTGATGTGACATGCTGAGTGTGAGGTGACAGGCTGAGTGTATGTGTGATGTGACATGCTGAGTGTGGGGTGACAGGCTGAGTGTGATGTGACAGGCTGAGTGTATGTGTGATGTGACATGCTGAGTGTGGGGTGACAGGCTTAGTGTATGTGTGATGTGACATGCTGAGTGTGATGTGACATGCTGAGTGTGGGGTGACATGCTGAGTGTGATGTGACATGCTGAGTGTGATGTGACAGGCTGAGTGTATGTGTGATGTGACACGCTGAGTGTATGTGTGATGTGACATGCTGAGTGTTATGTGACAGGCTGAGTGTATGTGTGATGTGACATGCTGTGTGTGATGTGACATGCTGAGTGTGATGTGACAGGCTGAGTGTATGTGTGATGTGACATGCTGAGTGTGGAGTGAGAGGCTGAGTGTATGTGTGATGTGACATGCTGAGTGTGATGTGACACGCTGAGTGTGGGGTGACAGGCTGAGTGTATGTGTGATGTGACATGCTGAGTGTGATGTGACACGCTGAGTGTGGGGTGACAGGCTGAGTGTATGTGTGATGTGACATGCTGTGTGTGATGTGACATGCTGAGTGTGATGTGACAGGTTGAGTGTATGTGTGATGTGACATGCTGAGTGTGGGGTGACAGGCTGAGTGTATGTGTGATGTGACATGCTGAGTGTGATGTGACAGGCTGAGTGTATGTGTGATGTGACATGCTGAGTGTGGTGTGACAGGCTGAGTGTATGTGTGATGTGACATGCTGAGTGTGGGGTGACAGGCTGAGTGTATGTGTGATGTGACATGCTGAGTGTGATGTGAGAGGCTGAGTGTATGTGTGATGTGACATGCTGAGTGTGATGTGAGAGGCTGAGTGTATGTGTGATGTGACATGCTGAGTGTGATGTGAGAGGCTGAGTGTATGTGTGATGTGACATGCTGAGTGTGATGTGAGAGGCTGAGTGTATGTGTGATGTGACATGCTGAGTGTGATGTGACAGGCTGAGTGTATGTGTGATGTGACATGCTGAGTGTGATGTGACAGGCTGAGTGTATGTGTGATGTGACATGCTGAGTGTGATGTGACAGGCTGAGTGTATGTGTGATGTGACATGCTGAGTGTGATGTGACAGGCTGAGTGTATGTGTGATGTGACATGCTGAGTGTGATGTGACATGCTGAGTGTATGTGTGATGTGACAGGCCGAGTGTATGTGTGATGTGACATGCTGAGTGTGGAGTGACAGGCCGAGTGTATGTGTGATGTGACATGCTGAGTGTGGAGTGACAGGCTGAGTGTATGTGTGATGTGTCATGCTGAGTGTGGGGTGACAGGCTGAGTGTATGTGTGATGTGACATGCTGTGTGCGATGTGACATGCTGAGTGTGATGTGACAGGCTGAGTGTATGTGTGATGTGACATGCTGAGTGTATGTGTGATGTGACATGCTGTGTGCGATGTGACACGCTGACTGTATGTGTGATGTGACATGCTGAGTGTGATGTGACAGGCTGAGTGTGATGTGACAGGCTGAGTGTGATGTGACAGGCTGGGTGTATGTGTGGTGTGACAGGCTGAGTGTATGTGTGATGTGACAGGCTGAGTGTGATGTGACAGGCTGGGTGTATGTGTGGTGTGACAGGCTGAGTGTATGTGTGATGTGACATGCTGAGTGTTATGCGACATGCTGAGTGTATGTGTGATGTGACATGCTGAGTGTGGGGTGACAGGCTGAGTGTATGTGTGATGTGACATGCTGTGTGTGATGTGACAGGCTGAGTGTATGTGTGATGTGACATGCTGAGTGTGGGGTGACAGGCTGAGTGTATGTGTGATGTGACATGCTGAGTGTGGGGTGACAGGCTGAGTGTATGTGTGATGTGACATGCTGTGTGCGATGTGACATGCTGAGTGTGATGTGACAGGCTGAGTGTATGTGTGATGTGACATGCTGTGTGCGATGTGACATGCTGAGTGTGATGTGACAGGCTGGGTGTATGTGTGATGAGACAGGCTGAGTGTGATGTGACAGGCTGAGTGTGGAGTGACAGGCTGGGTGTATGTGTGATGTGACATGCTGAGTGTTATGCGACATGCTGAGTGTATGTGTGATGTGACACGCTGAGTGTGGAGTGACAGGCTGAGTGTATGTGTGATGTGACAGGCTGAGTGTGATGTGACATGCTGAGTGTGATGGGACAGGATGGGTGTATGTGTGATGTGACAGGCTGAGTGTGATGTGACATGCTGAGTGTATGTGTGATGTGACAGGCTGAGTGTGATGTGACACGCTGAGTGTGATGTGACAGGCTGGGTGTATGTGTGATGTGACAGGCTGAGTGTGATGTGACAGGCTGAGTGTATGTGTGATGTGACATGCTGTGTGTGATGTGAGAGGCTGAGTGTATGTGTGATGTGACATGCTGAGTGTGATGTGACAGGCTGAGTGTATGTGTGATGTGACATGCTGAGTGTATGTGTGATGTGACATGCTGAGTGTGATGTGACAGGCTGAGTGTATGTGTGATGTGACATGCTGAGTGTGATGTGACAGGCTGAGTGTATGTGTGATGTGACAGACTGAGTGTGATGTGACATGCTGAGTGTATGTGTGATGTGACATGCTGAGTGAATGTGTGATGTGACAGGCTGAGTGTGATGTGACACGCTGAGTGTGATGTGACAGGCTGAGTGAATGTGTGATGTGACATGCTGAGTGTGATGTGACATGCTGAGTGTGGAGTGACAGGCTGAGTGAATGTGTGATGTGACAGGCTGAGTGTGATGTGACATGCTGAGTGTGGAGTGACAGGCTGAGTGTATGTGTGATGTGACATGCTGAGTGTGATGTGACAGGCTGAGTGTATGTGTGATGTGACATGCTGAGTGTGATGTGACAGGCTGAGTGTATGTGTGATGTGACAGACTGAGTGTGATGTGACATGCTGAGTGTATGTGTGATGTGACATGCTGAGTGAATGTGTGATGTGACAGGCTGAGTGTGATGTGACACGCTGAGTGTGATGTGACAGGCTGAGTGAATGTGTGATGTGACATGCTGAGTGTGATGTGACATGCTGAGTGTGGAGTGACAGGCTGAGTGAATGTGTGATGTGACAGGCTGAGTGTGATGTGACAGGCTGAGTGAATGTGTGATGTGACATGCTGAGTGTGATGTGACAGGCTGAGTGTATGTGTGGTGTGACAGGCTGAGTGTATGTGTGATGTGACAGGCTGAGTGTGATGTGACAGGCTGGGTGTATGTGTGGTGTGACAGGCTGAGTGTATGTGTGATGTGACAGGCTGAGTGTGATGTGACAGGCTGGGTGTATGTGTGGTGTGACAGGCTGAATGTATGTGTGATGTGACAGGCTGAGTGTGATGTGCCAGGCTGAGTGTATGTGTGGTGTGACATGCTGAGTGTTATGCGACATGCTGAGTGTATGTGTGATGTGACATGCTGTGTGTGATGTGACAGGCTGAGTGTATGTGTGATGTGACATGCTGAGTGTGGGGTGACAGGCTGAGTGTATGTGTGATGTGACATGCTGTGTGCGATGTGACATGCTGAGTGTGATGTGACAGGCTGAGTGTATGTGTGATGTGACATGCTGTGTGCGATGTGACATGCTGAGTGTGATGTGACAGGCTGAGTGTATGTGTGATGTGACATGCTGAGTGTGATGTGACAGGCTGTGTGTATGTGTGATGTGACATGCTGTGTGTGATGTGACAGGCTGAGTGTATGTGTGATGTGACATGCTGAGTGTGATGTGACAGGCTGGGTGTATGTGTGATGTGACAGGCTGAGTGTGATGTGACAGGCTGAGTGTGGAGTGACAGGCTGGGTGTATGTGTGATGTGACATGCTGAGTGTTATGCGACATGCTGAGTGTATGTGTGATGTGACACGCTGAGTGTGGAGTGACAGGCTGAGTGTATGTGTGATGTGACAGGCTGAGTGTGATGTGACAAGCTAAATGTATGTGTGATGTGACATGCTGAGTGTGATGTGACAGGCTGGGTGTATGTGTGATGTGACACGCTGAGTGTGATGTGACAGGCTGAGTGTATGTGTGATGTGACATGCTGAGTGTGATGTGACAGGCTGAGTGTATGTGTGATGTGACAGGCTGAGTGTGATGTGACATGCTGAGTGTATGTGTGATGTGACAGGCTGAGTGAATGTGTGATGTGACATGCTGAGTGTGATGTGACAGGCTGAGTGTATGTGTGATGTGACATGCTGAGTGTGATGTGACATGCTGAGTGTATGTGTGATGTGACAGGCTGAGTGTGATGTGACATGCTGAGTGTATGTGTGATGTGACATGCTGAGTGTGATGTGACAGGCTGAGTGTATGTGTGATGTGACAGGCTGAGTGTATGTGTGATGTGACATGCTGAGTGTGATGTGACAGGCTGAGTGTATGTGTGATGTGACATGCTGAGTGTGATGTGACATGCTGAGTGTATGTGTGATGTGACAGGCTGAGTGTGGGGTGACAGGCTGAGTGTATGTGTGATGTGACAGGCTGAGTGTATGTGTGATGTGACATGCTGAGTGTGATGTGACAGGCTGAGTGTATGTGTGATGTGACATGCTGAGTGTGATGTGACATGCTGAGTGTATGTGTGATGTGACATGCTGAGTGTAATGTGACAGGCTGAGTGTATGTGTGATGTGACATGCTGAGTGTGATGTGACAGGCTGAGTGTATGTGTGATGTGACAGGCTGAGTGTGATGTGACAGGCTGAGTGAATGTGTGATGTGACATGCTGAGTGTATGTGTGATGTGACATGCTGAGTGTATGTGTGATGTGACATGCTGAGTGTATGTGTGATGTGACATGCTGAGTGTGATGTGAGAGGCTGAGTGTATGTGTGATGTGACATGCTGAGTGTGATGTGACAGGCTGAGTGTATGTGTGATGTGACATGCTGAGTGTGATGTGACAGGCTGAGTGTATGTGTGATGTGACATGCTGAGTGTGATGTGACATGCTGAGTGTGGGGTGACAGGCTGAGTGTATGTGTGATGTGACATGCTGAGTGTGATGTGACAGGCTGAGTGAATGTGTGATGTGACATGCTGAGTGTGATGTGACATGCTGAGTGTGATGTAACAGGCTAAATATAAGTGTGAAGTGACAAGCTGTTTGTATGTGACAGGCTGAGTGTATGTGTGATGTTATATGTTGAGTGTGATGTGACAGGCTGAGTGTATCTGTGGTGTGACAGGCTGAATGTGGGGTGACAGGCTGAGTGTATGTGTAATGTGACATGCTGAGTGTGATGTGACAGGCTGAGTGTATGTGTGATGTTATATGTTGAGTGTGGGGTGACAGGCTGAGTGTATCTGTGGTGTGACAGGCTGAATGTGGGGTGACAGGCTGAGTGTATGTGTAATGTGACATGCTGAGTGTGATGTGACAGGCTGAGTGTATGTGTGATGTTATATGTTGAGTGTGGGGTTACAGGCGGAGTGTATCTGTGGTGTGACAGGCTGAATGTGGGGTGACAGGCTGAGTGTATGTGTGATGTGACAGGCTGAGTGTATGTGTGATGTGACATGCTGAGTGTGATGTGAGAGGCTGAGTGTATGTGTGATGTGACATGCTGAGTGTATGTGTGATGTTATATGTTGAGTGTGGGGTGACAGGCTGAGTGTATGTGTGATGTTACATGCTGAGTGTGATGTGACAGGCTGAGTGTATGTGTGATGTGACATGCTGAGTGTGATGTGACAGGCTGAGTGTATGTGTGATGGTATATGTTGAGTGTGATGTGACAGGCTGAGTGTGAGGTGACAGGCAGAGTGTATGCTTGATGTGACATGCTGAGTGTGGGGTGACAAACTGAGTGTATGTGTGATGTTATATGCTGAGTGTGGGGTGACAGGCTGTGTGTGTGTGTGTGTGTGTGTGACAGGCTGTGTGTGTGTTATTTGACATGCTGAGTTTGTTTGTGACAATCTGCACATCGCTTCACAAATTCATCTGTGCAGAGAAATGACTCCTTGAATATACTAAAAATGACAGCTAGGGGTTAATTTGTCCTGCTCATTTCTAAAGAACAGAGTCTTGTCTTCACACGGAGCTGGCAACGGCCATTGTTGGCATGTGTTGTTAATCATAGAACACTCAGGAATGTGTCTGTAAACATACCAAAGTTTTTTTAGTATAATGTAAAAAAAAGCAATAGATTACTTTACCATAGAATCTTGTGCTCTTTCACACCATGAAGAGCACTTATAGTGAGGTAAATGGCACTTTAAGGTCTAGCGCCCAACAGAGGCTATAAGTTAATTAGTGAGTAGATCATAAGAGTAAGCAGACAGCTTGTCTTATGTCCATAGCAATATAAGATGGTACAAATAAATTAACTGTAGATCAGCCATTTAAGGCAGGGTAAGGTAACCTTTCAGAGGGGAAGTGCAGAATCTTCATTTAATTACTCTAATTCAAGGTAATTACTGGTGATAATATATTTTAATATGTATACAATCTTTTCCTATATGATTAAACTGTTTTTTTATATAAACTTATGTAAATTAATGCCTAAAAGCCTTACGTAAGGGTGTTTCAAATGTAGATACTACCATTTAATGTGATTCTTCCACTTGATTTTCCCTATTGACTTTTTCAGTGGGTATTGTGTGTTTAGATTATTTAAACTGCACTTTAATTGCTGGGATGTCCCTTTATCCCATCTCAATGAATCATCGACATTACATCCTCATTTCTCAATTTACGGCATTGCATTTTTGTTTAGTCCTGACATAACCAAACTGAGCTTAACACATACTCATCAAACCTTACAAATCCTCCACCTCATCAAATCCTTTCACCACTTTCTCATCAATGTCATCACCACCACCATATTGTCAATTCCATCACATTCCCACAAGCCCCTGGCCTCTCTCTCAAAGACCCAGCCACACTTATCACTTCTCTCCTGACCCTAATATCACCTTCATAAGATTCCCATCTCTCTGAATAACCTATATTATAATAATCAGAACAGCCCCATCATGCTCATTTAGTAACTCTAGTGTTTGTAGGGTTTTGAGTTGGGTTTCTCAAAGTGTGCATAGTCACGTTGTGTCTAATAATCTGGAAGTGTTTCTACTCTTTGCCTTTTTCAGGGTCTACTGTAACCAAGTCATTTTACAAGGGCTGTCTTGGGAATTATGAATGTGATTCCTGGCTGTGCATTTCAAGCAATCCCTTTAAATTACAGTCATTCATACAATGCTGCTCTGGAGACGAATGCAATACGGGCACCTATGAAAGTAAGTATCTTGTAAAATGTTATGTTGGGTAGAAAGGTGATTGAAATACTTTCCACTGAGCACACTGTAAGAAAAAAAGAGAAGAAGAGAAGAAGAAAAGAAAAAAACCTTTGAGTACATCTACATATCCAAGGGCAGCATGTTTGATTAATTCAAAATGAATCAATGAACAAATACTTTTTCTGCCACAGAGGATAATCCACGGTTATTTTCTAAAGGTTGTTTAAAAGCCATGCAAATATATGGATCCCATGTTAATTGGGCTAAAGGTAAAAAGGTGATATGTTTTGATATTCATTTGCATACCACTACCCAGAATCCTCAGTAGATGTGGATAGACTGATCATTCTGTGGTCTTCTCATTTGCTTGACACATAACGACATATTCTAACGTTTACCAGAAATATACATATATAAACATATTCCACACATTGAGAAAACATGGATTTTATTATTTGATCCCTTTCAGAGGACTTCTGTATTTGTAGGATGAGATACAGAGTGTTTGAGGGAAAGTCATGTGAAGTAGAGTCTTACAGCCTTATTAAATTGCGATTCGGCCAATTGAAAAGGGCTCTATATAAGCACATGCCATATTTTTTTTACAGAATTTTTTAGTTAGTGAACTTCTATCCAAAAGCAAGGTGGTCACTAACTACAAACTTCTGTAAAAAAGTTCCTATTCAATTGGCTGAATCGCAATTTAATAATTATGTTAGTGTTTTAGCTGGTCCTCTAGTACTTTCACCAATTTAAAAGACCACAGTGATAGGTTTAAAAAATATCGATCTGTATAAAGTATAAACTTCTGAGTTGGTATTGTGTGGAAATTATGCAATAATAATAAGGTAATGTTAGTGCAAATGCTTGAGATATCGTGGCCACTGGGGACAAAGAACTCATCTCTTATTTCTCCTTCATGCTTCTAAATAGGTAGCGTCTGGGTACACTATGATAGGGTTTTTTCCTGTCAGTCCTGAGCTAAGGTGAATCTAATCTGATCATTCTATCTACCTAAACATATTAAGCTTTATACAAATCTTAGATATTCAACATTTTCACAGTCCGCCCTATGTACAAGGTTCTCCAAGGACAGTAGATGAATGAAGAAGGAATTGTATCTAACTGGCATATTAACATTTTTAGATTATCCCAAAAAAAAATTGTTGATGGCTGCAGCATGCAGAAAGTTCACTGTGAGCCTTGCAAAGTGAGGCGAGCAGTTGAGGCACTCAGGGCTGCAATGAGCGACAAAGGCCAGTAGGACTTTGCGCACGAACAGTTGAAACACGCGGGACTTAGCTGCAAAGACTTAGTGACGGCCGTGAAATTACGGCCCGTATGACTTAGAACCTGAAGAACGTAGATGGACTGTGGGGCTCGCAAAAAAAAGACTTTAACGGCCGAACCACCGAAATGAAAATACCTGAAAAAACACACAAATATGCCTCAAATTAACGTACAAACTCACGCACAGCACAGGGGGAGAACCAGGGAGCCTGTGTGTAAGGTTGCAAGTTAATTTGAGGCTTATTTTGCCTTTTTTCACGATCGAATATCACAGAAGCAAGAAAAAAAATGGCTGCCGAAAAAACGTAAACACAACAAAAATGAGGCCGAAGGACATAAAAAGAGACCAAAGGACGTAAATATGAGCCTTAAGCACTAAGAATTAATGCAAACCAGTAACACTTAATACAAGGCAGTAACATTTAACTCAAGCCAATAAGACTTAACCCAAGGCAGTAACACTTAACTCAAGGCACTAACTCTTAACCCAAGGTAGTACATGGGGGAAGAGGCTCGCAATGAGCCAAGCAATGAGCGCCATAGGCGCTCAGTGCGGGGCTCATGTTGAGCACTGAAGGGGCTCAGAGGGCCCATATCCCCGCATTGTGTGGCAAACAGCATTGCCAGGCTCACAATTCTACTCCTGTCATTTTAGACGGGCAAGTTGCTAGTTGGGGTTATAAATGTTGTTGTTGTTCAGTCATTAAGTCATGTCCAACTCTCAAAGGCCATATGGACCCAGCATGCCAGGTACATCTGTCCATGTTTCTGGTTGTTATTCTCCATTGGACAGCAATTTCTCTGACCTCTCTGCTATGAACTGCCCATCTTAAGTGACCCTACATGGTATAGCTCACAGCTTCATTGTGGTACACAAGCCTCTTCACCACGACCAGAAGGGGGGTTATAAATTAAGTAATAATATTAGGAATGTTATATAATGTGTATTTCAAAGGGTAAATTCCCTACAACTTGAGTCTCCTGGCCAAAGAAGGGAGAGGTATAGTGTTGGATCTCAAGATCTTAGTTCGTTATTAATGGGATTCAGGTTACCAATGAAAAACTTACGATGAAATATTCCAAAATATTTCAGTCTTTAGCATGTGTTTATTGGTTTTAAGCACAAAACCTTTAGCAATTAACGTTCGCTTATGAGAGAAATGTCTATATGATTCTAGAATGAGGTGATGTACAACACACAACTTCTTATAGACTTACAAAGGAATGTGATGACATCACATAAACTAAACATCCAAACCTAACACCCATCACACTTTCATTCAATCTTAATTAGCAATTCTCCAGTATCTCCATTCATTTCTTGTCCTCCTTGGGTTCCACTAATTTAGTCTGTGTAACAAACTTCCAATTTATCCGGTAAATTCTAGGCATCCTTAAGGGTCTTTCCTTGTCCTTTAGCCTTTGGTACTTTTTTCCACAATAATTCATAAAGTGTTATCCAATACCATTTTTTGTACGTTTTCCCTTCCAGCTCTGCTGCTTGCCAGGATTATTCACTTTATAGAGTTTGGCTTTGTCCACTTATCATAACGAATAATGTTTATGCATGATTAACTCAATTCTAATATTTAGTCCTTGTTAGGACAGTGATGTCCTAATGTGAATTATTATGAGCAACAATAGAGGTCCCAATTATGGCAGTAGAGTATCAATAAAAATATAATTTTTTGCAAGTGAACATTATTAATAAATAATTTAATAATGGAAATTCTGCTTTGAATCTATTACATTTTGACTGTCACTCAGCTCAAGAGATTGCGCCATGAGACTGATGTTATCAATAGTTAATTGCCTCATTATTGGATAAATTACCGTTTGCGTTTAGGTTCTGAGTTTTAAACAGAGTCTACCTATTCACAAATTGACACCTCAGAAGTAAACTGTTAATCCAGGAAGCTGTTCATCAATCATGGGGTAATTAGATAGTGTTAACAGATTAGTCTGGTGGGCGGATGAATGACAGCCAAAATTTAGTAAATGCAAAGATGTTTCATTTATAATCCCAACTGTGAATTAAGTAATTTTATTAGTATTTGATTATCATATCATAATTGGAACCTCTGTGTCCCTGTAGCTGTTTAAGAAAAACATACACCCTGCCGGGCTAAACCCGGGATCCACTTACAGTATGTACAAATGTGGGCAGGTCAAAGAGTTCTTCATGACAAATGATTGGATATTATCTCAACTCTACAACCAAATATCTGTGATTTTGTATATTTTTCAATTATAATATTCATTGAGAACATATCTTGTTAACTGCATTTGCTTTCTTTTAATTTTTAAAAGATTTTGTGGGCATTTTACCATAAATGTAATATAATATAGAATTTAATGTGGTTATAAGACATAATAATACTTTCTTATGAATGTTTTTTTATTTTATTTCAGTGCCAGTGGATAATGAGGGATACAATGGGAGAACTTGCCCTTCCTGTTATGAAGAAGGCACATTGGAGGAATGCACTGCTGATAGTCAAGTGAAGTGTAGAGGAGACGAGACTCAATGTATACTATTTGTTGGGACTGTAGTAAAACCAGGTATGTGATTACAGTTTGGGGTGTCTCATATCTCCACGCTTTTCCAATGCAAACCCCACACCAGAATCCACTTTTAGTGAACAACACCAGTTTAGTGTAATTTGGGACTTCTGCTCTGCGCCATCAGGTAGAGGAAGGAGAAATTCAAGTGGAAACATTGTGTACATTTTTTAAAATAGACCAAGAATTGAGATATTGTCTTTTGAGTTATTGTTTCTAAAGTCTTTTAATCCTCCCACGAGAATCTCCATGGATAATATGATTAGAGTATGTAACTGTGGCACATTCTATTAAAGATCCTTTTTGTATACCTTTCCAGGATGTAATATTGGGTTGTGGTAAATGCACTGTTTCAGAGGCTTTTCTTTTGCTAGCTTTTGAATTCTATGACTTTTTTTGCTTAACTAAATATCTATCTATCTATCTATCTATCTATCTATCCATCTATCTATCTATCTATCTATCTATCTATCTATCTATCTATCTATATATCTATTTAAATATCTATCTATCTATCTAGCTAGCTATCTATTTAAATATCTATCTATTATCTATCTATCTATCTACGGTATCTATCTATTTAAATATCTATATCTATCTATTTAAATATCTATCTATTTATCTATCTATCTATCTAGCTCTGTAAATGTGTAAATAAACTAATTGAAAAATGAGTGCAAGATATAGGATTAGTACCATTAATGTAGCAATGGAAAAATACAATGAATGATTTTATTTACTTCAATCTCTATACGCCCTGTGTAGATAAGTTTCTCTTTTATGTGAGAATTAGTTGATCCAAAAATAAAGTTATTTTATTATTTTTAAAGAGCAGTGAAACACTCAATATACATTATAGGAAACAATTTTTTAAACTATATTATCATTGAAATGTACATGTTTTGTCCCAAGTTACTAATGTATTGCTCAACATGGTAATTAGTTGCATGTTTCGTTAGTACATGAAGGGAACTTAATTGCATGATAACAGTGGAGTTGATTTTTTTTATCATCAAAGAAACGTCAATGGATAAATTAGCATACTGAGATGCACATTTGCATATTCATTGGCATTTCAACCAATGGCTTATATATAGCTAGTAAAAAAAAGAGCTAGATCGTGTTCTGGCTTGGAGGAAATCTTTAAAGGAACTAATGAGCAGTAAAAGTAGAGTGTTTTTTTGTATCTATCTATCTATCTATCTGCCTATCTGTCTGTCTGTCTATCTATCTATATAACTATCTATATCTATCTATCTATCTATCTATCTATCTATCTATCTGTCTGTCTGTCTGTCTGTCTGTCTGTCTGTCTGTCTGTCTGTCTATCTGCCTGCCTGTCTGTCTATCTATCTATCTATCTATCTACATATCTATCTGTCTGCCTGTCTGTCTGTCTGTCTGTCTGTCTGTCTATCTATCTATCTATCTATCTATCTATCTATCTATCTATCTGAGGTGGGGGGGTTGTTATTTAATTGGAGCATAAAGTCTGCTGGTCATTATTACCCTCTTCCTCTGCACATGCTCAGAAGGAGGCAGTGACAAGTAAAGCTGGACATCCTGCTTCCCTTGCTCTGTACACACCTTCTCATGTACTGAACAAGGATTACTGTCATTTCAACTGCTATTCACTAGAAGCAACTTTTAAATGTAAGATTTTATTTAAATATGTTTTATTCTCCTCGGTTACACAGCTTTCGATATTGTTTGTTTGTTACATACTTCAAAAGCATTTAAAGATTTTCCTAAACTTACCCAATAGTGCTTTTTCTGTTTTTGCTTTAGTTAAATGTATCCTGTAATGCTTATTTCTCCAAGGAATTAGTATAAGTCATTTAAAAAAAAAAAAAGTGTGTACTAAGGAAAATAAAAATGTGTTTAAGATATTCTAAACTCACCTTAAAGTTTTTCTACAAAAACACCATCTCAAAAGTTATTCTCCTCCCACTGTAAGTTTTTAGAAGTTAGAATCCCATGTTGGGTTCTCTGCCAATCACAATTTTATCCCAAGGATTTTTCCCCCAAGAATCCCTCTTGATAGACTAAGACGTCACTCTCACTGTAAAAGAGAACTAGTAGGGGAGGAGAAAGCATCACAACCTGACTTCCATATGAAGCATCTTTAGGAGACATCTTAAAAATATTTTTATCTACTTTAATACACTGATTATGACATATTTATGCTATCTTTTGCTAATTCCTTAGAGAGAAAAAAACTGTTGTGCACGCTAAAACATGACGAGATATTATCACACAATCAATAATTCATTCATGGGGTGGAGAGAACCAGATCATAAAAACTCAGACTTTATTTTTTCATAGTTAAAGTTCAATAAAAAAAAAAAATTCTTACCAAACCCACCTAACTATTCTTTAGCAAGCTTTTTATAAGACAACTAAAGTGGTCCCTTAAGATCAAAATTATTGGAGAGGGATCAAGATTAATTTAATTATTATTATTATGCTAATATAAATGTATTATTATTAGCTCTTTCCATTTAATCTTAGAAATCACAAAATCATTTTAGAAATCTTAGATAATTACTAAATATTTTTATGAAAACAAAGCCAATTTGAGAGTAGATATTTCTCGAACACGTTTTGGTAATGTGGCTTTGTACACTGTTTCTAAACAAATAAATGTTTTCCTCCACAGATAAATCAGAAGTCAAATGCAGTTTTAAAGGTTGCAACAACCCTGGGGCATTCACTCATTTAGATGCTTTTAAAAGCCTCAGAGTATTGTCTACCACCAAGTTGGAGAATATTAAAGGAAGGAGTAAGAAGAATAAAGAAGACATCAGATCACTAACACACTAACGCCCAATCCATACTTATATCCTGACTGTGTCATCACAATACTCTGATTAAGTTCTGATTTTCCGTTGCAGTTTATGTTATTTCCATTTGGATCATGAATAACTGGAATCCCATGATACAATGTCCAATAATGACATCTGTAAATAATTACTCTCTCATTGCTTTATACCTGCTGTGTCTTAAAGATTTCCTTTCTTCCATATAAGAAACATTGACTTATTTATGTGGAGAAAACTCAATGGTAGAACATTTTCCTTTTCCTTTTTGATGACAGATAAGAATTATTATTATCTGTGAATCTTTATTGTAGGTGGAATAAAGTGACACTGAAGTTATCCCACGTGCTCTGCACTGGCAGATGGGCAAAAGTTGTGCACATTTTTAATTGATCAACAACTGACTTAGATACTGTTATTTTTAGTTAATACTTGTCTTAATTAATTGTCTTTAGTTAATTAGGTTCAGGCTGTTAATCAATAACTGATTTCTAATGTTACAGAGATATGGTGCATTGTGTAAAAGCATCTGCTGTAGGTTCAAATCTTAATTTTTCTTTTTTTAACATTAAGATTTTTATTTAGGTGAAATTATTTTTAAAGTAATTACCAAATATGCATAGATAATGAGATTTAGGATGTGACTGACTAAGTATAGCTTTATTGATTTGTATACATAATGCTTATTATACAAAGACATAGTGCAGTGGGTAAAATCTTCTGTAGGTTGTAAGTTCAAATTTTCCCTTTTTCTTTTTTTTTGTTTTTAACCTTAATCATTTTATTTAGGTTCAATTATTATTTTAAAGGCATAAGAACTACCATAATTTTCGTATACCAACCGTTTATAGTTTATACAAGCTTTCTTAATATCAAGACAAAATTTAAAAAGGAATGAGTTATATCAAACCCACAGCTGCCATTTTATAGTAAGTTGCTTTTCCACGCTAGACTAACAGCCACATTAAATTCCAATGCTGTAAGTGCCAAGTGAGACCCGCAACAGCAGCGGGCTTGAAATTTGTCTGAGTTACAGAGCTATTAAATTAGAACGGGCTGCGAGTCACAGGCTTGAGAGGCAAACCTGTAAACCATTTATTGAACATTGGATGCAAGTTATCAATTAGTCAAACCCGTAGTTAACGGTTTAGATGGAGCCAATAGCAAATGAGATCGCCATAATTACGTCACTGAAAAATTAAGGTGGGATTTCAAAGCCTTACAGTTTTCAATTACGGGTTACGATCTGACCCACATTCCAGAAATAGTGCAATATTGATAAAGCCGTAAATATGATATTCTTTTACATGCAAATTCCATTATATGTATCACCACAGTGATGGCTGGAATCACACGGAAACACGGAAATTAAACATGACATAAAGAATTTTATATTACAGATTTACGAGCTTGAGAATGTTTTGCTATTAATTCTAATACTTAACATAACTTTCCCTGTTATTATATGTACAGTAGTGTTTGTATATTTGCATTTACAGTGTTATGGATTGGACTTTACCCCGCTTTAAGGTCCTCTCCGTTACCAGTTGGCGTCTTAGCTCCATTTGTGTGTGAACGCCAGTGAATTTGTTGCAATTTAATAGCTAAATTGGAAACGTAGCATTTAAGGGGTAAAAAGATCAAAGGATTTGTGGCCGCAAAGTTCCCCGTTCCCCGTCCCGTAGGCTTTTTTCGCATATAAAACGCAGATCGGCAGAGGCTTGCTTTATGGGGCCAATTTAATAGCCATGAGTCTTAGGGGTTACATTATGGGCTACGGTTTTACAAGTTAGGGGAATTTAATAGGGCTGCTGGCCATACTTAGCTCTAGCGGCAGATGTAGCTTCTTTTAAATTCTGCCGTTGCAGGGAGAAGTTAAAGGCAATTAAGAAATGTTAACTTTAAAAGCTCATAATTTAATTTACAAGCAACTTTTAAAAGGAAAGCACATTTTCCGCACACTTTTCCTCTACTATCTGTTGGTACAGAGCTTGTATGGTGACTTCAGTGTTCTTTTAAATCCCCTCGGTCCTCATTTGACCCTGGTATTCTTCCCAGTCTCTTCTACAGTATATTCATTGTCCACCCAAGGATACTATTGTTTTGACACACCTCCAGCTCCCAAAATTGATTATAGAAAGGGATATATTATCAGTCAGTGGTAAAAAAACAACTTCTGCGGACTTCTTACCTAATATAGTTATAGCCGCTTAGCATGCACGAGAAATTGATTTCTAATCTAATAATACTAGATAGAAATCTACTTGAATCCTTAGCAAAAAGGGGGGTAGGAGGAGCCATATTAGAGACAGAATTAGGTTAGGGAACATTATCTAAAATTCATTTCTCAACAATTTGTGATAAAAACTTTTAAGTGTGTTTTTCTTAAAAATGTCTTCTTTAACTATTCTCATACACTGTATTAGATCTGACAGTAGGTACTTGCTATATAAGGATATAAGGATATTTGTGCTTTAGTGAAAAATAAAATGCCTTCTTAAATAAATGAATAAATCTCTAACTACAGCTCTGTGTTTTCATATTTAATTGATGAAACAGAGACAATGCTATCACGCTGGCAACAAAACATAAAAGAGCTTTTTTCAGTAGGAATAAAGAACTCATTTCCACTATATTCAAGTGAACATTCAAGTGATCCTCCAAAAACGTTCAGAAATTGTTGCAAATAAAACCTGTAAAACATAGGTTGTGTTAAAAAAAGGTAAAAATATCTAAAGGAGTTTTGAAAAAATTAGTAAAAGAACACTTTCTACAAAGCTGAATATCAGGGTCCATGCACACTAACCAGTGAAACTTTGCCAACTGTCTCAAAAGGGAAAACAATATAAAATTCCTTCCTGACCCCAGATACTGGCGAATGGATTCCTCCCTGGATCAGTACTCCCTCTCTTATTATACAGGATAGCCCTGAATGCCCTTTTTATTTAAAAATATATCAAATCCCTTTTTAAAGCTATCTATCAAAACCGCTGTCACCATCTCCTTTGGTAGAGAATTCCACAGAATAACCACCCTTACTGTGAAGAACCCTTTTCTTTCTTTAAGGTGGAATCTTTTTACTTTTAACCTCAAGGGATGTCCTCTTGTCAGTTGAAAACCTCTTGGCACAAAAAGTTCACTTGACAAAGCCTTGTATTGACCATGGATATATTTATATAAGGTAATCATATCCCCTCTTTTTTTCTAGAGAAAATAAGTCTAATTTGGTTAGTCTTTCTTCATAACTTAGCCCCTCCATTCCCCTTATTAGCTTTGTTGCCCTTCTCTGTACTTTTTCCAGCTCTAAAATATCCTTTTTATGTAGTGGTGCCCAAAATTGTACTCCATATTCCAAATGAGGGCGTACTAGGGATTTGTATATTTGATTCCCTTGCTTCTATGCCCTTCTTAATACATGCTAATATTTTATTTGCCTTTTCAGATGCTGCTTGGCATTGAGCACTGTTACCTAGGTGGTTGTCCACTAGTAATCCTAAATTCCTTTCAATATCTGATACCCTTAGATTTTAAGACTATAAATTGCATGGCTATTTTTCTTTCCCAGATGCATAACTTTACATGTATTCTTATTAAATCTTATCGGCCACTTAGATGCCCATTCCTCTAATTTATGCAATTCCCTTTGCATAATTTTCTGATTTAATTGCCTTGCACAGCTTTGTGTCATCAGCAAAATTTGAGACACCACACTCAAATCCCACTTCCAAGTCATTAATAAATATGTTAAAAAGGAGGCGACCTAATACTGAACCCTGCGGAACCCCACTTACCACATCAGTCCAAACAGATTATGTTCCATTTACAACAACCCTTTGCTTCCTGTCTTTTAGCCAGCTCTCAATCCATGAGCAAATATTTACTGCAATTCCTGTATCCCTTAGCTTGCTCAGTAGTCTTCCATGTGGCACTGTATCAAAAGCATTTGTAAAATCCAAAAAGACTACATCCACGGAGTTGCCTTGATCCAAATTCCTACTAACCTCTTCATAGAAATGTTTTAGGTTTGTTTGACATGACCTATCCCTTATAAATCCATGTTGGCTCCTTCTTATAATCCAGTTTAAATAGACATATTATTGTACACTATCCCTTATTAATTCTTTTAAAAGCTTTCCCACTACAGAAGTGAGGCTTACGGGTCTATAATTTAATGGATTTGTTCTTGCTCCCTTCTTAAATATAGGTATCACCTCTGCCTTTCTCCAGTCATCTGAGTGAATCTCGAAAAATTATATATAATGGTTTTGCTATTACAGAACCCAGTTCCCTCAGTACCGTTGGATGTATTTCATCAGGACCTGGGGCTTTATTAACATTTATTTTTTCCAACTTCTTTTGGATTTCTTCCTGCGTTAACCAGTTACTTGGTGAAGGTAGTGTAGCTCTATTATGTTGTAGTGTCCCAACCACTGGTACCTCCCTTGTGTAGACCGAAGAAAAGAACCTATTTAGCTCATCTGCCTTTTCCTGGTCACTAATTATCAAACGGCCTGTGTCACATTGTAATGTTCCTATAGCTTCCTTCCTGGCCTTCTTCCCGTTAATATATTTAAAAAATATTTTAGGGTTAGTCTTACTCTCCTTTGCAACTAATTTTATTTTTCTATTTTAGCCAGTCTAATAGCCCTTTTGCAAGCCTTGTTGATTTACTTGTACTCCCGTAAAGCTGTCTCTGTCCCCTCTTGTTTTTATAATTTAAATGCCTGTTTTTTACTCCTCATCTTCATCTTTAAGTCATTGTTAAGTCACATTAAGAGTTTTTGTTGGCCCCTTACAGTTTTGTTATTTTAATTCAATCTCAAATGAGACTGTGTTGTGATCACTGGTTCCCAACAGTTGCCCTATTTCAACATTTGGTACTATATCAATAATATTTGTGATAACTAAATCCAAGATAGCTTCACTTCTAGTAGGTTCTTGTATAACCTGGGCCAGATAATAATCCCTGTGTGTACTCAAGAACCTGCTGCCCTTCTCTGAACTGCTGGTCTCATTTATCCAGTTTATTTCAGGGTAATTAAAATCTCTCATTATTAGAATTTGCCCATGCTTAGCTGAATTTCCAATCTGTAACAATAATTGTATTTCCTCACTTTCAGCTATATTTGGGGGTTTATAGCATACTCCTACTAATATTCTTTTAGAATTCGCTGCTCCGCTATTTAACTCTACCCACAAACATTGAACATTACCGCTAGTTCCAGCATAAATATCTTCTCTGACTATAGGCTTAAATTCAGGCATTACATACAGACAAATCCTACGTCCTCTTTTACCACTGCCCCTATCTTTCCAAAATAGGTTATAACCATACAGTAATGCCTATTACATTTTTCAGTATTGCTATTAAATCCCATTTCTCATTAACTGCTAATAATTCTAACTCTCCCATTTTTCCTGGCAAGCTTCTGGCATTAGCAAGCATACATTTTATGTTATAAGTCTGTAGTTTTGAAGTGCCTGCAACTTGAGTTATGATCAAACCTTCCAGTGAACAGTTTGTCTTGATTTTCTGAGGTACTGATTTATTGGATCTTCTTGCAGTCCAAGTAAGTAGTTTTCACCAACACCACAATTCAAAAGCATCTATTCTCCGGCGTTCCACCTTCCCCCATCCTTTCCCCATTTATGGCTGGCATAATTACCTAAACTCTCCTCCCCCCTCCTCACATACCTTCATTCTAAGGTCTCTCTCCCATTCCTCTCTAACTCCCCTATCTTCCTGTACTGTATGTCCCCCAATCCATTATTTCTATTTCTTTCAGTGCAAATTCACTCTGCTTCAAGGCCCGCTACATCTGTGAGATTCTCAGAATATTGCCCTCCCTCCCTCCCCCTCACCCATCCCAACTCAGATTAAATTTATAGAGCCATGGAAAACACCTGACTTCCTACTTGCAGATATATCATCTCAACACTAGGGGTCAGCCAACATACTAGTCTTTAACCTCAGATCCCTCCCCTCTCCCTCTAAAATAAAACTCTTTCTATCTTTCAATTGCTTCCTGACCCTTGCAATTCCTTATTTGTTACTCTTCCCCAGTTCTCTGCCCTTTAATTCCCTTTAGATTGTAAGTAGTGAGTTTCCTGTCTTGTAGGGTGCTTTGGGATAAGATTCTAAGCTCAATACAGGGCCCTTCAACTTTTGAATTTGTTAAACTTGTATTTCCCCTGTTCTTATCCCCAGTACAGCGCTGCGGAATATGTTGGCGCGATACAAATAAAAGATAATAATAATAATAAATCATTACTACAGAAAATGAAGATAAACTGTTCACTGGAAGGATTGGTCAGGGTAAAGCTGAAATATTTTGACTATGTCATGAGTAAACAGGATTCCCTAGAGAAGACTCTGATGCTGGGAAAAATTGAAGGCACGTGAAGAAGGGGTTGGTAGAGGATGAGATGGATATATGAGGTAATTGAAGCATTGAACATGAGCTTGAGGGCGCTTTGAGGGGCAATGGCTGACAGGTGGGCCAAACATGACTGAACAATTAAACAACAACAATGGTTTGATAGTTTTCACTTGTTACACCAGGAATATAAACTAAGGAATCAGACACTTTTTAAATATTCTAGGTACTGTGCAACTTTATGCTAAAAGGGGTTTGATAGGGATAGGGGAACTCATGCAAAAACACACAAAACCAATAGAATTTTCAAAAATGTTGACTCTATTTTAACTTTCAATAAACTTTTCAAGGCAATACAAAAATAAACGTTTTTAAAACAACATTTAAGGAAATAATGCACACTTTAAGTAGCATTTGTAGAAGCTTCAGGCTCATTCTCCATTCTGGCTTTTTTTTTTTTTAGACAAATTGGTCCAAGGACATCTGTCTTTTTTCTACTGCCATCCAGCAGATGCTGGTAGCAAGACAGTGCCGCAAGATCGATACATCTCACATTTCTGCTCCTCACAGTGTCTGGATCATTGGCCACAAAATCATCCATGAGCTCATGGGTGAACTGCAAACTCTTGGTGAGGAACTCAGTGGAGAGTTCTTTTCGTTCCTCTGTGTCAGAGTCACTGCTTTCCTGGGCTTCCTCAATGACCTGTTCTGCCAGTTGTTGGAGGTCTTCGTTTCCATTTCCCTGTCCAGCTGTTTTCACCAGGTCTACTAGCTCCGCAATGATGGGCTGTTTTGGTTGCTTATCTACACACAACTCTGACCATATCTTTCTCCACACAGCTTTCAGACATTGCTGTGTCACCTCGTTCAAGGATAGAAAAGTCTGCAGTAGCTGGTGGACAGAAATGTTTGTTGAACCAGTTCTTTAAGATGAAAAGAAAAGAAAAATATTCTGTACCTTCTCTCTGGATTGTGGAGGTATCTTTATCGGAGTAGGAAGTATGACTGCGGGCCTGCTGCAAGCCAGCAGCGGCCGCAACTTATGGTGCTATTCAATTGGCCGGACTCGCATGTCCCGGCCCGATATTGCACATTGCAAACCATGCTAGCAAAAGTAGCGTTTGCAAACTTGAACATGGTCGCTGACGCAAGGCCGTAACTTGCGGTAAAAACAGCCAATGGAAACAGAGATCGTCATCATTACATCAATCAAACCTGCGGGAGCCTTCCCACATGAACCCCATGAGGCAGGGGTCCCAATCGGGACCTCCGCAGCAAGTGTTAATGCAGGGACCCTACGGGGGTCCCGAAGGGGAACCCGCAGCATTGGGGGGTTTAATGTTAGGTGCTGCGGGGGTACTTACCTGCGGCAGGGGTTAACTATTTGTTTGTCGCGGGCCCTCTAAGTACCTTCTGCGAGAAATGTAAATTTTTAAGAGCTGCGGGGGTCCCGATCAGGTCCCCCGCAGCACGGGTTAATGTTGGAACCCTGCAGGGATCCCAATAGGGACCCCCGCAGCAAGGGGTTAATGTGAGGACCCTGCAGGGATCCTGATCGGGGCCCCTGCAGCAAGAGGTTAATGTGGGGACCCTGCGGATGTCCCAATCCGGACCCCTGCAGCAAGGGGTTAATGTGGGTACCCTGCGGGGGTCCCAATTGGGACCCCTGCATCATGGTGCGAATGTGGGGTCAGTGCGGGGGTCCTGATGGGGACCCCTGCATCATGGGGTATAATTTAAAAGTGGGGGGAGTCACTTGTGCCTTGCAGTCCCTGTCCAGGATCCCATTGCTCAGAGGTTGGGTATCTTTCCCCTGACGGATTTTCATACTGCAGGGGAGGGGAATTTCTAATAATGTCACGTGACCCTGCAGTATGAAGCTCCGGCAGGGGAAGGATACCCAACCCCTGAACAATGGGATCCAGGGACTGCAAGGCACAATTAAGAGGGGGGAGGGGTGAATGAGGTGCAGGGGCTTGATGGGAGGTGAATAGTGTGACAAGGGGCCCCCAGGGGCTTTTGAAAGGTTTAATGATGCTCTTGAGGCGGGGGGGGGGCTGTTTTTTTGGAGGGGGGGTGTGTATGGTGCTGCTGAGGGTGCCCTAAGAGTGAATATGGCTGCTGAGGGGGCCTTGGAGGATGAATATGTTGCTGAGGGGTTTGGGTAAATGAATGGTGCAACAAGGGGGCCCTGCTGGTTTGGGGGGGGGGGTGAATGGTGCTCCTGAGGGGAGACTGGGTTTTTTCTTTGGTTAAGGGGTGAATGGTGCTGCTGAGAGGGCCCTGGGGGTGATTATGGCTGCTGAGGGAGGCCTGGGGGGGAATATGGCAGCTGAGGGGGCCCTAAGGGTGAATATGTCTGCTGAGGGCCTTGGGGGGATGAATGGTGCAACAAAGGGGCCCTGGATTTTTTTTGGGGGGAGGGAATGATGCTGCTGAGTGGCACTGGGGGTTTTGGGGGGAATTGTGATCCTGAGGGGCACTGCTTTTTTTTGGAGGGGGTACGGGTGATTATGGCTGCTGAGGCGGGCCTGGGGGTGAATATGGCTGCTGAGGGGCTTGGGGGGATGAATGGTGCGACAAGGGGGGCCTGGATTTTTTGGGGGGAGTGAATAATGCTGCTGAGGGGGCCCTGGGGTTTTGGGGGTGAATTGTTCTCCTGAGGGGGGCCTGTTTTTTTTGGGGGGGGGGGGGGGTCTTATTGGAGTATGGTTCTCAACCTTTTTGGTACTCAACCTGCCATCCGGAACAGATTAACGTTGAGAACAAAGGTACCACTGTATCATTAAAAAAGATCTGAATTGTTTACATTCAATTGTTAGTCTGTTCCAGTTATATTATTGCATTTCTATTGCTCTCTTATTTGTAATATGTCATGCGTTTGGATGTACTGTTCCTTTCAGTGTTACTTTAGGGATTAAGAAATACATTACAAAATAATGGGTTTGTCAGTTAGGCAATGAAAGGCTTAACCCCGACTTGGCAGCTCCCCCCTTTATCCCCCTCCCCTGGATGTTCTTGCTGCACTGTATAAAACTCAGGTGCAGCCTCCAAACAATCCATATGGTTCAGAGCTCAGGCTGATTGACCACACTCTTCCACACTTGTGTATCTTGGAAGCTGAGACCATGGGTCCTCTTCTGGCCATCACCTTTGTCCTGTCAGCTTTCACCGCTACAGGTGAGTGACTTTATAGAAGCATATATCACCCTTTGGGTCTGTTTATGCGTCTGATCTCCTAGCTAAAAAAACACAGCGGAGGATCCAAATATGGAGTAATAGAAAACTATAGGCAAAAAAAAGTACTTTGTTAATTGTATATTATGAAAAACTTACATTGAATTTTGCAGTATTTACAATCATCAATCTTTCAATCATCAGTGCTGATAACAATCACTAAGGACAAAATTCCCATTAGTTCTAAATTACCACCAGGGGCTTTGAATGTGGACGATTCAGTGTAAAGCCACAAGAGAAAGAAAGACTGGTCATGCTAAAGCCACAGGGAGCAATTTATATAATCAGTCTAATCCCTGGGATTTGAGCATGCTCAATATTTTTCTTTTAACATGGCATTATATTGAAGACAATATACAGTAGACTCTCAGTTATCCGGCACCTACATGGATTGGTAGGTGCTGGATAAATGCAGTTTCTGGTTGCTTGAGAGTTACTATAAAAGAGGCCTAGGTTAGCTGCACATAGGATTCTCTGCTAAGTATATTTGTCAGTGAGGCCTGTTCTAGCAGCAGCAGCTTTCACTCCTCACCTACAAACAGGTATGTTTGGCTGGAGGGTGCGCTGCTGAACCCGGGGAATGTGACGCCCACACTGCCCTGGCTCAGTCACTCATGTCTGCTTCCAGGTAACACTGAATTACAGAGACATACAGTGGATGATATCTAGGTGCCTATAAGCATTTTGTGGCATGACCACCTGGCTCCTGGCATTTGTTGAGCCCTGTAAATTTACATTTTTATTTAAAGTACAGGATTACATTTGTTTCTGGTTGCTTGAGAGTTCTGGTTGCTGCATTCCTGTTAACTGAGAGTCTACTGTATTCAGAGGTGTAATAATTTGTTATCGGTAATGATCATCCATTAGCAAGAGAAACCTGTCTGTAAGAAAAATTAATAGACAGAGAAATTAAGCAAATTGCAATGTAAATTCACTGTAGGAAAATGTGTTTTAAATGTAATTGATTTAATTCAATTTAATTGATCAAGTATTTGTTTTTAGAACTTCAACTGTCTCATGTTAGATAATCTCCAAGTTTAATACCAGACATTCAGATTTTAATATGGTATATGGATTCCACCGAGGGGTTTTAGGTTTTTTACTTAGATTTAGCTGAATGTTTAAAAGTTCCTTTAAAACCTGTAACATTGGGGTGGTGGTGGACCTACTGCCGGTACAGCAGGTGCAAAGCACAGGGGCTCCTGCAGTCTGGAGTAATGTTGGATTTTAATATAAGGGAGTGGGCAGATAAATATGTTTGTAAAAAGTAAAAAATCTGGTCACCTACGTATAATTTTGGATGTTTTTATTGACCCGCTACAGGCCATAACTTGTATAAAAAAGTTGGGGGGGGGGGGGGCACAAAGGATTTTGCACTGGGTCCCTCCATCCATCAGCTCCACTGCATTAGGAAACACCAGAGCCGCTCAGTAGCAGCTGGGCCAAGTCCAGAGCTACCCTTTAAGGCATCAAACATTAGTTTTCCATTGTTCTTCCATTGGGTTTTGTACACAAGCATGGAGTGTCATTTTATTTAATGCTTTAGGCTAATCTGTTTCTCAAAAAAATATATATATATTTAGTACAGATGGGTTAAATCTCACACTGTGTTTTATGATATTAGTATCATGTTCAACTCCATTTACTATCTTGGAAAGGACCAGAATTAATTAACCTGATAGAACATCTAAAACAAGAGAAATGTTATCTCAGTTTTATCCTTCAATATATGTTGTAGACAAAATGAAGTTGACATTAAGCAAATTGTTGGAGAACCCTTGATAGCTTCACTTGTTTCCTTGGCAAGGAGCCTCTTACTTTTTGATAGATGTCACAGTAAAAATAACACTCAGTTCTATCAATTATGCCATGGTAATTATTTTACTTTCTACTATAGTCAATAAAATCTATATTGCATTTTAAACCTAAGAACAAAATACGGTAATAAATGATTAAATGGAAGTACAACTTACAGTAGGATCACCCTCCACATAATAATTAAGGGGGGGAAAAGTTAATTGTCTATAAGAGTGAATTAAATGTTGACTTTATTTTTTACTTTCTAAACACAGTTTTTGCATTATCAAGGCTAGATCTTCACAAGAGCATACTATAAATATAGAACATTAGTGGTGCTTTTAACATCTAACATGACCAGACATTTGACATGACCAGAGACACATTAGTTTTTAGCACTTATAAGGATCCCAATACCAGATTTTACATAAACCATTATAAGTATTCATAAAAATGGAGCTATTCTCAAAAATATTATATCATCTCACACTGTCAGTATTCTGAAGGCAAGAACCAGAAATCAGAACATAAATCTGTGGTGTTACTACAAGAGCTAGGTTTAATTTTCTAAACAAAACTAATTAATTGAATATGTCCTTTATAGGTACACCAAACCATAAATAACATCAATAATCCATGTCTGGCTACTAAGTATTGCACATTTTAAGTGTTGATAAAAGTGTGATTAAGACATTGGAGTTGAGTATCCACATTTCTTATATTTTTTTTAAATGAGTTAAGGCTAATGCCCATTTGTATAATTAGCTCCCATAAGACATAGAGGTTTATTGTTTTATCTCCAGTGACATCCGTGTAACAGCATTTCCCACAACTAATCCACATTTATCCCCATTTTTATACGTCCTAACTCTTTAACCATATGACAAGAGTCTTCAGCTGTCAAATGGTACTCACCACTGACCACAAGCCCACTGCAGATTAGCTGTGTCTCATCCCCATTGTCCTATTAAGCCTCTCACTATATGAAATGTCTATTATACTAATTTCTCCAAAACCTTCCTGGTTGGTTTGTTCTCACATGTTTTTCCAACCTCCATTTTTTACCATACCATAACATATCATACTGTTTATCAGGTGGGTGTGTTTCTGCCTAGATCCATGAGTCCTAGGGCAGCACAATTTCAGGGGGCAGCAGGCTGCCTGACGATACAGTACAGTACATAGAAATACAGTGGGAGGGGGGAGTATTTGATCCTCTGTGGATTTTGAACGTTTGTCCACTGACAAAGGAATGATCAGTCTATAATTTTAATGGTAGGTGTATTTTAACAGTGAGAGACATAATAACAAAAAAAGAAAACAAGAAAAACGCATGTCAAAAAAGTTATAAATTGATTTGCAGGGATATAAGTTTCTGACCCCTTTGACTTAGTACTTGGTGACAAAACCCTTGTTGGCAATCACAGAGGTCTGACGTTTCTTGTAGTTGGCCACCAGGTTTGCACACATATCAGGAGGTATTTTGTCCCACTCCTCTTTGCAGATCCTCTACATAGGTACATGGCCCCATCCATCGTCTCTTTGATGCGGTGCAGTTGTCCTGTCCCCTTAGCAGAAAAATACCCCCTAAGCATAATGTTTCCACCTTCATGTTTGACGGAGGGGATGGTGTTCTTGTGGTTATAGGCAGCATTCCTCCTCCTTCAAACACGGAGAGTTGAGTTGATGCCAAAGAGCTTGATTTTGGTCTCATCTGACCACAACACTTTCACCCAGATCTCCTCTGAATAATTCAGATGTTCATTGGCAAACTTTAGACTGGCCTTTCTTTAGCAGAGGGACCTTGCGGGCGCTGCAGGATTTCCGTCCTTCACGGCATAGTGTGTTACCAATTGTTTTCTTGGTGACTATGGTCCCAGCTGCCTTGAGATCATTAACAAGATCCTCCCGTGTAGCTCTGGGCTAATGCTTCACCGCTCTCATGATCATTGAAACTCCACGAGGTGAGATCTTGCATGGAGCATCAGACCGAGGGAGACTGGCAGTTATTTTGTGTTTCTTCCATTTGGGAATAATCGCAACACCTGTTGTCACCTTCTCACCAAGCTGCTTGGCGATGGTCTTGTAGCCATTACGGCCTTGTGTAGGTCTACAACCTTGTCCCTGACATCATTGGACAGCTCTTTGGTCTTGGCCATGGTGGAGAGTTTTGAATCTGATTGATTGCTTCTGTGGACAGGTGTCTTTTCTACAGATAACAAACTGAGATTAGGAGATTTAAGATTTTAATGGTAGGTGTGCTCCTAATCTCAGCTCGTTACCTGTATAAAAGACACCTGGGAGCCAGAAATCTTGCTGATTGATAAGGGATCAAATACTTTTTCCCCCCTCACTGTATATTTATTTCTGTCTGTAAATGTATTTGACACTTTCTGACATACTATATATATATATATATATATATATATATATATATATATATATATATATATACATAAAGACACATGGACTTATGATTTGACATATAAAAATAGGAAAGGAAGAGCTGTAAGTGGGGACATGGGCTGCAAGTGTCATGGGGGGGCACACAAATCTGACTGGCCTAGGGCGCCATAAGACCTACATACGCCCCTGTATTATTATAATATATATTATCTGCTTTCCTTTTGTCCCTAACTTCACAGTATAATTTGTATTCCTTACTGGACTATAGCACCTCATCACTTATCTTTAAGAATGTAATTTACCAAAGGCAGTTTAATAGATAACTGATGCTCTATTGGGCTAATTTACCAAAGTTTCAAAACTTTTAGTTCCTTTCCTCTACTCTCTAGAAGAGCATTGTCAATATAATCATCAACTCACTTTTATAAATAAACCACAAATTATGGTTTGTTACAGTGGATAGATTTTTTTCACTCTTTGATGCTGGGCCACAGGAAGTGAGTGAGGAAATAAAACCAACTCCTTGTTACAACATGTCATGTTTGCAAAGTGACTGTAACATCATGAGGACTTACTGTACCTGGCAGCGTATGTTGTAAACTCTTAC
This sequence comes from Discoglossus pictus, assembly GCA_027410445.1. Taxonomy (NCBI): domain Eukaryota; kingdom Metazoa; phylum Chordata; class Amphibia; order Anura; family Alytidae; genus Discoglossus; species Discoglossus pictus. The sequence goes on from CM050169.1 coordinate 223,173,721, forward strand.
AAAATATGTTTAAACAGTCAAGGAAGTGGATTAAGCAAATTCATTTAAGAAATCCATATTGACATAATTTTATTTTGGATGACCCTTTTACTAATTGTTTTTACCCTTATTAAATAATCACTATGGTAATGCATTGATCATCTATCTTAGTAAGAAGAAAAGTAATAATAGGTGATAGATAGATTATTACACTTTATTTACAAAGAACCAGCATTTTCATAAGCGCTATTTACAAAGTTGAAAAAAGTAGAGTGTGTACAAATATCAAATTGCAAATAAAACATTCTAAGGTAAGTAGAAATACAAGTAGAGATACATATATATATATATATATATATATATATATATATATATATATATATATGTATATATATATATATATATATATACAGTGTATGTATATATATATATATATATATATATATATATATATATATATATATATATATGAAGAGTGAGGTAGCTGTGAATGTCCAGTAATCCAGTTGAATAATTCATAATAAAGCTTTATTATGAATACGTTTGTTGAATAAAAAAGGTATCACTATTAACTGCAATACTCTGATTATTTAACTATATAGTTATATATATATATATATGTAGGTAGGTATGTGTGAAGTTGGTAGATAGATGATAGATAGATAGATAGATAGATAGATAGATAGATAGATAGAAGATAGATAGATAGATAGATAGATAGATAGATAAATAGATAGACAGACAGATAGATAGATAGATAGATAGATAGATAGATAGATAGATAGATGGGGAGATAGATGGGGAGATAGATAGATAGATAGATAGATAGATAGATAGATAGATAGATAGATAGATAGATAGATAGATAGATAGATAGATATGTAGATAGATAGATGCAGACACAGTCATTTTTGTTACAATATACACCAGGACCAAATGTATTTATAAAATTAAAGTCAAGATCCAGGAATCCATATTTTTTAATACACAAAAATATTTTAATATAATGGCCATTTAGAAGGCAACAAGCAGGGTGTTTATATTTTGAAGGTGACTTAGTGGAATAACGCCATGTAACTGATACCTTATTTAATGGTCTGGACATTTTAGGTGAAGTCTTTAAATATAATAAAACAATGGAGGTCCTGAAGAAAGTGACTAGAGGCCCAGAATTAGATCCACATTGGTCTATTGACTACCCCCGGCATAGGACAGTCAAGCACAATATATGCTAGCAATCTACATAAGGGGTAGTTGTGTATTGGGGTGTTCGGGTCAGTGCAAGTTTTAGGAATTCCATGGCTAGCCCTTTTGGACATGGATCTCCTGAAGTGCTGCACGTTCTGTTACTGATTGTTTATAGTCAATATGTAGTATATGTGTTGCTGTTTATGTTTATATAGATAGTCAGTAAGCAGTCTGTTGGCTGATGTGTGTGTATGTGTCTAGTCAGCCTGTAACTGTCTATATGTTGAAGTGTGTGACAATAAATAGTTGATGCACTGGTGTGTATGTCTATGTAGTAAACCGTCTATGTGATTTTATATGTCTCTTTAGAGAGTCTGGTGCTGGTGTGTGTGTCTCTTTAGACAGTCAGTAAACAGTCTATCTGCTGGTGTGAGTCTCTGTAGTCAGGCAATACACAGTCTATGTCTATGTATCTGTTGTGTGTGTCCAGACAGTCTGTATTTCTGTGGTCAGTAAGCAGTCTATCTGGTGGTATGCATATGTCTATAGACAGTGAGAGAGCAGTCTGTCTCATGATACAGTATATGTAATACTCCTGGAATCAATATCTCTTACAGGATATTCTCTGTCCTGCATACAATGTATGACCACCGATGGCAGTTCTTGCATTGGAGCTTCAATAGGTTGTTCATCTACAGAAAATGTCTGTGTGTCATCAATTACAAGAACCACCGTTGGTAAGTTTTTTTAAGATCACTTCATATGTATATTAGGAGCATTGATGAGTATCAAAATGTAAATTTCAGATCAAGCATTATTCTACAGGGTGACTTAGTGGTTTTAGTTGGTTCCACCTTTAACAAGAGTTTCCCAATGCAAGTACTAAAATCTCACCACCAGGCCATTTTTTTAGGACATGATTAGGTGGTCCCACATTTTAAAATGGTTTCCCAAAGCAAGTCCTAAAATTCCACGAAGAGACCGGTTCTTTAGGACATCCCTGCTTGAGTAAAGACGGCTCAATACAAATAACAGCTACTGATGAGCTCCCTCTGAGTACATGGGTAGGGGTATTCTTATATTCCAACCCAACAGCTGAAGTTTTAGGACTGGGAACCACAGTTTGAGATAGGTAACTGAAAAATGGAAACCTCCAGTTAGCTGAATAAGTGTAAATTCATCTGATAATGTTGCAGTTACCGTATATACTTGAGTATAAGCCAAGGCACCTAATTTTACCACAAAAAAATGGGAAAAATTATTGACTTAAGTATAAGCCGAGGGTGGAAAAGAGGGTCCTTCCCCCCTTACCGTCCTCCTCCTTCCCCCCTCGATCCTCTTCCACCTTCCCCCCTGATCATCCCCTTTCTTCGCCCCTTATCATCCTCTTTCTTCCCCCTTATCATCCTCTTCTTCCCCCCTTATCATCATCATCCTCCTTCCCCCCTTATCATCATCTTCTTTCCCCCATAACCACCTCCTCACTGCACCATCTCCAATCCTTATCCCCCTCTCTCCTTACCTGTTACTATACTCCGATGACCAAAATTTACCACAAAAAAATGGGAACAATTATTGACTTGAGTATTAGTTGAGGGTGGAAAAGAGGGTCCTTCCCCCCTTATCGTCCTCCTCCTTCCCCCCTTGAACATCTTCCTCCTTCCCCCCTGATCATCCTCTTCCTTCGCCCCTTATCATCCTCTTCCTTCGCCCCTTATCAACCTCTTCCTTCCCCCGTTATCACCCTCTTCCTCCCCCCTTATCATCATCATCCTCCTTCCCCCCTTATCATCATCTTCTTTCCCCCATAACCACCTCCTCACTGCACCCTCTCCAATCCCTATCCCCCTCTCTCCTTACCTGTTACTATACCCCGATGAGCTGATGCTGATGATGATCCTGACGCCGCAGCAGATGATGATGATAAGGGCGAAGGAGGAGAAGGAGGATGATGATAGTAAGGGGGGAAGGCGGAGGATGATAAGGGGGGAAGGAGGAGGATGATCAGGGGGGGAGGAGGAGGATGATAAGGGGGGGGAGGAGTAGGATGATAAGGGGGGAAGGAGGAGGATTTTTTGCCACCCCTAAAATAGGAGAGCAGGTAAGTGGGACCTTCACTCGAGTATAAGCCAAGGGCGGCTTTTTCAGCATAAAAAAATTTGCTGAAAAAGTCGGCTTATACTCGAGTATATACGGTAGTTCAATGAGAATTCAATTTTATTGAAATATTGTAAAGTTTTGAAGGCTCTCCTTCTTAGTTAGTTTCAGTTTTGTTTGCAAATACAATGCAATTAAATATGATTGCACAATGTCTGTTATAATGGAGGTCAGAGAGCAGATACAATCACAAGGCACAAAAGCTATCACTAGTGTCGTTTGCACAAAGTAGGTTATTTCACTAGGTTTGTACTACTAATAATCACCTCATTATCATTAAAATGTAATCAGGAAAATAATCAGATAGATTGTGATACATGGAAATGGTGGTTTCACAACAAAGCTATGAAAAGAAGAGAACCAAATCAGATGTGTTCTATCTAGAAAAAAAGGTGTCTACAAGGTGATATCATCATCAAAAATCAACTTAAGGAAAGAAAAGGGTTCTTCACAGTAAAGGGCAGATTGTGGAATATGTGGCTTTGGAGTAAAGCATCTTTGCTTGAGGGGAAAACTGACAAATTCAGTAAGATGTAAGAAAAAATATTAACTTTTATTTATTTGAAACTGCATACTGTTTTAAGAATATATGCCCAACAATAAAACTTATCAGCTTTACTTGTAAATGGGTTATAGTCGTCCTTTATGTATTTGCAAGTGCATTCCATAAGAAAGCCGTTGAAGAGCGCCATTAAATAGTTGACTTTAGTTTTGTTTGTGAAGGAGGTGAGGTTAAGGATTTGTCGGTTATTGTGTGGAGATAAGGAGATATAAGAGGTGTGGAGATCTCAGTGAGAAGAGTTTAACTTAACAAAGAACTTGTAGGTATGTAGTGGATCCAAGGCAATATAACTGGGCATAATGAAGAAGTCATGTGAAAAAAGGAGAGATGAGAAGAGTGATATATATATATATATATATATATATATATATATACTTATAGGCAGTGGAGTGAATAGTCTTGAAACAGAAGAGGAAGTTCTTGATTTGGTAAAGCAGCCTCCATTAGAAATCACAAGCCTACTTATTCACATACAAATGGTGGGTGTGGTGTCAGCACCAGTGTGGTATCTCCACATCTCATTGTCTTATGATGTTAATGTTGGTCAAAAAGTGAGACCCTCAAAAAATCTAAGCAAGGGTTCACACCATACCTGACCTATAAATGCTTCATTAATAAACAATCTGCCACTGCTTGTTATGCTTGTTTGTTTTTTCATTTATTTTTAGGGGTAGAAGAACCCCTTACAGTATTTAGTAGAACCTGTGGGAAATCTGAATGGTGCGGGAAAGTCACAAGTATAAGCCACCCTGGGGGTTATATCAAGAACAACCATACCTGCTGTTATATGGATGACTGCACTCCACCTATCCCCACCAGTAAGTGCGTTTATTTTTGGTAATGCCATGCTACGGCCAATCTGCATTTTCTGCTTTCCTTGCTCTACATCATGCCTTGAATAGGATGAAATGCTTCTGTAGAAAATGAAATGCTTTACTCCCATGTTGTACTCACCGGCAAATCTTCTTACTTTGCCTAATTCATAAAAGAGTTTTCTAACACTGGTAGTCCTTCAAGTTATCTACCCTCTCCCTATTTCCACACTCACACAAAGTATATATAGTACTTTATATTATCTTTAATTGTATAAACTACACTTTAAGACTATATCATTCTCAATTCCTTTTGTATCCTTTTGTCTGATTTGTTTCCACTTGTCTTTATATTATATCCCTGTAAAACATCAAACTATTATAAATAGAATTGATGACAATAGTTTTTCCTTCTTCATTTAAAGTACCTACTGAAAGTACCAAGAAGAACGGTAAGATCTGCAGAGGGTGTTTCTCTGCTACTTCTGACTCTTGTGCTGATATTGCTATGGAGTGCACCGGAAATGAGATTCAGTGTATCAAGGTGATCACCACAACATCAGGTACAATCTTGGTATTAATTACTTATTAGTAGATTGCAGCTAGGATCACAGCCTAGAATATCAATCGTTTTTCTCAAAACTTATTTTTCACTTTTCCATCTTCATTTGTAATTATATGCAGAAGGGTGTGACCTTGTAAGGTAACGTGCTAACATTAGTCCTGTTGAAAGCACTGGCGGCTTTAGCTGCCACATTCACAAAGTGGCAGATTCGTAGTAGCTTAGTAGCATATAAAAGGTATTGCTCTGTGCTTATATAGAGCCCTATTCAATAGGCCAAATCGCAATTGAATGAGGCCCTAAGACCTTTAAGAAGCAATTAATAATTATTGGCAACAATAACCTTTAATAAAGAGATACTAGACTACACTTGGTGTGTGGATCAGAAAGGGTGGTTGACAGATGCAAATTGCTAATTTCAAAGTGTATTTTTATTAATAAAATTCAACTGATAAAATACTTATTAAATATAATCTTAAATGATGCCATATTTCAAACATTTGTGCATCAGTTAAGCTAAAAACAAAACAGTCTCCCCCCCCCCCCTGAACCAATAATGTTTCCCAAATTTCCCAAAAATGTTTCCTAATTTACAGCCTTATTAAATTGTGATTCATATTTTTTTACAAAAGTTTTTAGTTAGTGAAGACCTTGCTTTTGGATAGAAGTTCACGAACTTCTGTAAAAATAAAAATGCTCTGCGCTTATATAGAGCCCTATTCATTTGTCCGAATCGCAATTTAATAAGGCTGTATGTATATAGCCCAGATGGAAAACATCTTAGCCCTTAATAACAGCAACTCAGTTCTTTGGTAATGCAAGTGTCAAAAAATTCACACTTTACAGATTCAGAACTCACATTTTTGTTTAGTTACGTCTAAAAAGAGCTTTTTCAAAATTACAAAAACAAATTGCATGTGAAATAGCCACGCAATGGATAAACATATTGATCTATCTACAAACTGCGTTTGCAACTATATTAAGACTCCCTTCTGAGAGACAATATTTTGGATTTGTATCTCATGAAACTCTATGGAGACATCAGCTTCTTTCCTTTAGACTGTTTGCAGCTCTGATCAAGCACCACATGTCCGCCTTTGCTGCTGAGTTACAGGAGGAGATTCTATTTAAATTATGTTGGCTTGTGTTAGTGCATACTATTCCTCCAGGCTCTGTGACTGAGTCAAGAAGTAGCTCTGGGCACAGCCATATTCACATCCCGCATACATAGAAGACTCCGATAGTGACTAAGCAGCATTGCTCTGCCCAATCAGAGCTACAAATGGAATCACATGAAATGAAAATAAAATGTTTAAGATTTAATAATAATTAATTAATTAATAACATTTTCTATTACCATTCTGCCCAATGGACAGTATTCTTTTACAAAAATAATTTAAAGAACCACTGTGGTATTTATACAGTAGGGTTTTGCGTGTTGGTTGTAGCTTCTAAAAGTTACATTTGAGTGTTAGTGTTTCAGACTTCAGCAGATCTGCTTTCTCCATCCAATAGAAGGTGCCTTAAGAACACTTGGCAGATTCTCTCTCACCTCCTGGACTCCTGGTAGAGATTGTAGAGAAGTAGATTTGCTAATCCCCACAAATATTACAGCTAAAGTATACATTTTAAAAGTTACATTTGATTTATTTTCTTTAAAAACCTGATTTTATATCTAATCATGTTACTAAATAAATAAACAAAACCATATTGTAAGGTAAGACCACTGTGGTCCTTTAAGTCATGACCCAACTCCCTTCCCATGATATATCTTTGTCTATTGTTATACAATAAGACCAGTGATGTAATCTATACAGTCTTGTCCTCTAAGACTAAGAAAGATTTATTTCAGTGATTGCCTGTTAAGATAATAGTAAATCTCAAGGCTGCAGTACCTTGATCAAGGTAGGTCAGCAACAGGAGCTTAATCTAGACCTTATTAACTCTAGCATATTAATGGGATTCTCACTCACTTAGAAACTAGTCACGTTCTTGCACTCATGTAAACTCCTAGAAATTTTCAGCCCCTCCAATATTTAGTGAATCTCAGGGCATGTGACAAAAATAATTTTAAAACCTAGATGTATGTGCTATATGGTAATACAACACACATACGGCAAACATACAGTTTTAAGGACCATATATAAGCAATCCTATATCTCCCAACTACGTCATTTCCTTATCCTCACATAAAACTGCAGAAGAGATGGGTAAATTCTATTACATTTAAAATATTTATGCTCTGATAAGTCTTGTCTAAAAAATAGTTACGGCAGATTAAAACTAACATATATGCTTAACTACTGCGCTCTCCTGATGCTACCATAATTAATGCATGCAATACTTTACTTTTTATGTTTAGGTATTTTTTCTACAAAATCAATTCTGAGTGGCTGTGCATCAAATGCGACCTGTGAGATTGGTGACCAGTACTCGATATCTGAACACGTCCAAGTGAAGGCAGAGGTGTCGTGCTCATAATGATATGTCACCGTCTGGTTTCCTGCGCCATTTGCTTTTGAACATACAATTTGCATATTGGGTTTCTGCGCATTACAATATATTTCCAAAATATCTAGAGCAACGTTTTCTTCATGGATCCCGATGATCAATAAAGAGACATGGGCCATACTGCTGTGTAGTAACGGATAGAGGCTTGAAAATCATGTTGAAATACTGTTTGTATTTATTTAAGCAGATAAGCACCGGGTTGGATTTTACACAAACCAAGAATCACTCATATACAGGCCTGTTTCAAGCTTGAAACAGGCCTGTATATGAGTGATTCAAGCTTGAAACAGGCCTGTATATGAGTGATTCTTGGTTTGTGTAAAATCTAACCTGGTGCTTTGCTTAAAAGCTGTTTAATACGGCGGGCATATGCTTTAAGGGAGCAATGTATAAAGTTGCTATTTTTGGATTAAAAGAGTGAGGTACATTGTATTCTCATTTGCATTTCCCCGCCTTTTAGACATGCAAATGGGCTTATTAATGTATTATTCATTTTCTGTACTCTGTACGGTGGAGAGCTTTTCTCACTCTAGTGCTCACCATACACTAAATGATTGTTTAAGCAGATAAAGAATTGGAGTAGTTATAGGCATTATGTCTATCACTGGTATAGAACTTAAATAACTACCAAAACAGCAAAAAAATGACCATGGGTGCTTGGAAACATATTCAACTAACTGCTTCATGTGTTTAGTCAATCAAGTAAATGAAGCTGTGTTGAGACTGTCCATAGAAAACTACAGTTGCAGAGTCAAGTAGTATGATAGCTCTCTGGCTTTCTCATCTCAGCTTCATGGTGTAGGGGATGAGTAATGTTGCTATATTTTTGAAATCATGGAGATTGTCGTAATGTTTATCAGTGTAATGAGTAAGTGTGATTGCCAATGCACTCCAGTGTACCATTTCAAGGATGTAAACATTTTTCAACATGCCTTACAACGCTCTGAGTAGGAATCTAGTTACTTTAAAAGTGCGTTAAAGGATTTCTTTGAAATTTTAAAAACTGTACCAAATACAGACGATTTGGGAATATTGCAATAATCAGGGGTGTGAAATCTAAAACCCTTTTAACAAGATTGGTGTAACTTATCACCCACGGATACTATGGCTTCAATAGTTCCTATCAGGCTCTAGAATATGCCTCTATGGACATAGAAGCCAATATAATTATCTGTGGAATGTTACTAAATTCCCTTTTTAAGTCGCATATGGCAATACTTGCTTGCTATAGGGATTATATTGCTAAAAAGGGTTAAAACATAACCTAAAGGATGCGTAGTAACTGTAGCATAAACCTTGTATAGTGGTATAGTGGTATAATCAATACTGGACGAGCAATAGTCTCTGGGAAGCAACTGGTTCACAATCACAACTTCCCATCCTTCCAACGTGGATGCCAAATGCCTAAATCATGCATGCAGAAATGCAATTCAATGCACAGTAAATATGCCAAAAAAACAGAGACACCCACACCCCACTATAGGGTTAATTGCTACTTGAATCTTACGGTCCGTTTCGCCCTTCCGAGGGCTTACTCATGGGCTGTTTGCTATTCCTTTCTCGGGGCTATTTAAAGCCCTTCTGCTTCCTGATTACCCCTATAGTGGGGTGGGGGTGTCCCTGTTTCTTTGGCATATTTACCATGCACTGAATTGCATTTCTGCATGCATGATTTAGACATTTGGCATCCACAGTGGAAGGATGGGAAGTTGTTATTGCTTCCCAGAGACAACTGCTTGCCCACTATTGATTATACCACTATACAAGGTGTATGCTACATCTACTAAGCATCCTTTAGGTTATATTTTAACCCTTTCTAGCTATGTAGTCCAAGGATTAGCAAGCTAGTATTGCCATATGAGGACTTAAAAAGGGAATTTAGTAACATTCCACAGATGATTATATTGGTTTCTATGTCCATAGAGGCATATTCTAGAGCCTGACAGGAACTATTAAAGCCATAGTATCTGTGGGTGATAAGTTACACCAATCTTGTTAGCAGGGTTTTAGATTTCACACCCTTGATTATTGCAATATTCCCAATTATTAAAGTGCCAAGATATAACTAGGTGTCATGCACGAGTGATTTTTTTTAAAAGTCATTTTTTTTAAATACAGAAGATTAAAACAATCTTCGAATAAATTAAAATAAAATATTCAGAATAAAAATAACAGAACATTTAAATAATGTATTTTTATATATCTATAATGCATTCATTTTACGATATTAGATGTTTATAGCATTTGATGTTGCACTAATAATGTTTTTGTAAGAATTTTTCGGTGTTAGGAATACATGTTTAAGCATGTGTGCTGTGTTGCAGGTCGATTCCTTGAATAAAGAGTACAACGTTGATTTATTCATTCAACATTTATCTGATAGATATTAATCTCACCATGTATTGAATGTAGCTATCAGTTTATGTAGTCTTATGAACACAATAATTCACCCATGTCCTGAAAATGTTTGCAATTACTTTATCACCAATATAGGGGTAGCCATGAGGATTTAACCAAAAGAGGATTTTACTTAAGGTTTACCTAACATGGCACAAATATGGTTGTTAGAGTTCTGGTTAAAACAATAGAGATATTGTATTTTCCCAAGTGTAGTTAGTGAATAACAATGCCCTAGTAACACTTTAGTTTAAAGTGCACCTCTCCTGCTGGGGGTAGGCCATGCCTTTAATAGCTTATTGCCATAGTCAAACGTTTATTCTCTATAACAAGGAACATAATCTAAAGCTCAATAGAGTGCACATGAGTATGTTCTGCATTAACAATTTATAGAACCCCCACCACGGAGGTCCCTATGAGACCCCTGTGGCACCTACAGTTAACCCGTAGCCTCTAACTATTGACCAAGCTGCCTCTAAATATTAAACCCCTGCAGAGGAAGTCCTTGAAGGCCCCCTCCCCCCCTACCCCCGCGGCACCTATTCTTTTAAACCTTGCAGTGCAGATCCTTTAAGGACCCCCACGGCATCTACTTAATTAACCCCTGCACAAGGACCCCAATGGCACTCTAAGTAAAAACACTAAACTGCACTAAATTAACCCTTAATAAACTGCTAAAAATAAAAACCTATATAATCCAAAATAAAAAAACCTACACTTACACAAAATAATAAAAAATTACATAGAAAATAATAAAAGATTACAATTAAAAAAAAAATCAATAAATAAAATACAATACAATAAAAAAAACTGTCCAACTTTGCGATATAGGAAATTGAATAAGGCCCTTAGTAAATATTTCATGACATGCCCTGTTCCACCTAGCCAACCCAGGCTTATCGATCCATGGGAGGTCTCAAGAGAGGCGACTCATGTCTCACTAAGTGTAACCCTTCCTCCCAGGAACCTAGCAGCTATCCCCAACCTAACCTCTCTGTGCTCCTACCCAATGTAACCTGCTATCTCCATGGGAAACCAAGCAGAGACTCTGGCTATCAGTAACCGGCTCCTTAGGCACTCATAAGCAGGGTTATTACCAGTTACCCCACTTCTCCAGTCTCCCAGTACACAAACAGCTAAAACAACTGGAGGTGACAGCCCTCAAAACCCCTGAGGAGACAAGGCATGTTAAAATACCTATACAATTTCCTGGTTAGATACAGTAGGATGGCAACTTGCCCGGAAGACAGACATCCTTGCACCCAGCCCCTGGTTCAAAACTCTGTAGCCTCTTCCCCGCTCCTAAACTTGAGATTTCAGCCAATCGGCACGTCCCACACTGACAGCTGATTGGTGCATAGTCAGAGACGCCAACCAATCCAGTTAGCTCCTACCTAGGCCCATCCAAGTTAGGGGGGGGGATTTTGAAAACTCAAAAGGATGTCCATATTATGTTTGCCAAGGTAAATATGTAATTGTTTTATTGTATCTGAAGGTCTTTCCCATAGAGCAACTTTGGGACTGTGACTCTTGACAGGGTCAGACCGATGCAATAAGTTGTTCTCTGTAATGACACAACTGAGCTAAAACTGTAAAAAAAACTTCACCTTGGATAATATCATCCCATGAAACACTCTACTTAACATCATCCTCTTTCAAATATGCACCTCTAACAGTTCCAACCATTCGGAAACACTCTAGATCCATTATTTCCTTGAGTTAATAAAGCTAATTTAACTTTTGGAAGAGACTTTGAACCCACTATTCATGTAGAAGAGAAGGATGCATTATTTTCATGTGTTTTACCAAGAAAGGATCTCAATGCTCACTTTTACTTCTATGCACTAAGGGAATGTTCATATTACAATTGTGATCATCGTAGCGTTAAGTCAGGCAGCCCATGAAGGCAGCATGTGGGAGGGGGCTTTTGACAGGACAAGTGCTAGGAAGTATTGATTGGTAGTTTTAATTCTAAGGGAGGATTTTTCAGGGAATGAATATCACTCTCCCGCCCTTACTCGTCACTCTGTCACGAGCACATGCTGAGTTTCCCTCCCTCCCTAATGTGGTTATGCATAATTCTTCTCACAGCTGGGGTGGGCAAGGGTGATTGCTCTCGATAAGGTGGTAGCAGAATTTTGGTGCTGGTATACACCAGGTTTGGTTATGAGGTCTCCTGGGCAAAGGGTTCCTTCACCTCTGTTTTGTTTATTGTCATAAAAATAAAAGTTGCTACCTGTTTTTTGCCATATTGGTGTCTGTCATTTTATTTGTGCAAATGGTGGTTTAATATTAGTTATTCACTAATTCACGTATGCTTAGGTCAAGCATCATTTTCTCAGCCTGACTTTCTTTGTAGATTTCTTGTTAAATGAAAAATCCTTTACCAATCGCATTTGGCTGTAAATCTTAACATTACAACACCCAGCTAACAAGCCATTTTTTTAAATAGTTTTTAATGTGAAAAAAGAGAATACAAATAAACAAACAACACATTATAAATGCACTACAGTATAAATGATAACAGTAAAAAAAAAATATATATATATATTACGTTTTTTATAATATAACATAATGTTTTGCTATTACTACACCCTTTTACTACAATTCTTCTCTCTTTGTTTCTTTTTTTCACTTTTTCTAAATTCTAACAAAAACAAATCTATGAATATAACATTTTTATACAGTAAATTAATAATATTTCTTAATACCATATTTATATTTTTCTTCTGCTTTTTATATGTCAGATATTTTACAATGCAAATCCGAATATTAAGGCTAAAAAGCCATTTTTTAACTGTGGAGTTTTGTGCGAACCAGTAGTAAAGACACCCCTTAAAGGTATATGTAAGTTTCCCTGTTTTTAACTTTTCTAATCTAACACATACTGGTTATATCAGAAGGACATATTACTTTGAGTCGTCCTATACACATACCGATTCATTTCTTTTTAAAAAAAAAATGGTTTCCACACTCTTAGAGCCGGTATTAGCCAATAGAAATACTGAATTCAAGAGCAGTTTTTAACCTTATACTAATGTTCAAGCCAACAGCAGAACAATGCAGAGGAAGTGAAGAGGATGGTTGGGGGAGTATTTAGAGACCCGAGCAGAGATTTAAGAGGGTGCAATATTGTTGAGAGCGTTATGCTTTAGGGTCATAAGTCACTAGGCCCCCTCTTCCAGCATGGGAGAAAATTTAACAGATTTTGTAATGTAATACTCACCGGACCTGGCAGGAGTTTATTGGGTCTTGTAGTAGACTCACTAGACCTTTCCCAAGTGAAGAGTTTATCACTTTAATGCTCACATTATCCATAGTTAAAATGAATTTACAGTTTCTTGCATCACAGGCTCACCGACCTCTTTAAGGGGCTTGGATTGGGTCAGTACTAACAGTGTCTTGTACAATAAACTCACATCTTGTGAATGTAGCTACACTTATCTCAAAACTAGAAGCTGTAATTAACTCAAGGTTATGTAAGTCTGTGTTTGAGAATATCATGCCTCCTAAAACATTTTTTGGGCTATTAGATAAAATTAGTTTACAGCACAAAAGTGGGCTTTTGTATTACACATTCTGAGTGAATTTATATGTATATAGATGCTTGTTTTTTATGATTATTATGATAATAATATTTTTGCTATTTAATCCCCACCCCATGAACATTAAATTAAATAGGGGACTACAGTGTTCCTTTAATGTAAATGGACCCTAATATTCAGCTTGGCAGAAAGTGTTCTTTATCTCATTTTATTCACTCCCTTTCCTTCTTTCTTACTTTTTTCAGTAAAATCTATGTTTTACAGGTTTTTAAATCGAACACTTGAATGTTCACTTGGATATAGTGGAACTGGGTGCTCCTTATTCATGCTGAAAATGCCCCATTGTTATTTTTTCATCTATATATTGTTGCTAGCATGACACCATTTTACATATTTGTTGGATGATTACAGAACTGATAAAGAACATGAACTAAAATAAACGAAAATAATGATAAAACGAAATGAAAAAAATTCAGTTATAGATAGAGATTTATTTTTTCATCAAAGAAGCCATTTGATTTTCCACTATAGCAGAAGTATACTTAAAGCCTTATACAGCAATGATATACTGATCTAATGATCGTACAGTGTATACAAACAGTTAAAGAAGACATTTTTAAGAAAAAGCCAAATGATGGTTTATGGTACAAATTGTTAAGAAATGTTTTTCGATAATGTTACCCACCCTAGTTCTGTCTCTAATATGACTCCTCCTATCCATCTTTTTTTGGTAAGGTTTCAAGTTTCCAGTTAATATATTAGAAATAACTAGGCATCTTGTGCACGGCAGAGCTGTTATAATCATCTTAGATAAGAAGCCAGCAGAATTTTTTCTTTTGTTTATTTCCCTTCTCTATATTCAATTTTGGTAGATGGAAGGGAGTCAAAACAATAGTTCCCTTGGGTGGATTAGGAATATAGAAGAGGGACATGTTTACCATATAGGGAACAGGCTGGGAAAGTCAAATGAGGGCCTAGGGTCATACTATATATGTTCTGCACCATCAGTCATGGATAAAAAAGCATGTGGAAAATGTGCTTTACATTCGCTTTTATATCAGTCTGTAGAGCTAAGTCGGACCAGTCATGCAAGATGAATAAGGAAGTGTTATATCTCTAGTTCTATATTAGATATATTGTTCTTTTTCCTCCCATAGCAAAGCATGTGGAGCATAGAGGGACAAAAGGAAGTTATGAAATGGCAGCCCGAACCACATTATCTTTGCAGATTCTGTAAAACATTTCAAAATATTTAACCTGAATAAACGTATTGATATTAAAAAAACAAAAAGGGTAAAAGTACGATTTGAAACCCCAACCTACATCACATGCTTTTGCCCACCGCACCATCAGCAACATTAAATTCCCTCTAAGTTGAAAACTGTAGCCTGTAACGTAGCCTGCGAGACTTATGGTTATTAAATTGGCCTCTTAAAGCTACCCGCAAACAACTTGCAGGTTAGGTGCGAAAAAACTCTATGGGTGAAACTTTGAACTGCGAGCCCGCAAATCCTTTGTTCTCTCAAGCACGTAACTGCTACATTCCAATTTCGCTATTAAATTGCAAAGAATTCACTGGCGTTCAACCCTGTAACCTGGCAAATGGAGCCAAGAAGCCAAAAGGTATTAGAGAGGACCCGCAAGGGGGTAAAAGTCCTATCCGTAGCACTGTAAATGCCAATATACACACACTACTGTACAAATCATGAAAGGGAAAGTGATGTTAGGTATTAATATTCATAGCACAACATTCTCTGGCTGGTTATATCAATCCCGGCAATCAATGCGTTAATACATATGATGGAACTCACATGGACTTGAATATCATATTTACGGCTTTATGAATATTGCATTAGTTCTGGAATGCTGGTCTGATCGTACCCCGTAATTGAAACCCGTAAGAAATCTAACTCCCATTTTAATGCTGATGATCTATTTTACCATTGGCTCTGTCTAAACTCATAACTACGGGTTTGTCTAATTGATCATGTTCATGGGCACAAATCTGCCAGTGCAAGAATGGTTTACGGGATTGCGTCTCTGGCCCGTAACTCGCACCATGGTCTAATTTAATAGCTGTGTAACCCGGACAGATTTCAAGCCCGCAGCTGTTGCGGGTCTCAGTTGCTGCTACTAATTTAATGTGGCTTATTGTCTCTGTAACATGGTTAAAAATCAGTTAGTGAGTCACATTTTCTGTCTAGACAAGTAATAAATAAAAATATCAATATCTAAGTCAATTCTTGATCAGTTAGAAATGCAAACAACTTTTCCATATGGTTTTCCACCCCCTATTCGAGCAGAGCACATGTGATGACTTAATTCTCATTTTATTAAAACTACAATATAGATTTACATATAAAAATAAAGAATGTGTTGTTCACATATGTCCTCAAATCTAAGCTTTAGAGGAACATGTTCTACCACAGTTCTCTCCGCCTAAATAATTCTATGTCTTTATATGGAAGAAAAGAAACCAACGTTCTTTATGACACAATGAGTATAAAGGGACAAGAGGGTAATTATTTACACATGTACAGTCATGGATCCAGCAACAAATACATTCATCATCATCAAGCAACAAACTGATGTTGAAGGCAAGCCTTATATTTTGCTCTAAATTGCTTAGCAAGGTTATAGAATTTGGATATCACCAGCCATCTTCCATGTCATTACTGGACTATGTGTCATGGAATTCCAATTCTTCATGGTCCAAATGGAAATAATAAAAACTGCAGAGGAAAATCAGAACTGAAATAACGAATTGTGATGACACAGAGTCATGTGATTGATTGGGCGTTGGTGATATGTTGCCTTCTTTATTACTACTCGTTGACTTCTATATTCTCCAACTTGGTGCAATACAATCAGCCCTTTAAAAGCACAAAAATCAGGAATTGCAAGGATGTTATTGCAACCTTTAAAACTGCAGGTGACTTCTGATTTATCTGTGGAGGAAAATTTTGATTTGTTTAGAAGCTGTGTGCAAACGAGAAGAAAACCTCCTTGGGATAAAATTGTGATTGGCAGAGAACCCAACATGGGATTCTAACTTTTATGAACTTATAGAGGGAGAAGAAAACATTTTAAGATTGAGTTCTTGTAGGACAACTTTAAGTTGATTTTCGAGTTCCTATATTTACAGTACACATATTAATTCATAATTTAAATGACTAATGTTAATTCCTTGGGGAAAAAAGAATTAAATTATTTATTTAACCTAAACAAACAACAAGCCCTGTTGGGTGGGTTAATGGAAATCTGTGTATGCTTTTGAAGTATATATCAAACTAACAACATCAGCAGCGGTGTAACTCAAGAGGATAAGAACATTACCATACTGAGAACCACATTGGTATCTTGGGCCAAAGGTGTAAACTTCAAAGATAATTTAGTATAAAAACGTCTTACAATGTATACTGAGTGCTCCGGTGCTCTTTAAAAATAACTTTGTTTTTGGGGTGACAGATTTGCAAATAAAAGAGAAACGTATCTACACAGGGCATAAAGAAAAAAAAGTTGTAGTTGTATTTTGAGATTTTTTTTCTCATTGCCACATCATTTGTCCTAATCCCATTCCTTCTACTTATTTTTTAAATTGACTATTGTACTTATTTAGATAGATAGATAGATGTATTCAGTTACACATAAAAGTGATTTTGCAATAGAAAAATCTCTGAAACAGCACATTTACCACTACACCATTACTACATATAATAGAGTGTGTCACAATTGCATAAACTAACTATATTATCTAAGATTTGTCCTCTCCCTGATGATGCAGAACAGATATGGTGACTTCAGTGTCCCAATGAAGCCTGTCTCATCTTAATATTAACCCAAGTAGATCACCAAAATTCTCTTAATCTATTAGGACATTTGAACATTTCAATGAACTAACTCATCCTTTGTGCTTTGGATAACATTAAAAGATCATTGCAAACCCTAGCACAATGATCTAGTTATTTTAATTATCTACTGATCGTTAAAAAATCTATACATAATTTACAATAACTATATTAAGCTAATTTTGAAAGATTAGAGTTTTAACCCATCAGCTTAGAGTTTGTTCCAAACAGTTTTAAGAACAAGTACAGTGCCTCGCAAAAGTATTCACCCCCCCTTAACTTTTTACCTATTTTGTTACATTACATCAAAGTTTTGTTAATCTGAGTTTTATGTGATGGATCAGAACACAATAGTCTAAGTTGGTGAAGTGAAATGAGAAAAATATAAACATAAAAGTATTTTTTAGAAATAGAAAACAGAAAATTGGCATGTGCGTATGTATTCGCCCCCTTTGTTATGAAGCCCATAAAAAGCTCTAGTGCAACCAATTACCTTCAAAAGTCACATAATTAGTGAAATCTAATCTAGTCCACCTTTGTGCAATCTAAGTGTCACATGATCTGTCATTACATATACACGCCTTTTTTGAAAGGCCCCAGAGGCTGCAACACCTAAGCAAGAGGCACCACTACCCAAACACTGCCATGAAGACCAAGGAACTCTCCAAACAAGTAAGGGCAAGGAGGGCATTAATCAGAGAGGCAGCACAGAGACCTAAGGTAACCCTTGAGGAGCTGCAAAGATCCACAGCAGAGACTGGAGTATCTGTACATAGGACGACAATAAGCTGTACGCTCATGAGTAAGCCCAGTGAATGGGCGAAACGGGACTGTCGGGCACTACTGATGGTCATCTAACCAGAGGATCAATGCACAGATGAATTTATTTTCATTTTCATCAGCATCAAACTGCATCGTAAAAGGGGTCAAGTGAACCGCAAGTATCTGCGATAATGAAATAGCAAATTATAATAGAACAAGCAGAAAGTCCTGTATTTTCTATAAGGATTATACCCCCTATATATATTTTTATGCTTTTGATGCTTTTTATGTGTAATATACATTTATTGTATTTCCTCTATTGATCTAGTATAATGTTTTTCTGGTAGATACCTCAGTATTCTGTTGCTTTGTTTTTAACATAGTTGCTTTTTAACCTAGATATAACTCAGTGTTTTTTCATTAATATAAACTACACAAACCCAATGATTAGCAGATTTCTGCATTATATGAGGATTTGTCAAAACGTTATATGAGGACTTGCTAACACATTATATAGAGTCATTGGAATATCCAATCGGGTTTAAACTATGTAGTGCAATTGCAAAATGCACAAAAGGCAATAATTATTTGTGCTCAAGTATTGGATTTAAACACTGTTGTTTATATTTAATTTTATCACTTCTTTCCACAGCATATTTTTTGATATTTAAACAGCTAAAAATAAAGTCTTCCTAAAATAAATTAACTTTCAGACTTAAAGATTGCTGTTCACAAGAGCAAATCATCCAACTTGAAAGAGCTGGAGCAGTTTTGCAAGGAGGAATGGGTAAAAATCCCAGTGGTAAGATGTGGTAAGCTCAGAGAGACTTATCCAAAGTGACTTGGAGCTGTGATTGCCACAAAAGGTGACTCTACAAAGTATTGACTTTAGGGGGGTGAATAGTTATGCGCATCAAATTTTTCTGTTATTTTGTCCTATTTGTTGTTTGCTTCACAATAAAAAATAAAAAAAAACATCTTCAAAGTTGTGGACATGTTCTGTAAATTAAATGATGCAAATCCTCAAACAATCCATGTTATTTCCAGGTTGTGAGGCAACAAAACATGAAACATGCCAAGGGGGGTGAATACTTTTGCAAGGCACTGTATATTTGAAAAGAAAATAAACAATCATTGATCATATGCCCTAGTAGCAAAAGCTTGTTGCCAAGGGAAGCCTCTAAAGAAGATGTTTAAAGCCATAGATTATTGGGTTGGTAGATTGTTTTATAATTTAATTTGATTTGTATTAGTGATCAACTCCATTTAGCTCATGTTATTGGGGCACTACAATAGTCCTTTAATGGCAGGGAATAGGCACCTAATAAACACCATGAATGTAAAGTATCTAAATGGTAACTGACCATTTCCAAAGAGCAAAACTTAGCAGCTAATAAGTGAGTAGTATCAATGTGATGACCCAGATATTTCCAAATAACCCTAAACCAGTGTTGTTTGCTAAAAAGTGAATTTTGGTGTGGATTGGAACATAGGTGAAATAAGAGATACCCCAAACTGTATCACGTACCTGGTTTTATTACAGTCCCAACAAATACCACACATTGAATATCGTCTCCTCTACAAATCACTTGGCTATCAGCAGTGCATTCCTCCAATGTGCCTTCTTTATAGCAAGAAGGGCAAGTTCTGCCATTGTCTGTCTCATTATCCACAGGCACTGAAATAAAAAAGCATACAGAATAAAGTACTAGTATGTGTTATAAGCACATTCAATTTCAAATGATAGTATATTTATTGTAAAATAAACACATAATATTCAAAAAATGAAAAAGAGCAATTAAAAAGACATATTCTCAAGTAAAATGATTGTAGAGTTGAAATATTATCCAGTCATTTGACATCAAGAACTATTTGACCTGCCCTCCATCAGATTTGTATATACTGTTATATAAAGTAATACAGAAATTGGTCCCTCAGGGCCTCATTCAAATTATACTTTTTCGAGATCCGGGCCCACAAGCAGAGATAGCAAGTTAATTTGCTATTCAATTGCCTTCCATTTGTAGGCTCCGATCAGGTTACTTGCTGCTTGCTACTATCCATTACTATTCTTAAAATCGCAAGTTACTTGCCTCCAAGCCTTTCACGACGGCAAAAATCACAAATCGCTATTCATTTGCTTCACTTTACCGTCCCGTCAAGCCTGTAAATGGCAAAAATCGAACCACAGGTTACTGGGACCAAAGAGGTCTCGCAAAGGTCCTACTTACCAATCGTCAGAGCACTTTTAAAACAAATATCAAATCAATCCAGCACTGTAAATGAGGGGGAACACAATGGGTGACAACAGAATTAAAAGCACAACATTCTCAAGCACGCACATCTCCAAAATATAAAACCGTATTGGTCCGAATATAAGCAGCACCTTTTTTCCGATTTTTTAGCTAGCGAGTTACGAGTGCGGCTTATATTCGCAACCATAAAAAAATCATTGTCAATTTGTGAACTTTGCTTGTTACGTGTGCGGCTTCTATTCGCAAACGCAAAATTACTGCCAATTTGCCCGATTGCGAGTTAAAGGGGCCGATTTTCATGCTTTAGACTACGGTATTGAATAGCGATTTACGGTTTTAGTGATTCTAACATCCTGTAAAGCCTGTAACCTGCAAAAAAAGCTACAGTGCTAATTAGAAAGCCTGTTTCTTGCAATGGCTGATCACTTTGAGAGTCTTTTTCTCTCCAATTTTACGGGTGCGGCTTATATTTGAGTACTATCTTTTTTTTATTTTTTCCCCTTGAACTTTACGGGTGCGGCTTATATGCGGGTGCAGCTGATATTCGGACCAATACGGTACTTTATTTCATGGGGGGGGGGGGGTTTCGGCCAAAATCCTACGGGCTTCAACCTCCATTTCTTTTCGAAGTCCTACTGGCTTGAATAAGGAGTTAATGGCTTGGAGCCAGTAGGACTTTGGACGGAAATTAAACATGAAATAAAGTATTATATTTTGGCGATGTGCGAGCTTGAGAATGTTGTGCTTTTAATTCTGATGTCACCCATTGTGTTCCCCATCATTTACAGTGCTGGATTGATTTAATATTTGCATTTCAAGTGCTCTGATCTTACAGGCTTGAACCACGAGTTACGGGCTTGCGTCCGCGATCATGTCAAGCCCGCAAATGCTACTGCCGATAGCATGGTTTCCGATTCTCGCGAAGGGGGACTGACTTGCGGGCCCGGCCAATTGAATAGCAAAGTAAAAGTAGAGCTACTCAAGCACGCAGCTCAATAGTGGCAAATCGGGTATTTACTCTCGAGTAACGGCTCCGAATTGAATGAGCCCCTTAGTGCATAACACTGAAGCAAGGAGTGAAAACAAGGGAAATCAATGATTAAACTTTGTGTTTATTAATTAAAATGACACAAGGAAATCAGAAATGCAGTTCCCAGGTGTTTGCCACCCAAATTAATGTATGTTTATAACAACTAGGGTAAACATCATAGTATTACTTTAATGTATTTCTTTTTATCACAACGGTGAATTTAAAAACTGTTAAAAAATCCAGGATTTAGGCAAAACAAAGTGTGATTAAAAATAAGCTAATTTGGTGAAATATTATGCCACTATATTGTTTTTATTCTCACATTAGAGGGGCAATCATATTTCTTACCCTGCATATTTGTGTGTATTATATGTATATTGTAAATTTTTCAGTCCTCAATTATTGACTTATAATTCCCCTGTCCTTCCAGGTAACTGGTAAGTATTAGCAAATAAATATTAGCTGATACTCAGTTAGAGGGTATTAGGTTTAAGATAATAGGATTTCCAACATGAAATAAATACCTGCTTTTATCATAAGGTTCCGCAAAAATGTGTTCCTTTTCCCAAGATATGCTCTGTTCTGGTCTGGATATACTATGCCATGATATCCCTCCTATTAAGGACTGATAGGCCCAGTTTATTTGTTCAGAGTTACATATCATTTGCCTATGATATGCCTTGATATCATTAATATCGCTGATCGTATAATTCCACTTGAATGGTGAGACCTCTCACATGCTATGGGGGACCATCTACCAGTCATAATGCCATGCACAAAATTGGGTAAGGACAGGGAAAGGAACACAAACACACACACACCATGCTGCAAGGATTTGGCGCCGATGTTCCCCTAACATTAGGACCCACGTCGCGTCATCAAAAGCCGACGCGTTTCGGCATCATCTGTAATTTAAAATACTTTTTTATGCTTCATTTCCGTGTTATATCGATCCCGGCAATCAATGTGTTAATACAAATAATGGAACTCGCATACACTAGAATATCATAATTACTGATTTATTAATATTGCATTATTTCTGAAATGCGGGTCCAATCGTAACTCGTACTTCAAACCCGTAAGAGATTGAAATCTGACCTCCATTTTTCAGTGACGTAATGATGACGATCTCTTTTACTATTGGTTCCGTCTAAACCCGTAACTACGGGTTTGACTAATTGATCATGTTCACGGCCGCAAATGCAACGTGCGCAAGAATGGTTTACGGGTTTGGATGTCGGCCACGTCTGTTGCGGGCTTGGCTAATTTTATCGCTCTGTAACTCCGCTTGGCATTTAATATGGCCATAAGATTCTGACTTGCCCTCAAAAGCTCTGTAATTCAACTACAAAAACAGTAATATTTTGATGGTCAAATAATAAAATGAAAGGAGAAAAAGTAATTTTGGGTACATCTTCATGTGTCAAGAAGGTCATGAAACCACAGAATTGACATAATGATCACGTGTATCTACTGCTACTGAGAATTCTGGGTAGTGGTATGCAAATAAAGGTAAAAACATATCACCTTTGTGACTTTATCCCACTAAACATGTGATTCACGTATATGCATGAGACTCAAGCAGCCTTCGGAAAAAAGACTTGGATTATCCCCAGTGGCAATGTAGGAAAATATGTCTCCTGTGTAGATGTACTCAAAATATTAGTTTTTTACCCTTATTTTTTACCCTTATATGTACCCATCATAACATTCTACAAGATACTTACTTTCATAGGAGTCCGTGTTGCATTTCCCTCCAGGGCAGCATTTTATGTACGACTGCAAATTTAAGTAATTGCTTGAAATGCACAGCCAAGAATCACATGTATAATTAGCACGACAGCCCTTGTAAAATGACTTATATATAGGAGATCCTGAAAGGACCAAAGAGGAGAAACACATGCAGATAATCAGATACAAAAGTAACTCCTATAAACAGTAAATGTGGATTTCAAATTTTCTGTGCTGTCCACTAGTGAGTCAATCCAAAAGTCAAGGTAGTGATTAACTCAACTGTGTGCAGAAATCCGGGACGTTGTCCGGCACTCAATGACCAAAGTTGCCTATCTCCGCCTATATATATATACAGCCTTATTATAATGTGATTCGGCCAATTGAATAGGGCTCTATATAAGCACAGAGCATATTCTTTTTACAGAAGTTTTTAGTTAGTAAAGACCTCACTTTTGGATAAAAGTTCACTTACTAAAAACTTCTGTAAAAAAATATGCCATATGCTTATATAGAGCCCTATTCAACTGGCCGAATCGCAATTTAATAAGGCTGTATATCAGTGGCTATCGGCTTCACAGTCAATAGGATGTATTTTTGGTTGGCATTAGTTGTTATTATTTTTCTTGAACTCAAGGTACACACAATCCCATTAAAGTTTTTTGGACATTCCTTAAAAGACTAACACAAAGAAGAGGTGGCTCAGGTTAAGACAAGTGTTACTCTATAGGGTGCTACTAGGGGAAAAAAAGACTTAACTAAACACAAATTATACAAGAAAAAAACATTAAAACTTCCCTTTTATTAAATAAATATATTAAAATATAATAAAATATTATCAGACGCAGGAATTGACTAATATTGTCTGGTTATAGGGAGTTTCTAGATTTCTTCAAAAGGCCCTTGAAGAAATCTAGAAACGTGCGTCGGGTCAGATGCAGGAACGTGCACGCATGTTGATGATGTCATCGCAAGTGGTCTAGACAGCGTGGCACGCCAAGATACAGTCTCTAATAGCAAAATATACTAGATAATCATACCATAACAATACTAAGAGCTATGTCTTTCAACAATAACTAATGGGTGCATTGAACCCCCCTGGAATAATTAATTTAGTATGGGATTTTGAATTATTACGTACCAAGTTAGAGTAATGTTAATACAATAGCAAAAACACTAATATTATCACATAGCACTGTGCACCTTGAATCAGCTAGAGGTCTGATTCTGTTTAGGAAGCACTATTATTATTTGTGCACTAAAAGCACTTTATGTACAGTATTTGCATCATTATAGAATCAGCATTTACTCTGGTTCCTTTCTTATATATATACTAGCGACTTGATAAGATTGTAGGGCACGTAATGGTGGTTGGTTGCGACATTCATTTTGTAGGTGTTCTGAGATCCTTCGGCGCTCATTGCGAGTCTGTTGTTTGTTTGTGTGCTATGAGCAGCGTTGGTAATAATGAAGAAATTAATAAATGAATATACTTGACCTATTTTGAAGTAATATCTGCAGGAAGCATTGTGTTGAAGAGCTGACAATCTGTTTTGATGTTGCCGCAGCATACAATGGGCCTCATTCTATTATCGGCCGTAAATCGGCCGTAAGGCTGCGATTCCTTGCGGGGGTTCAGTTAACTCGCGATTCTATTATACGGCCCCGCAAGGATCTCATCTTACGGCCGGCCGCATATCTTGGAACCGGTCGTAAGCTGTGAAATATAAAAACGCAAAAATAAATTCAAGCCTGCACTGTACAGCTCTGTAAATGCTAGGGATCATATTGGGGGACATGAGGATTAAAAGGAACCCACTCTCAAGCTTGCACATCAGCCCAAACCCGAGTTCAAATTAACTGTTTATTTTCCGGCTGCGGCGTGGGCGTGTCTGAGGTGCTCCAAGCACTCTGGACTTTTTACATGGATATTTTACGGATATTAAAAATAAAATATTTTACGGATTTGAGTACAGGATAATTATGTGCTATTTTTTCTAACACCTAAAATCCCTTTATAGTCTTCTCAAAGTGCAGGATGGCTTTATTTGAGCTATTTTATGTGCTTAATTGGTGCTAGCGGGACCTGTTTGCTGCAAGTAAGCTGCGGCTCGTTTTTAGCCTTGCAGAGAGGTTTCCCGGAGCAATTGAATTGCAAATCTCTTGCGGCCGTTTTAGATCAAAGGCTTTCCTCCGGCGCGAGCGGCCGCAAGAGATAGCAAGGCACCGGCCGCAAGCCTGCCGGAATCCCCGGCCGTAAGGGAATAGAATAGCCGAATAGCTTGCGGCCGGTCCTTGCGGCCCCGCAACGGCTGCGGCCGCTAATAGAATGAGGCCCAATGTGTGTCTTCAGTGTTGTGGAGCTGATGTGTAAGTGTCAGCAATGTGTGCAGTGTAAATAGGCTGCGTGCGCAAGGAAAATCCTTTAGGGTAGCTGTGTACTTCCTCATTGTGTAAGTTAGTGTTGTAAAATGGCGTCTAATGTGTGCAGTACGCGGCTGTGGCTGATTTTGCGTCCTTGTTCTTGGGCCTCGTATGGATTTTTGGGAAAATCTGTATGTGTTTCATGGTGTTTTGCAGGTTTAGGGTCCTGTAGCCTCCTTTTCTTTTTTTCGGCGGCCACTCCTTAGGGGATTTTCGGTTGTCTAAACTCTTGAGTTTCTACTTAAATTGAGGCGTAACTTCACTTTTAGAGGTGCTGGGTGGCCCCCCTTGCTGTGGGTTAGCTTTTTATGTGTGTGTTGTGGTGTGTATTTTTTGTTGTTTTTTTAATGTTTTCATGTGCACGGGTTTTTGGCACTAATGTCGTATTTTTGCGAGGTCGTAATATTTTTTTTTCTAAGTCCCACGGCTCGTATTTGCGGATGCTAAGTCTGTATATTTTGCGGTCGCGGTGGGAGCCTCCAGCTCCGCAAATGCGGCACTCCTTGTTAGCAACGGCGGCCCTCGCTTTGCCGCAGCGTTAGCAACAACTTTTGACAACCCGCACTGATGACAACTATATATGTGATGACTACTAGCACCTTATATATTAACACTTTTTTGTTCAACTCCCTATAACATGACAATATTAGTCAATTCCTGCGTCTGATAATATTTTTATATATTTTAATATATTTATTTAATAAAAGTGAAGTTTTAATGTTTGTCTCTTAGGAGATTTGAAAATGATAGGTGTGCACAAATAGGGATTTCTTGTGTAATTTGTGTTTATTCCTTAAAAGACCATTGAAGTCACCAGATGTGCCATGCTCCATGAGCTAGTTAGTGGGAAATAGTATATTATTTATATTTCAAATAAGAAGTTCACATAATTGTTCAATTATTTAAAACAGTATTTTAAAAGCAACACAAAACATACGTACCACATATTAATATTCGCTTTATTATGTAACCTAAGTAACCTATTTCTGTTTTTTAAACAAATAAAACACTGTATGAGGACTTGAACTAGAAACCTTCAGCTCCATAGATTTCCTGCTATGTGTTAAACTGTTGTAGAAGACACTAGACTATGTTAAAGTAGTTACATATGACATAGCCACTGTATGAGATGATGGGTGAAATTGGATTGTAATAGGTTATTCAAATGGATGGGGATCTAATGAAGGTATTTTGATACTATTAAGGTGAGGAGAAAAGTGATAAGTGTGGCTTCACCTATCAGGGAGAGGTCATGAGCTGGTGGGAATGTGGTGAAGTCGACGAAAGGGATCTGGTGAGGTTGAAGATCTAGAGGGTGTGATGAGGTGTGGCCATGAGTATATGCAATAAGGCCAACAGGTGATGTCAGAACTAAATAAAATGTAATGTGGTAAACTGAGGATATAATGTTCATGTGATATGGGATAAGGGGAAATCTCAGCATCTAAAACACAATATACACAATATAATCAAGTGGAAGAACCACATCCATCTACATTTCAAGCTCAATTTATTTTATCTATGCAATCATTAATTTTAACTTAAACACAAAAACAGTTTAATCATATAGGAAAATATTACCTAAATAATTTGAAGTTGCAGTAAAAATTCCTATTTACCTTACTAGAAGACACATTCCTCTAATTGGTGTTCTTGTTTTCTTTTATGATACTTTGTAATCTGTCCTAAAGACAAAAAATCCATCTTACATAAAGTTTTAGGGACTTACCATATTGAGCAAAGCTGGATATTGTAACACAGTCAGATTCTCCACACTCCACCATGGCTTCATTTTCACAGGTTTCTGAATTTTGACTCCAACAGGAGTGACATTTCTTACTTTGCACTAAAAGATATGAACATTAGCAGAGTTATATTCCATACACAACGTTCAGTGTCGGCATCACCTCTCTATCTATCACTCCACTGGCTTCCCTTAGCCTCAAGAATAACATTTAAAATCCTGACCCTAACAAAGCCCTCAACAATAACGCTTCCCCTTACATCTCTGCTCTCATCTCCAAATACTCCCCCACCTGCCCTCTTCGTTCTGCTAATGACCTTCTTCTTTCTACCACTCTTGTCACCTCCTCTCACTCCCGCCTCCAGGACTTTTCTCGTGCTGCCCCTAGTCTCTGGAACTCCTTGCCTCGCTCCACCAGATTATCCTCTTGCCTCAAAACATTTAAAACCTCACTTGAAACGCATCTCTTTAAGGAAGCGTATCACCTTCCACCCTAACACACTTATCACCTCTCTCTCCCTCTTTTACCACTCACTATACCTTAGATTGTAAGTCTGTGAGTTTCTATCCTAAGTACTTTGGAAATTCACCATGGACACTGGATTCCTAGCTCAAAGACAGGGCTCTCCTTCCTTTGCTAAATGTGAATCGGTATTTAACATTGTCTGAAATTAACTTATGTACAGCGCTACGGAATATGTTGGTGCGTTATAAATAAACTATAATAATACAAAATAAACTATAATAATAATTATACTACAATATTTTACAATATTATAGTTTCCATAATCCAATTTATATCTGCACTGTCCCCCCAAAAATAATTAAAACCTGTAATGTAAATAAGAGAGAGTAATAGAAACCCAAAATGGTATTGTAGAACTAATTGGGGAAAAAAATGAAAATTAAAGTACTACTCACAAAAAAAAGAAAGAAAGAAACAGCAACAATAATATAATTAAATGTGCTTCATTGATCAAAAGTGTCAACTTCATCAGGACGAAAGTTGGCATCTTGAAGATAGAGTGTGTTCTCTAATTTAGATTAATTATAATCACCTATCCACAAGAAAGTATTAAAAGAGTACAAAACAAAGCATATTCTTATGGAAAACTAAATTTTAAAATAATTAACCAGGACTTCTTCATTGAATGTTATTAAATGAGTATAATAGGATACAACTTAGATTAAAGACCCTTTTTAATTAACCTCATTCAATCTTTTTCTGTATCAGTATAATATGTTATTTTGCTACGTCTTGCCATCCTTGGGGAACAGCTCCAGTACATACTCTAGTACTCTAATACTCATAGGGCCTCATTCTATTAACGGCCGTAAATCGGCCACAAGGCTGCGATTCCTTGCGGGGCTCCCGTTACCTTGCAATTCAATTATACGGCGCCACAAGGCTATCCCCTTACGGCCGGCCGTATATCTTGCAATCTTTAAATGCAAAAATAAATTAAAGACGGCACTGTAAAGCTCTGTAAATGCTAGGGATCATAATGGGGGACATGAGGATTAATAGCAACCCACTCTCAAGCTTGCACATCAGCCCAAATCCGAGTTTACATTAACTGTTTATTTTCCGGCCGCAGCGTGGGCGGGTCTGAGGTGCTCCAAGCCCTCTGGACTTTTTACATGGATATTTGATATAAATTAAAATAAAAATTATTTACGGATTTTAGTGTAGGGGAATGTTGTGCTATTAATGCTAACACCTACAATCACTTTATAGTCTCCTCAGAGTGCAGGATGGCTTTATTTTGGCTTTATAATGTGCTTAATTGTGTGCCTGCGGGACCTTTTTGCTGCAAGTAAGCTGCGGCTCGGTTTTAGCCTTGCAGAGAGGGTTCCCGGAGCAATTGAATAGCAACCAGGATTTTCTTACGGCCGAAACTCTTGCGGCCGTTTAAGATCAAAGGCTTTCCTCCGGCGCCTGAGGCCGCAAGGGATAGCAAGGCACCGGCCGCAAGCCTGCCGGAATCCTCGGCCAGAAGGGAATAGAATAGGCAAATAGCTTGCGGCCGGTCCTTGCGGCCCCGCATCTCCTACGGCCGATAATAGAATGAGGCCCATAGTGATTTAGGCCATTGGTTGTGAGACTGACAACACAAACTCCATCACTCTCTATAACACAACCTATATCCATTTGTTTATCTGTGTTGCCAATTTCCATGGCACTTAAACATGATAGATAAATAAACAGATTTCTTATAAGCCATTAATGCATACATTTTATACAATAAGTACAATGTACTATCCATTTTCTCTACAGTAAATAATTCCTGAGATATACAGCAATTTCGTATGGCTTGTTCATGTCAATATGTGGCTCACAGTTTTGGATAATGGTGGGAGAAGTAGAACTAACTACATTATAACATTGAGGGGCATTGTTGTGGGAAACAGATTGTGATCCTAATTAGCACATTAGGTAGCTAATTACTATTCGAGAGCCACTCATTTATACATTAATGCAGTTTAAACAATGCTGAGTAAAACTTTAGAAAAAAATACTTAATACAGTTTATAGCTAGTTTTTCATAAACTTTAAGAATGACTTGAATTTTGGGAGACAGGGTCCCCAAGTTTCAGCTTTTTAACTTTCTATAAAGCCACCTTCCTCAAGAGTAAGCTTGGTTCTCAATGTTCTATTAGTTACTTCTGTTGCTGTCTTATTGTGATTCTTTTGAGGAAAGACCACAAGGATTATCCCCAAATCATATTACATGATGAACAAACAACATGGCTGACAATGGTAAAAGGTCCACTGAAGTATTATATTTACTGAATTCTCGTTTGAAGAACTTAGACTTGATAAAATACTTAGGGCCTCATTCTATTATCGGCCGCAGCCGCTGCGGGGCCGCAAGGACCGGCCGCAAGCTATTCGGCTATTCTATTCCCTTACGGCCGTAGGCTCCGGCAGGCTTGCGGCCGGTGCCTTGCTATCTCTTGCGGCCGATCGCGCCGGAGGAAAGCCTTTGATCTAAAACGGCCGCAAGAGATTTGCAATTCAATTGCTCCGGGAAACCTCTCTGCAAGGCTAAAAACGAGCCGCAGTTACTTGCAGGAAAAAGGTCTCGCTAGCACCAATTAAGCACATAAAATAGCTCAAATAAAGCCATCCTGCACTTTGAGAAGACTATAAAGGGATTTTAGGTGTTAGAAAAAATAGCACATAATTATCCTGTACTCAAATCCGTAAAATATTTCATTTTTAATATCCGTAAAATATCCATGTAAAAAGTCCAGAGTGCTTGGAGCATCTCAGACACGCCCACGCCGCAGCCGGCAAATAAACAGTTAATTTGAACTCGGGTTTGGGCAGATGTGCAAGCTTGAGAGTGGGTTCCTTTTATTCCTCATGTCCCCCAATATGATCCCTAGCATTTACAGAGCTGTACAGTGCAGGCTTGAATTTATTTTTGAGTTTTTATATTTCACAGTTTACGGCCGGTTCCAAGATATGCGGCCGGCCGTAAAAGGAGATCCTTGCGGGGCCGTATAATAGAATCGCGAGTTAACTGAACCCCCGCAAGGAATCGCAGCCTTACGGCCGATTTACGGCCGATAATAGAATGAGGCCCCCAATGTTTTACAAAACGTAAAATAAATACAGACTTTTAAACTGTTGTAATCAATTTTGTGTTAATGATGACCATATTGGACCCGCATATAAGCCGTACCCATAAAGTTCAAGGGGAAAAAATAGAAAAAAGATAGTACTCAAATATAAGCCGCACCCTTAAAATTGGAGAGAAAAAGACTCTCCAAGTGATCAGCCATTGCAAGAAACAGGCTTTCTAATTAGCACTGTAGCTTTTTTTGCAGGTTACAGGCTTTACAGGATGTTAGAATCACTAAAACCGTAAATCGCTATTCAATACCGCAGTCTAAAGCACGAAAATCGGCACCCTTAACTCGCAATCGCGCAAATCGGCAGTAATTTTGTGTCCGCGAATAGAAGCCGCACACGTAGCAAGCAAAGTTCCCAAATCGGCAATGATCTTTTTACGGTCGCGAATATAAGCCGCACCCGTAACTCGCAAGCTCAAAAATAGGAAAAAAGGTGCGGCTTATATTCGGACCAATACGGTATTTTATCTTTGTTCCTAAGATTAAAAAATGGGATTTGAAGGAAAAGTGGGTTTAGATAAGCTACTTATTAAGACAAACACAGCAGAAGTCAATAGAAGAGTAAGTCCTCAACCCTTTAGGAAGACTAATTAATAAGAAGAAATAATTAATTTAACACATAGTCATCTAAATAAAATACTTTTTCCAAATATGCTTGTATGTGCCCGTCAGCATAGCTGCAAAACTAAAAAACAATACAATACCTGTGGCTAGAAGAGCCCAGAAGATGCAAGTTGTGAGAATGAAATATCTCATCATCTACAAAGATAAGATTATAGCTTTAACTTCTTTTCTTGCTGCTGTATCTATCAATGACTCTGGTATGGGTGCAGGTGTAATATTTATATTTTGATATGAACAGAGGAGGTGCCGGTTCTGAAAATGCAAACGCCACAACCACCTGACTTGGCTACAATATACCCCAGGTGTCTTTTTTGGCAATCATTTCTTATACCTTTTGTTAAGAGAGTTGGAACTTGGATTTGGATGAGGCGCTCATTGCTGGCTCGCCTCGCGTAGCGAGGCGAGCTTTTAAACCCACCTCGGAACCACCCTTAACGTCCCACACGCACTAAGAATCCGACTATAACGGCCGACCCGCGCGCAACTAAAAACAGTGAAAACACACCAAATACTCACACAAACTACAAAAAAAGCTTACCCATAGCAAGGGGGGGGGGGCACCCAGGACCTCTGAAAGTGAAGTTACACCTCCATTTAAGTCCAAATTCCCGAGTTCAGACACACGAAAATCCCCTAAGCAAGAGAAAAAATGGCCGCCGAAAAAAACGAAAACAAGGCTCACCTCGGAAACCTGCATTAACCTCAGAACCAACCTTAACGTAACAAACACCCACACGCACGAAAAAAGGCGGAACTGCGCACACCTAAAAAAAGTCAAAACACACCAAATACTCACAAAAACTACATAAAAAGCTTACCCATAGCAAGGGGGTCACCAAGGACCTCTGAAAGTTAAGTTACACCTCCATTTAAGTCCAAATTCCCGAGTTCAGACACACGAAAATCCCCTAAGCGAGAGAAAAAATGGCTGCTGAAAAAAATGAAAACGAGGCTCAAAGACCCAGGACCGCCCAGCCACCTACAACTTACCCAAGAAGGGATCCGAGATAAGCTGCAATCAAAATTCAAAATTCCTTCGTTACCTCAAAGGACCCGTTGTAAAAGAAAAAAAATATACACTGTCACCCTGTCAATCATGGGGGTCAATACAGACCCCCATAAAACCCTCATTAACCCTGTCACTCATGGGGGTCGATATAGACCCCCATAAGCCCTTCATTAACCCTGTCACTCATGGGGGTCAATAGAGACCCCACATAAGCCCTTCATTGAGCCTGTCACTCATGGGGGTCAATACAGACCCCCATAAACCCATTATTAACCCTGTCACTCATTGGGGTCAATACAGACCACCATAATCCTCTATTTAACCCCATCAGTCCCATAAGGGTATATTAACACCATTATGGGCCTGTTACAACACTACATTAACCACATAAGTGCCATGATGGTCTTCAAGGACCATCATGACACTAAGTATAAACATTATACTGCACTATACCACCCCCAAAAAACATTAAAGATCAACTAAACACCCTCTACACTAACCTATTAACATCTACACTACCTACCCCCTATTAAGCCCCACCACTCTAATTACAGAAAATAAAAAAGCCTAAAGTCACACAGAAAAATCTACATTACATGAAATAAAAAACCTAACTCACAAAAAAATAAACTACATTACACAAAATAAAAAAACTTAAGTCACAAAAAATAAAAAAAGGAACATTACAGAAAAAAAAAAAACATTACAACCCCCCCTCCTCACTACAGAAAAAAAATACACACCTGAAAAGGAAATACATATAATACAAATACATACAATACAAATACATCCAATTACAATACAATACACCACTATCTAATATACATCACACAATCTATCTAAATAAATAGCATAATCTAATATACATGCTATCTATATAATAATACATCCCCAATCTATCTAAATAAATACCATAATCTAATATACATCCTATCTATATAATAATACATCCCCAATCTATCTAAATACATAGCATAATCTAATATACATGCTATCTATATAATAATACATCCTTAATCTATCTAAATAAATACCACAATCTATCTACAATACATCCTATGCTATCTATATAAAACGCATACCGCTAGCTAACATACAATAAATGCTATCTATATATTAACTAATCTAAGTCTAAGCTAAAATAAAATAAGTAAGACCACTTACCTTTGCAGTTGTCCATTGGGATCAGCCATCTACGGAAAAAAAAAAAAAAATGAGTGCAACACGTTTACAGTTGTAAAATAAACATTCTATACATTCTATACATTCTAAATATTCTACTCACCTTTCCGGCATGTCCCGTCCTTATTCTTTGAATCCTTCTCCGGCGCGGCACCTGTTAAAAAAAACACAACATTAATACACATACATTAAAATAAAATAAACATCATCTACATTCTACTTACCTCCCCGCGATGTCTCCGGCCTCCTCTGGATCCTCTTCTGCCACGCCCTGTAAAAAAAAATAAAAATAAAAAAAATATATACTTACATCCGCACTCCCGGACATCCCTGACGCTAATGAGGCTCCAGGAGACTTTTCCGGAAGAAAATAAGCAATGGCGCCTTCTGATTGGTTGAAAATGCTGTCTATCAAATTCATCCAATCAGGAGGCGCCAATGTGTGAACCAATCACAAACAGATACACCTTAAAATCCCACTCTGATTGGATAATGCACCTGTCAATCTTTATTTAAACCAATCACAATGCGCAGATGCCTTCAGCCAATCACAATGGAATACACCCCCACAGAGTGATTGGTTGGAGCCTCTGCGCATTCTGATTGGTTGCACTGACAATAGCCAATCACAATGGAATACACCCTCACATACTGATTGGTGAAGGATTTGCACATTCTCATTGGCTACTGTTAATATCAATCAATATTACAGCCAATGGGAAGGCGCAGATGTCTTTACCAATCAGTACGTGGGGGTATATTCCATTGTGATTGGCTGATGGCAATAAAGGCTTAGGATTGGTTCAAATAAAGATTGACAGGTGTGTTATCCAATCAGCATTGTATTTTGCGGTGTATACTTTTTTCATTGGTTCACAAATGGGGTCTTCTCATTGGTTGAATTTGATAGACAGCCTTTTCAGCCCATCAGAAGCCGCCATTGCCAATTTTATTCTGGAACACTCCATAAGAAGGTCATTAGCGTCGGAGACACCCGCCAGGGCGGATGTGTGTCGTTTTTTTTTTTTTTTTCTTCATGCGAGGATGCTTCCGGAGAAGCCGAGGAGGCCGGAGACATTGCGGAAAGGTAAGTATAATGTAGATTGTGTTTATTTAACTTTGGTTTATGTTT
This sequence comes from Discoglossus pictus, assembly GCA_027410445.1. Lineage (NCBI taxonomy): Eukaryota > Metazoa > Chordata > Amphibia > Anura > Alytidae > Discoglossus > Discoglossus pictus. The sequence goes on from CM050169.1 coordinate 223,208,817, forward strand.
ACTAATGTAATGTTTTTTTTTTACAGGAGTAGCACCGGACAAGACGCAAAGATGGACGACGGAACATGGAGGACTTGACATGCTGGGACGTGACATGCTGGAACGGGACATGCTGGAAAGGTGAGTATAATATTTAGAATATTTAGAATGTTTAGAATGTTTAGTTATTTCATGTAAATGTGTTGTATTCATTTTTTTAATCTTTTTTATCGTTGGTTGCTGATCTGAAGAAACATCTCAAAGGTAAGTGGTCTTAATTATTTTGTTGTAGCTTACAATTAGGGTAGCTATATATATATATATATATATATATATATATATATATATATATATATAGATAGCATGTATTGTATATTACATAGATAGATAGGGGGATGTATTATTAGATAGTATTGTATATTAGATAGTGGGATGTATATTACATTATATAGTGGCATGTATATTAGATAGTGGCATGTATATTAGATAGTGGCATGTATATTACATAGTGGCATGTATATTAGATAGTGGTGTATTGTATTTAATTGAATTGTGTTGTATTGTATTTTATTGAATTGTGTTGTATTGTATTGTATTGAATTGTGTTGTATTGTATTTTATTTAATTGTGTTGTATTGTATTATATGTATGTATTATATGTATTTCATTTTCAGGTGTGTAATTTTTAAAAAAAAATTGTAGTGGGGGGGTTGTAATGTATTTTGTAATTTTCTGTAATGTTCCTTTTTTTTATTTTTTGTGACTTAGGTTTTTTTTTTTGTTCTGTAATGTACATTTTTTATTTTTGGTGATTTTAGTTTTTCTTATTTTATGTAATGTAGATTTCTGCTTTTTGAGGAATTTAGTTACTTGAGGCACACAGTACACTCACATTGTGTGACAAACAGCATTTCAACACTTTCTTTTATCGTCATTTTTTGACGGGCAAGTCGCTAGTACATATATATATATGAGATGTATTCACTTTTATTAAAAACACCATCTTTAAATATACCTATGACAATAGATCTTAATGGTAAAGTAAGGCCCCATAGGATAATTCACTCCCTCATAATACAGAGAGACTAACAAATTAAGATGAAATCCCACATGACACATTTAGAGTCAACTAAATATAAGATTTTCTCTGAATTGCTTTTTATTTTTCTGTCTTGTATACTTACTAATGTTGCTATTTTGTAACATACTTTACAAGTATGTAAAGATTTTATCAAACACCGTGGTTCTTTAATTTTTTTTTAACAATCTATGGAAAATTAACTAAAATGGTTCCACTTTTATCACAGACACTTAGTGCCTCATTCTATTACCGGCCGTAAATCGGCCGTAAGGCTGCGATTCCTTGCGGGGGTTCTGTTAACTCGCGATACTATTAAACGGCCCCGCAAGGATCTCCTCTTACGGCCGGCCGCATATCTTGGAACCGGCCGTAAGCTCAGAAATCTAAAAACGCAAAAATAAATTCAAGCCTGCACTGTACAGCTCTGTAAATGCTAGGGATCATATTAGGGGACATGAGGATTAAAAGTAACCCACTCTCAAGCTTGCACATCAGCCCAAACCCGAGTTCAAATTAACTGTTTATTTTCCGGCTGCGGCGTGGGCGGGTCTGAGGTGCTCCAAGCACTCTGGACTTTTTACATGGATATTTTACGGATATTAAAAAAAATATATTTTACGGATTTGAGTATAGGGTAATTATGTGCTATTTTTGCTAACACCGAATATCACTTTATAGACTCTGCAAAGTGCAGGATGGCTTTATTTGGGCTATTTTATGTGCTTAATTGGTGCTAGCGGGACCTCTTTCCTGCAATAGGAATTTCTTACGACCGATTTCCTTGCGGCCGTTTAAGATCAAAGGATTTCCTCCGGCGCGAGCGGCCGCAAGAGATAGCAAGGCACTGGCCGCAAGCCTGCCGGAATCCCCGGCCGGAGGGGAATAGAATAGCAGAATAGCTTGCGGCCGGTCCTTGCAGCCCCGCAACGGCTGCGGCCACTAATAGAATGAGGCCCTTAGAAATTTAGACTGTGTGATCTGATTGGCTCAAAAAATGAAGAACCAATCAACAATACAAAACAATGGCACTTGCATTCATGTTTCGGTTCTACAGCAGCTCACATCACGTAACATACAGAGGTCTTGTGGTAAAAATATTTTATAAGCAAAGTCATATAAGGCCAACTTGTGTTTATGTGGCACGTCACCTTTAAAGGACTGATCACAGCTTCTAGGTAATTTGATATCTTGCACCAAATGAAACTTTTGAATGTTTAAATACTCTTAGCATAAAGATTAAATTGAGTCCAACGTGTGCCCTTCCTGAGTCTTTTTGAAGATTATTTATCAAACATTTTAAAATGTCACTACATTCGATAAATAGGCTCAGCACAAAATATAGAAAATGGGGAATTTTTGTCACTGTGCTTAAAATCACTTAAAAAGAGCATGGTATTCTGTTTTGTTTGATAGCGTTTATTGATTTAGAAAATGTGTTAATGTACAATATAAAAAAAAACACTTCTATATGTAATTATTCTTTCCTGCAGGTTCCCATTTTCTTTACTAAGCCTTCTTCAACTGGGTATATCCATGTAAGCTAATCATTAGTTTTCCCCTACAACTAATGAGGGCACTGGCATTTGTACTCACTGTCTCCTCTCACCTCAGGAAGTTGCTTAAATTAAAATGTTAGATTGCAAAGCAAGATATTTGGATGTAAAATTAATAAATTAAAGGTTGTGTTATTTTTTTTTTTTTTTTTAAACATGTTGCTCATTTTAACAAAAGAGAATATTTTACGTTTTTTGACCAACATAGTCAATTAATGTTGATCTACTTAATCTTAACTGTCCCTTATTTCTACCCTGTATGATAAATACACCTCAATACCTCTAATCTTAGATACTCCATTTTATCACAATATACTGGCAATTAAATCTGGATTGACTTCTTCAAAATTATCATTTTTTTTGGGTACATTTATCAAGCAGGTTTAAAAAATATCCTCATTTGAAATGATTTCTGTAGGAGCAATTCATCAAAGAGTTCAAATATTATCAATGAATAGCTTCAGTAGAAAACATAAGGAACATATTTTACATTTTACCTCTTAACGCCACTTATCCCTGCGTATCCCCACTTTAATCCTGTTTTATAAACACGCCCCTGTCTCTTTTAGGGTTCAATAACTAATAATGTTTGAAAACTCCTGTAGTAGGCAGCTAACTTGTAAGATATTTCTGCGAAGAAAGCAACTTATTTGCCAAGAGAACTGTGTAAAAATGTATATTTTACAAATACTGTAAATGTTGATATAAAGTCTATAATGTGCAGAGTTCATTTTTGATAGTTGCTCCTTATATTAATATAAACATGCTAGAGTACAGTAGACTCTCAGTTAACCAGCACCCATGGGGATTGGTAGATGGTAAATTTAGTTTCTGGTTGCTTGAGAGTTACTATTAAAAGAGGCCTAGATTAGCTGCACATGTTCTGCTAAGTATATCTGCCAGTGAGGGCTGTTCTAGCAGCAGCAGCTTTCACTCCTCACTTACACACAGGTACGTTCAGCTGGAGGGTGCAATGCTGAACCCAGGGAATGTAATGCCAACACTGTACTGGGTCATGTCTGCTTCCAGGTAACATTGAATTGCAGAGACAAACAGTGGATGAAATCTAGGTGCCTGTAAGCATTTTGGGTATGGCAACCTGGCTCCTGGCATTTGTTGAGCCCTGTCATTTTTTTATTTTTTTTATTTTTTTCTATTTGCTTGAGAGTTATGGTTGCTTGAGTTCTGGATAACTGAGAGTCTACTGTATTTTGTTTTTATATGTGAAAATGTCCTTGGATCTACTTGCTTAGTTGGAGTGAAGATGTGGCAGCATCCCATGACTTGTGACCAATGAATTCCAGATGATTACCCTATTGTGTAAGCCATCATCACCTGCTATCTGTTCAAATTGGTCTAGTCCAATGAAATGTCTCTGGAACCAGACCCCGGCCACATTTTCAGAACATCCCAGATTGATCCATTTGTAAGTAAACATTATGGGCCTCATTCAATTAGGGGCTGTAACTCGATCGCAAATAGAAGATTTCCAGAGATTGAGTTACGTCCTCTCGTTGCTCTACATTTACGCTGATATTCAATTGGCCGGGCAGGCAAATTAGCCCCCCTTACGCTAATCGCAAACCATGCTATTGGCAGTAAGCATTTGCGTGCTTGAACAAGATTGCAGCCGCAAGGCCGTAACTCGTGTTTCAAGCCCGCAAATTCATTAAATGCTAATATAAATTCAATTCAGCACTTTAAAGCACTGTAAATGATGGGGGACACAATGGGCGACATTAGAATAAAAAGCACAACATTCTCAAGCTCACATATCGCTAAAATCAAGTACTTTATTTCATGTTTAATTTCCGTCCAAAGTCCTACAGGCTTGAATGACCGTAAATTGTTATTCAAGCCCATAGGACTTTGGAATCCAACCTCCATATTTCATTGAAGTCCTACAGGCATGGAGACTTTATGACGGAATTTGAACATGAAATAAAGTATTTATTTTGGCCGATGTGCGAGCTTGACAATGTTGTGCTATTAATTCTAAGACCTAACATCACATTCACTTTTAATAAAAGTACAGGATTGCTTTTTTATTGGCTTATAAAGTTCCACGATTTGTATGTAAAGCCCTTTGCGACACCTCCATGGTACAAGTAATCTGTGGTTCGAGTTTAGCCATTTACGGGCTTGACGGAAGGGTAATCGGAGCAAATGAATAGCGATTCTGGATTTTTTGTGGCAGCAACTCTTGTGGCCGTGAAAGATCAATGGCTTTGAGGGAAGTAAGATTTGATTGAACAAATCGCTAGGAATCGTAGCTCGTAGGACGTAACTCGATCAAAGCACGCAAATGGAAGGCAATTGAATAGCAAAGCAGCTTTGCGAGCTCGGATCTCAAAAACGTAGCAATTGAATGAGGCCCTGTAACTTAAAAATGTGGCCTCAGAGCCTCAGAGATAACATTGAACAAGCCTGGTCTAGAGCTTTTTGAGTTTCCTATACAAATTACAGTTTTCTATATAAACTGTATTTTAAATAGTTTAGTCTGTTTTATATTGTTTATTCATATGGTGTAGTGAGATTTAATATATATTTAGTGCATTACTAAATGCCAAGATTTGAGCCATGCGAGCCAGAAGACAGCTAATACAGCACACAAGCTCAGACAAAAGGTTGTCATTCAATTATTAAATTAAACATGTACAGTAAATTTATAACAGCATACCTATTATGAGCGCACCTGAAGTATGGAATGTACTTCTTACTAAATCCATAAACAGATGGTCATAATCCCACAGGGTTGATGGTTTAGTACAAGTGTAACCATTTACATTGCCATGATTTTCTGTGCTGGATGTTTTAATAGGTCTGGTAATTTCTGCCTTGCTTCATTAAATCACCGGTCAACAAACAGGCTTGTTAAGAGTTGCTTAATATATGGAAAAATATAAAAATTAAGAGTGGCGTCAATATGTGAAAAAACATGTCTGACCACATATTTATCATTATATTATTGAAAAAGAGAAAGAAAAGAAAAAATACATTTTTTTCAGTGCACTCTTAAACAAGGGTACTAAAGACAAATTTCAATAACTTTATCCTTTAAAACTTATATTGAGTAATCAACACTATAAGTTGATATAGGGCACTTAAATATAGTGAGAAAGTCCCTGTTTTTCAATTACAAGTGTTCTCACCACTAGTGAGGTTAAAAAAAAAAAAAAAGCAAACTGAGCCCAGTCGTTTATTATACCTAAAAGTAATTAATAAGGATTTCTGATGTGATACATAACACGTATTGTTTTGTTCGTTGCTTTGTGGTGGTGGATTTTATAGTATTTTAACTGAGGAAGCTCTAATAGTTGAGAGAAACGCGTCTTTTTTATGTTTTATGTGTTGGGGCACTCCATCTGATCAGTGGAGGTCTCATTGTATCTTTATTAAATTCATTCTTTTTGTGGCAATAATTGGACTTCAGCATTCTTTACCTACATATCTGCATTGTTAGAGGTAATGTGTGGAGCAGCTGGTCCTGTACCCAAACACAGAAACAATTGGAATAGTGGTTTATTTCCTGATGTGCTTAATATGCCTCATGTCTGTGAGGTTCTAGCATGTGAGTTGGCACTCTTTACACCGTGGAAAAATACGTGGTGGTTTTGTGGTTTATGTTTTATTGTCCCATTGCCATAAGGATAATCTGCACTAGGGTGGGCGCCTCTTTGTTCTTTGTTTTTTTCAAGGTTATATTTCTTGGTCTCAGGATCTAGTCTGGAAAAAAGACCAAAACAATCTTATTTTTTTAAAATAAACAGTTATGGTAGAAGTATACTGGTAACCAGATAGGAGCTAACTAGTTTCTTCTATATTTATAGGGAGAGAGACAATCTTGATGCGTTTCGCCCGTCAGAGTTTTGTCAAAAGTGAAAGACGCACAAAATGTGTGCCTATTTATAGGTCGTACCTCCTTTCACAAAATAACATCATAAAAGTGAGTGTTTTATTGTAAATCATTGAGGAGGGTAGCTCAGTCAAGTTCAGAGATAATAGATTTATTAAACTGAAGCAATCCATATTAGACCAATAGATCGTGAATTCATATTTCAGAGTTTAATAATCTTATTTTATTATAAGCAACAGAATATAATAATTACAGACTATCTGGTGTTTAACTACCGTATTTAACTATTTGACTAGCGATATAAATAATAATACTTGTGTTGCCAAAGTAAAATGTTAAAATATACCATGAAATACATACATTTATGTGCATCTAAATGGTTGTATAAAAAGATACATGAAACAAGTGTAATCAATAAACATACAGTGATTTTGAGAATATGTATTAGATTCAAACTGATTTATTGTCAGATCGCACCTATGACATATTTACATCACCCTGACAGCGCACTTCTAAGCCACATCAGTACGAAAGTAAAATTATCAAGATATCATATCGTAATCAAAATGTGTTCTATACTACTACATACGTTTATCATGGTTAGATATATATGGATGTAATTGTTTTAATCATGCTTAATCAAACATATATGTTTATCATTATGCCATAACCACAAGTATGCGTCTATATATGTATGAAATAAGCAGGATAGGCAGATGTCACATAATTTCCTCGTAATCACATTTGGTATATCTATAGTGTTACAGCAGTTAGTATAGAAATCCACATGTAATACAATACGTGTCATGGAGAAAACAACACAAAATGTATTTTTAGTCAGATCTTAATTCACAGGACGTTTATATTTTATATCCATTGCTTTGGCAACATATATAAACAACACTTGAGAACCGAAAGTTTGAGAACCAATTGAAAACCAAAAGATTGATAATTCCAGAGAAAGGAGAGAGGAGATACATCTCACCATTTGCAAGAAAGAGACACATAATTGTATATTCTTAGATGTATAGGTGTGCCTACATTATATCTGGACCTCCACACCAGCATATGTAAGTATCATTCAGGTATAGGTAAGTAATTTGAGCAATATTTCAGCTTGTATTATTAAAAGTCAGGATATCTGAGTTTATATTATTGAACTTACAAAGTGTCTAATGCTCTTTATGGTATATCAAGTAAATGGCAAAACTCTCTCTTTATACATATTTCTCAATCATGTTCAAATTTACTTATTGTTCAAATTGCTTATTGCTGGCTTTCCAACATATCCCAATAGTATTACATTTCATAATAAACAGTGCAAATAAATAGCATATCCCCAAGAGACACAAGGGAGGGAGGAGGGGGGGGGTGGAAGAGACACAAGGGAGGGAGAGCAGGGGGGAAGAGACAAAGCGGAAGGAGAGGAGGGGGAAGAGACACAGGAGAGGGAGAGGAGGGGGAAAGAGACAAAAGGGAGGGAGAGGAGGGGGAAGAGACACAGGGGAGGAAGAGGATGGGTTGGAAGAGACACAGGGGGAGGGAGGAGGGGGAAAGAAACACAGGGGAGGGAGAGGGGGAAGAGACACAGGGGAGGGAGAGGGGAGGAAGAGACACAGGGGGGAGAGACACAGGGGAGGGAAAGGGGGGGAAGACACAAGGGAAGGAGAGGGGGCGAAGAGACACATGGGAGGGCGAGGGGGAGAGACACAGGGGAGGGAGAGAGGGGGAAAGAGACACAGGGCAGGTAGAGGGGTAGAGAAAGAGACACAGGGGAGGGGCAGAAAGAGACACAGGGGAGAGGGGAAGAGATACAGGGGGAGGGGGGAAAGAGACATGGGAGGAGGTAGAGGGGGCAGAGACTCGCAATGAGTGCCAAAGGTGATTGCCGTCATTTTTTAATGCAGAGAGAAGCAGTCTGCAATTTGAGCTTGAGCTGCAGCCATATTGCCTCTACTCCACATGGATGTGAAACTGTACAAGCAACATATAATAGAAAAAAAAAAAAAGAAAGGAACAATATAGAGGCACAGTTTGAGAAAACATGATTAAGTCTGCATCTTCCACCCAAACCTGTTACATACAGTAAAGAAATTGTATGAGGAATATACCAGGAAGGAAAAACTGTAAGATACAGAATCTGAAACCAGAGTCAAAAAAGAAACCAGAGTACAGAAAAGAAAACTTTGTTTACAACACAACAATCAGGGAAAATAAATTAAAAAAGGACTATCAAACATTATCCACAATTGATCTCATTTGTTTGTCGTCAGGGCATTAAATAATCTTCACTTTGAATTGAAAGTGGTCCTGTAACTACAGCAAACATAAGTCATAAGTCAATAGAAGAGGAGGAAAAGCTCATATAACAACATTAACTCAAGTGCACTGAAGTGCAGCCAAGCACTTCTGAAAAAACAATGCCCAATTAAAAACACATACAGGAGTATTCTATTAGACCTGGGGAGCTAGATTGCAAATAATTCTAAGCCACAACTGAAAAAAGTATTACGTTTCTGTCAAAATCTGTCAAAAATATTTATAGGACTCAAAAGGGCTTTTTCAAAAACAATTACAGCTGTAGCAGTTACCAAACACACACGAGTGTACTTTAAAAGCATGGAAAGGCATAGAAATACATAAGAATTAATTGCAGAACAATTGAAATCAACAAATATGCAATTAAAAATATTGTTTTTAACTTATACATAGTTACATAGTTACATTGTAATTGAGGTTGAAAAAATACTTTCAGTCCATCAAGTTCAACAATTTTAGATCTCCTCTGATCTGCAATATTCAGATTAATTGTTAATTGATCCAAAGGAAGGCGAACAGAAATAAAAACCAAGTGAAACTTTGCCAAACTTCCCCAGATATTAGCGATTGGATTCCTCCCTGGATCAGTACTCACTCTCTTATTATCCAGGATAGCCCTGAATGTGCTTTTTATTAACAAATATATCCAATCCCTTTCTAAAGTTATCTATCGAATCCGCTGTTACCACCTCCTTTGGTAGAGAATTCCACAGATTACCAACCTTACTGTGAAAAACCCTTTTCTTTCTTTAAGGTGAAATCATTTTACTTCTAATCTCAAAGTATGTCCTCCTGTCAGTTGAAAACCTCTTGGCACAAGAAGCTCACTTGACAAATCTTTATACTGACCCTGGATATATTTATATAAGGTAATCATATCTCCTCTTAGACTCGTTTTTTCTAGAGAAAAGAAGTTTAATTTGGTTGGTCTTTCTTCATTAATTAGCCCCTTCATTCCCCTTATTAGTTTTGTTGCCCTTCTTTGTACTTTTTTCCAGCTCTAAAATGTCCTTTTTATGTAGTGGTGCCCAAAACTATACTCCATATTCCAAATGAGGGTGTACTAGGGATTTGTATAGTGGTAGAATTATATTTTCTTCCCTTGCTTCTATACCCTTCTTAATACATGCTAATATTTTATTTGCCTTCGCATCTGCTGCTTGGCATTGAGCACTGTTACCTAGGCAGTTGTCCACAAGTACTCCCAAATCCCTTTCAATATCTGATACCCCTATATTTGCTCCATTAAGATTATAAACTGCATGGCTATTTTCCTTCCCAGATGTATAACTTTACATTTATTCATATTAAATCTCATCTGCCATTTAGTTGCCCATTTTTGGAGGAAAAGTACATCATTATCTGTTTTAATTACCCTGCACAACTTAGTGTCATCTGCAAAAATTGAGACAATACTTTCCAATCCTACTTCTAAGTCATTAAAAAATATGTTAAAAAGGAGAGGACCTAATACTGAACACTGGGGAACCCCACTTACCACATTAGTCCAATCTGAGTATGTTCGATTTACAACAACCCTTTGCTTCCTGTCTTTTAGTCAGCTCTCAATTCAGGAGCAGATATTTACTGTGATTCCTGTATCCCTTAGTTTGCCCAATAGTCTTCCATGTGTCACTGTATCAAATGCCTTTGAACAATCCAAAAGGACTACATCCACTGAGTTGCCGTGATCCAAGTTCCTATTAACCTCTTCATATAAACTAATTAGGTTTGTTTGACATGACCTATCCTTCATAAATCCATGTTGTCTCCTAATTATAATGTCGTTTATATAGACATGTTCTTGTACACTATACTTTATTAACCCTTCTAAAAGCTTCCCCACTACAGAAGTGAGGCTTACAGGTATATCATTTCCTGGGTTTGCTCTTACTCCCTTCTTAAATATAGGTATCACCTCTGCATTTCTCCAGTCGTCTGGTAGAGACTCTGTGTTGAGTGATTCCTGAAAAATTAGATATAATGGTTTGTCTATTACAGAGCCCAGTTTTCTCAGTACCCTTGGATGTATTCAATCAGGACCTGGGGCTTTATTAACATATATTTTTTTCCAACCTCTTTTGGATTTCTTCCCGCGTTAACCAATTATTAGGTGCAAGTAGTGTAGCCCTGTTTTGTTGCAGTGACCCAACCACTGGTACCTCCCTTGTATATACCGAAGAAAATAACCTATTTAGCTTATCTGCCTTTGCTTGGTCACTAGTTGTCAGAAGGCCTGTGTCAAATTGTAATGTTCCTATAGCTTCCTTCCTGACCTTCTTCCCATTAATATATTTAAAAAATAAACTGTTCGTTCTGAGTAATTTCACAAGGTTAATACATATCATGGAACCCGCATGGACAAGTTCTAGATTGCTTGATTGCAAGCCAATCTGCAAATGTTACTTATTGGCACTAATTAATTTGTAACCTCCAGTTGCAGATTGCGTCTAACTTCCATATTTTACTGATGTCATGATGACGGTCTCATTTACTTTTGGCTGTGTCTAAGAAGTAAATTATGAGCTTGCTTAAATATTGTCAGATCATATGATCACGCGCCCTGAAATCCTACTTAAAAAGGCAGGGTTTATGAGTTTAGGCTTAAGGAGATAAATTGTGATAAACCTGCAGCAAGAATTACACGTTAGGGGCATTTTTGAGATTCTAATAGAAAAAGGCTCATTATCGGCAGCATGATATTTTGATTGTCTGGTTTGGTGGATTAATAAATACCTGGGACCAACACTATCTAAGCCTCAAATAGAAGAAACATAAAACTATGGAGGGAGAATCCAAATCAACCAGCTGCCAGCAAATGTATCCACAATAGGCACAGATGCCAGACTAAACAAATTTGAAGCATCAGTTACCAATATATGTATACAGAGCCACAAAAACAGGAATTGATAAGTGGGGGGGGGGGGGGGGGAGAGAGAACCATTACATGTGAGAATGAGATGTAGACTTTAAAAGTGGAAGTTAAGATTCTCACAACTGAACATAAAACCCATCATGAGAGACTGGAAGATATGAAGGACCGGAGTTGCAGAAATAACCTTCCCCTTGTGGGTGTGGCCAAGGCCTACACTAACCAAGCGTTACAGGACTTTGTTTTATCTGCTCTATCAAAATTTTCCTTTTCTATGCTGGATAACCACACCATCACTGTTCAGAGAGTATACAATATGGTTCACCCCATCAGGAAGACTGCCCCTAGAAGTGACAATTTATCTTCTCAATCATGTGGATAATGTACGTATGCTTACGGTATATCAAAAGATAGATGCTTTGATTGCAGATGGGAAAAACAGTTTGGCACTTCCAGGATTATTTTTCATATGCAGATAATGCCTTACTCCTCCTCCAATGGCACTAGGCTTTGGTACCAGCTGAGTAAATGTTGACAAGTAGGGATGCTAAGTTTGTTGATAGAAATTTTCAGACCTTTATATGGAAAGGCAAATGTCCAAAAGTAAGCCTTAGACGCATTAACAATCAATCAAAAATGAAGGGTTGAATTTGCCAAATATAAAGATGTATAATATATTGAGTTTCATGAAGTATGCTGTAGATTTGATTCACTATTCTGGCCTCTATGTGAAATCCAAAATTGACTCTTAACCGAATGAGATTGTATTGTAGGGATAATCCTTTGCTAATAAATACTAATTGTAGATTAGGAAAAATGTATTTGGAAATTATAAGTCTTCTCTTTTCTTGATGTTGTGTGGAAACCTTTGGTTTGTTGCAGTGAATTTGGCTGCTGGATTCATAAAGTGTCAAACTATTGGACACAGCAGCGGAGATATCTGTGGTGCAAGTGGTGCGTTGCACCAGGGCCTATGCCTCTCAGGGGGGCTGGCGCAAAACTCTACTTGCATTTCCTGTGGAGGAGATGGAGGCTGCACCCCCACTCTCCTTATTATATCACTGCCCCCGCGACAGCTCTGTACTTTCTACAGCTCCGGACACTGTGCAGCTATGGACGCGCAGAGAGCCATGTACGGGGGGCAATAGAGGGCAAAGCCAGGCTGGGGAAATGGGCTTGGTCCAAGGCAGGCCCCAGGTGGTGGAGGGGCCTCAACCTCCACCACTGATTAGGGTCTCAAGCCTGAAGAAAAAGAAAAGAGCTTTCTATCTTTGTTATTGCCTGATGGACTTCTTGGATCTTATTGCTGGAGCCTTGTTGACAGAAAGAGATAATGAAGGGATAATTACGCCCCCAATGCTGTTCGGACACGAGGACCTGCCCTGGCTTCTTTTAAAAACAGAGTGAGTAACTACAAAGCATTCTTAGAGAAAAGCACAAACCTGTATTATGACTATATATTATATACAGTATCTCACAAAAGTGAGTACACTCCTCACATTTTTTAAATATATTATTATATTTTTTCATGTGACAACTGAAGAAATGTCACTCTGCTTCAAGTAAAGTAGTAAGTGTACAGCCTGTATAACAGGGTAAATTTGCTGTTCCCTCAAAATAACTCAACACACAGCCATTAAAATCTAAACCATTGGCAACAAAAGTGAGTACACCCCTAAGCGGAGAGGTCCAAATTGGGCCCAAAGTGTCAATATTTTGTGTGGCCACCATTATTTTCCAGCACTGCCTTGACCCTCAGGTTCATGGAGTTCACCAGAGCTTCACAGGTTGCCACTAGAGTCCTCTTCCACTCCTCCATGATGACATTGCGGAGCTGGTGGATGTTAGAGACCTTGCGCTCTCCAACCTTCCATTTGAGGATAACCCACAGATGCTCAATAGGGTTTAGGTCCGGTGACATGCTCCACCACCTTTAGCTTCAGTTTCTTTAGCAAGGCAGTGGCCGTCTTGGACGTGTGTTTGAGGTCGTTATCATGTTGGTATACTGCCCTGCGGCCCAGTCTCCGAAGGGAGGGGGTCATGTTCTGCTTCAGTATGTCACAGCACATGTTGGCATTCGTGGGTCCCTCAATTAACTGTACTCCCCAGTGCCAACAGCACTCATGCAGGCTCAGACCAAACATATATACACATATGTCTATATGTGTATATATGTTTTCTATAATATGTTGTGTTGATTCCCCCTATATGCATTTACCTGATGATGTCAGATGCAGCCTCCACTCTCTCTGCATCGCTGTCATTTCTTCAGTGTTGTCACATGAAATTATATAATAAAATATTTACAAAAATGTGAGGGGTGTACTCACTTTTGTAAGAAACTATATATTATTTATCTATTTATAACATATATTTATTATTATATATATTATATATAAACGTGATAATATATAATGCGTAGAAAAGCCCAATGTCAATGGTGAAGCTAGTAAATGCAGGGCTCCAACAAAAAAAATAATTGGTCACGTCCCCACAGGGGGCACCAGGGCCCGTCATTCACTAGCTCCACCAATGATTGGGCACAATTGTTCCTGTTGCAATCAAAAACTTGCAGTTTTTCAACAAGGTCTCCGACACTTGCCCTTTGGCTTCATAGAATTATCAAGACTATGGTTCTGAAATGATAGCTGTAGAGCTAAGGAGGATTTGGGCAATATGTTTGAAACTAGTGCGAAAATTAATCTATGCTTTCGGCAAACTTCATGGATAAATGCAAGATCTTTGAGGGGAGTGACTGATCATAATCATTAGAGTTCTGCTGTACATTTTTATTGAGACATGGTTCTGAGAAGATGTGTATTGGTGACACCTTCTGCATTGTGTAAAATCATAAGTAACTATACCTTTAGAACCAGTGAATATTGGTTGATATTCTTCTGATGTACAGCCATATTGTAGTGGAGAGTGGGAGGGGAATAGCTCTGGTGTGGATGATCAAAATTTCAGCATTTTATTTATTTCACCTTTTTATTTCTGTCCGTGTCATAGACTTATGTTCACCATTCTGGAGTCTTTGTTATGCCTAAATATTACTAATGGCTTTGGGTCCCATCAGTTTTGGGTTCACTAATTAGAAACTTGGAGATGTGCCTCAGATTTCTTTCCATTTGTTTTTATGTTCTTTATTTTTTATATTTATATTTAAAACGTGATGATTTATTTGTCCTCAAAAATCAAATAAAAAGTTTTGAAAAACTTAACAAGAGGGACGAATGAAACAATGAGAGAGAGTTTGAGAGTTAAAATAGAAGCTGTTATACTGAGCTATGAAAGTAGCAAAATAAAGCTAGTAGGCTCAAAAATGTAGAATTTTTAACTAAAATGTTTATAGAATTATTTTTTTTATTAAAGTGATTATAATCAATTTTAATGGTATTTTCAATTTGCATATTGTGCATATGCCCCTTTTTTCTCCCGAAATCCTACGCTTATGGAACCCTACCCAGAAGAGGCATACAAATGCTTGTGACAATGATTCATGGCACTAACCCCAATGCCATGGAGGTCCTTACAGGACCTCTATGGCATGTAATACAAGCATGTCAATCTAAAATATATATCATGGAGGTCCTGCAAGGAATTTATTGTGGTAATATACAAATGTTCATACATTTTTTGTGTATATATATATATATATATATATATATATATATATATATATATATATACAGTATAGCATTTATCACTAAGTGTGATATTTGCCTAAGATGTAAGCTGTGAACCAGTATTTTTTCCATTGTAGACTATAAGGTAGGAAACAGATAATTATGTACTCTTATACATTAATTGTTTTTATTTTATAAATGTTAACAAGTCCCTCTTCTCATAATAAAAAATGGTTCTACAGACAGTAAACCAATTTTTTGCATGAACAAAATATATATTTCAGTCATATACAAGGCCAACTCTAGCCCTATGTACAGAAGAAAATAAATAAAGTGTTTTTTGCGCATCTTGTGTGACGTACCAAGTCCTGATAAGTGCTGATCACATGTTTTCATTTTTATTGGATATCATAATGTAAAAAAAACATTCATTGGCTGTTGGTGGGAATGTCTCATTTTCCTAGATGGGTGAAATTGGATTATCACCCAGTAAACATTATAAAAGCTGTGTTTGTTGATATGGGTGTTCAGTGGTCAAGTGAGCCAGTAGCAGGAGACAATTGTGACTGGTTATCTGTTGCTAATTCATTTTTTTATAAATAAACCAAACAAAATCAGAGGCTTTTGTGTTTTGGGTATCATGACTGGAGTAAAAAGTGGTTTGTGGGTATGGTTTTTCCAAAACAAAATCAATGGAACCTATCATTAGAATTTATGTAAGAACCTCCATGTCACTTACAGATAACCCTGTATGCCATAGAGGACCTTAAAGGACCTCCCTGGCTCAAATAATTAATCCTTGCCACAAAGGTCCTGTAAACCTCATACCAGGAGGGTCCTTAAAGGACCGCCATTGTATTATACAGTCAATCTGAACTACAATGTGGGTCCCTAATAGTTAACCTTACATACCATAGGGGTATATATAGCATATAGCATTAATCAGCTGATACCATGGGGGTTTATATAGACCCTCATGGTGGTCATAGCCAATGCATAATAATAATAATTATTAATATAGTTTATTAGTTATATATAGTTTATTATAGTTTATTCCATAGCACTGTACATAAATTAGGGTAATTAGGGCAATAGTAATAGGTAATTAGGGTAATAATGGTATATATAGATCCCCATGGTATACTAAAGTTAACCCCTTAACTACAATGGGGATCTATTTAGACCCCATGGTATCTACATTTAACCTGTATACTAAAATTAACCCCTAATGTGCCATTGGGTACCCCCATGGCTTCATAATAAAAAATAAAAAATACTGAAATCGAAACATACATTATAAAAAATTGGAAAAGTATATGCATTACAAAAAATAAAAAAGTAATTACATTACAAAATATATAAAAATATATTACAGTAAAATAAAGAAGAACTACAGAAAAAAATTATAAACAAATGACAATAAAAAAAATAAAAAAAATATGAAATCGGTAAGGAAAAATATATAGTTACCTACGCTTAAGGCTTATCCAGCAGTGGCATAGCTAGAGCTTTTGCCGCCTGGGGCTGTCCCCAAGTTTTTCGCCCCCACCCTGTGAAAACATTATATATATACAAAGGTACCTCAGTTCCCGTCAGTTTCAGTTTGCATCTTTTTTCGGTTCTCGACTCGTCTCACAGGGAGAAAAATTGCTTGGAACTAGAGGCTTGCTCAGAACACAACTTGTCAGTCTGTAAGAGCCAATCTGCAGCCTGTGCCTGTAAGAGCAGATGTGCAGCCTGTAAGGGCAAATGTGCAGCCTGTGCCTGTAAGAGCCAACATGCAGCCTGTGTCTGTAAGAACCAAAGTTCCAAGCAATAACCGATCTCCTCTTCTACCTCTCCACCATCCCATTGGGCCCTCAAGTCATCTCAGTACAGTTAAAGTGAAGATAAATTCTATAATAATGATATAAGTATTGTGTGTGTGGGACCCGGGAGGGCCTAGCACCAAAAACATTGTTTTGGGACAATCCACTCTCTTCCTCCCTTCAGTATCTGTCACATTCCCTCCTTCCTCTCTCCCCTTCTCTCTCTTTCTCTCTCTCTCTCTCACTCTCCCTTCTCTCTCTCCAACTCTCCATTCTCTCTCTCCTCCCCTTCTCTCTCTCCTCCCTTCATCTCTCTCTCTCTCTCCCTTCTTTCCCTCTCTCCCTCCCTTATTCCTCTCCCACCCTTGTCTCTCCCCTAGACGTGTCTTCCCATCCCCACTTCTCTCTCCCCCTTCTCTCTCTCTCCCCCACTTCTCTCTCCCCTTTTGTTGCTCTCTTCTCCCCTTGTCTCTCTCCCTCCCGCTTCCGTTGTCTCTCCCCTTCCAATTGTCTCTCTCACACCATCATGTCTCTCTCTCCCCCTTGTCTCTCTCTTAACCCCTTGTCATTCTTCCCCCTTGTCTCTCTCTCTCTCCTTCCCTCTATCTCGCTCACCCTTGTCTCATCACACCCACTTCTTTCTCCCTCCTTGTCTCTATCCCCCTCTCCTTGTCTCCCCATCCCACCTCTATCTCCCAATAGTCTCTCTCCACATCCCCACTTTTATCTCCACCTTGTCTCTCTCCCCCACCCCTCTCTCTCCCCCCTTGTCTCTCCCACCCCCTTGTCTTTCCCCAAACACCACTTCTATCTCCCTCCCTGTCTCTTACCTCTCTACTCATGCTGTTCTGCCGGTCTGGAGGTTCCTCCCACTGCCGGCTCCTCCTCTCCTAGGTCAGAGGAGACAGCAGGAAGCCAGATAGGAAGAAGAAGCCTGCGAGGAACTGGGCAGGAGTGCCACCACATTACTGCTGGCAGATGGGGGCCAGGATTGGTGAAGAGTGCCGCCCCCAACAAGGGTTGCCAGGGGCGAACTGCCTCCTTAGCCCCCCCCCATCTTGCTATGCCACTGCCAGAGATGATCATTGATGCCCTGATCCTGAATCAAGCAGGCTATCCATGTTGATAGGATAATCATGTCCTCTTATATCTTGATTGTAGCCAGAGGGCCCTCACCTTCTGGGCTTTTGAAGTGGCTCTCCTCCTATAAAGCTTGATGCTTTAAAAAAAAAAAAAAAACGTTATACCTAATGAAGTTCCTCCTATGAAGAACTCCCCAAATGCAAATGAGAAATAGCTTACAAGACTTGGGTCTTTCCTTAGAAATACACATAAGCAGCTACAAGTACGAAGCTGCTAGTAAGCCAAGAGTCACATTTCCAGTAGTGACAAGAGTTGGATGTGAGAACTTCAGTAAACATTGCAACATTGAGTCTATATAGCTAAGTTTTACCCATTCTAACATTGACTGTGCTGGGTAGCGTAAGCTAGTCCAAAAGTAAAAGGAAGGGATGTTTAGGATATTTGCCAATGAGAGAGTAGGAGCTTTGATTAGAGAAAGTAGGAGATTTGTGCTTCATTTATATATATATTTCCCGCACATTCATACAAAAATACAAAACAACAAAAAAAAAATAATAGCGAATTATATCAATTCTTTATTACATGCACATAATTAAAGCACCCTCACATTTAAAGTTTATAATATTATATATAATTATTATTATTTATATATATATATATATATATATATATATATATATATATATATATATCTTTTAAGTGTTTTATGTACAGTAGATGGTAACTGCAGCCATGCTTCTGGGGAGCCAAGCTATGGCACGTCTGGACAAGTTATTAAAAAGTAAAGATATTACACTATCAACCAAGGTTTGCCTTGTTAGAATGAAGATATTTACCTAGTTGTACCATGTGAATTGCTATTTTGGGGAAAACTGTTTATAGTACCTTGGACTGCAAGAAGATCCACTCAATCCATACTACAGGAAATCAAGCCTAACTGTCCAGTGGAAGGTATGTTCATGAGGCTAAAGCTCAACTATGTTGGCCATACCATGAGAAGACAAGATTCCTTAGAGAAGACTCTGATGCTGGGAAAATAAAACATGAGCTTGAGGGAGCTCAGAGGGTCAGTGGCTGACAGATGTGCCTGGCATGCTGCAGTCTATAGGGTCATGGAGAGTTGGACATGATTAAACTACTAAACAACAACAAAATATAAACTAGAAAAAACAATAGTGTAGATAAATTCCAGTCATATGAAAGTCGCCTAGACAAAATACATTGATTGTGCTAGGGAAAAGTGAGCCATACTCAGCAATAAAAGTAATTGTACTACTGACGCTATAGAAATTCATCTTTAACCCCAGTGGAGGGAGGAGATGGTCGAGGGTCAGGGAATCCCTGCAGGAATGCGAGTCTAAAGCAGTTGGACCATTTTTAATAATATTTTCCTGCCAGAGTCCTTTGGTGGCCAGCATTAGCCTTTTTGTGCATGACCTGTATACTTCTATGCCCTGTGTAGCACAATTAAATGTAAATTTCCAATTCTGGAATAAGTATTAATTATCATAGGTTTTGCATTCAAAGATTCATTCAATCTTGCACCAGATATTTGTATTGGTTGCCATTTTGAGGTAAAGGGAATCAATATAAAAAGGTTCTAAGGAAGAGGAAATCCACCATTTTCTCAGTTCTTAAAATAGTACTTTGGTGACAAAATAAATATTTTTTAAATACCGGATTGCATAGATATCACAATAAATGATTTCATCCACAAATGTGTTTGTGAATTGGAAATTTCCTTGGTGTTAACATATAATTGTATATTACATTTTAAATGTAAGACACATACAGTGCCTTGCAAAAGTATTCACCCCCATTGACTTTTTACCTATTTTGTTACATTACAGCCTTAAGTTCAATGTTTTGTTAATCTGAATTTTATGTGATGGATCAGAACACAATAGTCTAAGTTGGTGAAGTGAAATCAGAAAAATATATACATAAAACTAATTTTTAGAAAAAGAAAACAGAACATTGGCATGTGCGTATGTATTCAACCCCTTTGTTATGAAGCCCATAAAAAGCTCTGGTGCAACAAATTACCTTCAGAAGTGTCACATAATTAGTAAAATGATGTCCACCTGTGTGCAATCTAAGTGTGAGGCTAGGATGGAGGTTCACCTTCCAGCAGGACAATGACCCCAAACACACTGCTCAAGCAACACTTGAGTGGTTTAAGGGGAAACATGTAAATGTGCTGGAATGGCCTAGTCAAAGCCCAGACCTCAATCCAAAAGAAAATCTGTGGTCAGACTTAAAGATTGCTGTTCACAAACTCAAACCATCCAACTTGAAGGAGCTGGAGCAGTTTTGCCAGGAGGAATGGGCAAAAATCCCAGTGGTAAGATGTGGCAAGCTCATAAAGACTTATCCAAAGCAATTTGGAGCTGTGATTGGTGCAAAAGGTGGCTCTACAAAGTATTGACTATAGGGCGGGTGAATAGTTATGCATATTGACATTTTCTGTTATTTTGTCCTATTTGTTGCTTGCTTCACAATAAAAAAAAAAAAAAAAAACATCTTCAAAGTTGTGGGCATGTTCTGTAAATTAAATGATGCAAATCCTCAAACAATCCATGTTAGTTCCAGGTTGTGAGGCAACAAAACACGAAAAATGCCAAGGGGGGCAAATACTTTTACAAGGCCCTGTAGGAGCTGATGAATAAGGCCATTTTCTAGTAACTATGCATCACATCACAACCAAGGTATTGTATGGGTATGCTAAGTTTTATTTTATGTAACACACTAGGCATGATCACCATCACAGTATTTACAGTATTTTTTAATGAGTTTATCTTAATATCACATTTTGTTTATTCCTCTTTTTGCAATGCTTTATACATTTTAGTACCCTATCATTATATAGTAATACAATGCATGCAATGTTGCATAAAGAATAAAACAGACAACCATGGTTGCAGGTAAATATTTATTAATCAGTTTGGATAATCACATTTCCAATTATAACAATCAAATCACAAATCATAATAATGAAACCTCACATGATACATTAAGCAAGACCCAAGGAGACGTTGTGCAATAATGGAACTTGTGTGCACTACTTATTAGCCATTCTGATTTAATAAGTTTAGGTCAGTGGTGAGGAAATTGGACTTTGAGGTCAGACAATAACAAGTGTTTGAGTATTTTTGTTCTCATTCCTTTACCACACCAAAATTACACTTATTCATTCACAAAGCTTGACTCAATTTTATTCAAGGAGAGAGATATTGAAATCATGGGAGTTTGGAGACCGTTGTAGAACCAAGTTGCCTCCAACAAATGTAAGTGATCACTACTGTTATGTACTGTGTTATATTGATATGAAATATTGAAAACATCACTATAATTTTGTAACCAGGGCTAGAAGTTTTAACTAGACATTGATGCATAATACAATGCTGATCCAGTGCTTTAGAATAAACAGTATTCAATAATAATATTGCGTTCACATATCAGCTTCTAAAGTTCCAGTTTAGCTGCTGGCTACCATGCTTTTGAAAGTCATAATGGAATATTCACTATTAAACTTACTTTCAAACAACAACCTCTAAACCACAAAATGTTTCCACTCCTTATGGTATCATCAAGGGGTAAGAGCAAGTGTGACTGGGAGCAACTCCTGGTTGGTCAAACACAAGCTTGTGTACTTGGTAATGCAATTTATGACACCAACTATTTAGCCAATGAACAGCATCTGGCCATTTAGAACTGACTCTCGGTCAGAATTGCCCCTACCCCTTGATGGCCTCACAAGAGGTGAAAATAACTGGAGGTATAGAAGTTGCTATTTGAAAGTAAGTTTAATAGTGAATATTTATTTTCTAAATAATTCAGTATGAATTGTATTACTCATAAAAATCTAATTAAAACACCTAGCTCTTGTTAGGAAATTACAAACATTTAAGATGTTTTAAAAATGCCACTGTAATAATCCAAATGTTTACTGTAAGATAATATCTTGTTGTCGTTTTTTAATACACTATTCTTCATGAAGTACTTACTTGTGGGATTCCCTAACTTCTAATTTTGATCAGAGGTGGAGGTCATACCCCAGAATATAATTTTTTTTTATATTACTGGTAGAACAATGATCTCTAGTGGAGGGGACTGATACCTTGGACTGATGGATATTGTATAAGCAGCTTATTATGGGATAAGAACACATTCCATTAGTCATACAGTTGGATGCTAATAGCATTATGTTGTGAGACATGTTTTATACTCTGAAAGTATCAAGAAAGGAGGTTTAATGCATTTTCCCATACAGAAAAATGGGTAAACTGTACCTCATTCAAATTATGCCAAAGGTGGTATATTGTTCCCACATGTTTATCCAATATTGCTTTTGAAATGAATTCATCCAAATGTTGGAGTGGCTGTGACAGCCCGGGCACTCATGCCCATATGTGGTGGTATTGCGAGTTGATTAAAGCAGTTTGGACAGAATGTCGTGGGCAATTGGGCATATTTCTAAAATAATTAATCAAGATATACAGATAACTCCTGAATTGATTCTCTTTTACATGATACCTCAATCTATGAAACAGACAGAAGCAGCTATTATTATAAACATTTAGCATGGTAACAAAATGGTTAATTGTAAAAAATTGGAAGAAATCATTACAATCTACATGGAAAGAAATAGAAGCAATAATTTTACGTAAAACTGATTGAAATAGATTTTCTGTATTTTAATCCTCTGGCTGCTAGGAAAATTACCAGAAAACATATTGATCAAAAAGATAAAAACAATTTGGTTCCCTTTTCCTTCATATAATTTTTTCCATCAAGGTTTTAAAGATGAATGTTATTGTTTTTTTCTGGTCTATATGTGTTGATTGTATTTTGTATGGGTGTGTACATGTGTTTTGTAATGTTTTGATGTAAAATAATAAAGATTAAAAAAAAATATAAAACATGACATTTTATAAATTTTATAAGTAAGATTTCAGAAAAAAAGTGTAATGCAAAGTCATTTTCCTTACTGCATTTGCTATGGCTTTATCAAAATCAAACGATAGTGCATGTTTCACTTATTAGGAATGTGAAAGGTGAGCTGTATAAAGAAGCTTATCACCGTTAGCCTTAATATGCAAAACACACCTATCACCCTTCTGTACCACACCCTTTAGATTGTACTCTTGTAAGTTTTCAGTCTTGTAAGTTGCTTTAGAGGCCCTCCATTCCTTTGCAATGTGTTAATATTGTTTTTGCTTTGTACCTAACCCCTGTATAACATTACAGAATATGTTGGCGTGTTACAAATAAAGCATAATAATAATATTCCTTTAATTGTTTGATACATTATCAGAATATGATGACCATTACTCAACAACCTTTCTGTTTAAGGGACACTAAAACCAGAATCTGCATTTTAATTTGCAAAGGATGATAAAAGCCAATAATTAAAAATAATTACAGAATTTTATCCGAGGCTCACTAGCAAATCTCTAATTTTATCTTTCCATTTCAGTACAGCTCTTAGTTTAGGCCTCTTTAAAAAACTTACTTATAAGAAGTCAACAAACTGCTAAGTTGTTGTCTCAAAGCTTTGTCCAGTAACTTACTTTTTCTATGCATCATAAGAAGAAGCAATTTATTGTATTTGGAAGTAAACACCTCTTCAAGTGGAGTGCTCAGAGTAATATTTAGAATAATAAACATCCAACCTTTGGAAGTGATGAATATAATGAGTAGAGCGATACTCCTTGTTTGCTATATATATATATATATATATATATTTATATATATATATATATATATATATATATATATATATAAATATAATGCATTCAATTTATATATTGCATATAAGTCAATATTATTAAGTGGAATATATATATATATATGTTTATGTTTTAGAAGATGTAATTTCTTTTGAGAAGGCCTCTTTAAACAGTTAAATAATAGAGTATATTTTTTTATGTTACTTTAATCATATTGATATCCCTACCTTGTGACGTGACATTTTCTGGTAATGTACGCTAAAACATGTGAATTATATCATTCTTTTTAATCTATAGATTTTCTAAAGTTGCAGAAAGAATTACCCACAAAAGAAACAGCATTTTTTGCTCTGCTAATTTGTCTCGCCACAAACAAATGTTTTGCGATACTTTTCTTTGGCACCAGGCAGGAGGGTGAAGCTATATTTACAGCCATCAGGGGACATGCACCCCTTAAAAGAATAATTAACTTGTTGGGTATCTGTGAAAAAGAAAAATAATACATAGAGCATTACTAGTATGTAGACGCCAAGATGCATCTTTCAACATTACACAAGTAATTTTGAAATTCGATTATAAGATACACAATGATTTGCAAATGTTGTTACAAGGGGTGACATTGCTTGTTTTGATTTAATTGGCTAATTTGTCTGTTTTGAGTGAACTTTGGATAGGATTTTTGTTAATTTCTATTACCAGATTTTCCAATTTGGATTGCGAGCTTCCATAAGACGCAGTTGAAAACATGACTTTGTAATGGGTCCCGCATTACTGCCAAACACTGTAATGGCTATTCCCTGCACTGCATAATTGTATAATATGCAAGTAACCGTGTAATTTGTACACTTGTGAGTTTGCATAATTGTATATGGAAGTAACAGTTAATAAATGAAAGGCTGTTTTTATTTATGTTTTACATTCTAAAGTATTTTCCATTACCAAGACTAGTTCTTTAAAAGTATATACTGTAAATATGGGAACTCAGTGGTTCCTAGCAATTAATATTTCAACATAATGTAGGCAGTGGAGATGGAGTAAATGTGATTTAAGATGTTAGTTATTTATCTACCTACAAGATTAAGCCTCATGCACATAACAATCACATACCCCCATCTTTATACAAGAGGCACAGAAATCAAGAGAACAATTGGGAGGAGGTCTTTATAACAAGCAGCAACACTTTATTTGAGCTTTGTACTGCAATGTCTTGATTAAACATAGACAAAAGGATGTGTTTATCAAGCCTGTATACAGTAAAAAGAAAAAAGAAATATAAGGGGATACGCATGAAGTTAAAAATACACATGAAGTGAAAAATAAGAAAAAAAAGGGAGTTAGAGGGTAGCTTGCCTAAAAATCTTGAATAAGCATAATTAATATGGGGAACAATCACCTGCCTAGGTATCTGTATATTTTACATGATACCTGGAAAGAGAGGAGAGATAAGCAGGAGAGTACACTAAACATTGCAATAAAATAGTCATATACAAAAAATAGAAGAGGAAAGAACAACTATTGATCAAGTGCAGATTACAAAATAAATGTATAGAGACAGTAATTATAAGGTAGGTGCGCAGTATATTATGACTTGGGAAAAAATCAAACTTCAATGTTAACATACAAACATACTTTGTTAATCCTTTTAAAATCATATAAACAAACAATTACAATTCTTAATCTGCACGGTGAAGCATTGTATAATCTCCTAAATAGGCTTAATAAAGTCACAAAGCACTGACTGATAATTAGCTATTATTTTCAGATAAGTGCATTTTATCAACCTCAAAGTATATTACTCAAGAATGTGAATAAATATGGAAGGATTCTTACTTTTCTATTCATGACTCAAAAAAAAAACTATTGTATTACCAATATTTGCATACTTTTCTAGAACATGGAACATTTATGACATTAGTTAACTCCTCCACAAAGTAAATAAACATTGTTGCAGTATCCACAATATGTGATAATAGAGGAGTGGGTTTTACATAATGTCCTTGTCTAATTTTAGGCCTTACATCATTATAAACCAGGGTTAGGAAGTTTATTCATATAAGTTTTTCTGATCTATCAGTTACACTTGTCCCATACTACCCAACAATCCTACCCCAGATATCTACTTGCATTTAGGAAAATAGTTAATCATATAACCAGGAGTAGATACTTCCTGATACTTTCTGTTTCTAGCTTTAATGTTCTAGAACATGTGGTGTCATCTCTGTCCGACAGTCACATGATGACTAAGTGCCTGATAAGTGTTTCGCCTTTTCATTTAACTGAGGGTCATTGAAGCAAAATGTGAAACATTTGTCAGGTACATAAGATAGAGGGATATTTGACTCTAACTTTCTATCCCCTCTTCCATCCGCTCTACAAAAATATACAGCAATTTATTTATACAAATTAATGAGTGTGTTTAATATTCAACACATCACATGATGTTGTTGGATAATTAAGGGTGTAACTCAGTAGCGTAGGTAGGGGGTGGTGCAAGGGGCGGTTCGCCCCGGGCGGCACCTGCTTGGGGGGTGGGTCAAAAAAAGCCCCCAAAAAGCCCACCTAGAATCACTCTCTCCCCTGATGGGAACAGAGAGAGGGGAAGAAAGGCTGAGAGAGTGAACAAGGAGGAAGAGAGAAAGGGAGAGAGACAGAAAGAGAGCGAGACAGAGGGGAGTGAGCTAGTGAGGGAGACAAAGAATGGGAAGAGAGACAGCAAGAAGGAGAGAGAGAGAGAAAAAGAGGAGAGAGGGAAAAATATGGAGAGAGAGGGAGAAAGAGTGAGAGAGAAAGATAGAGAGAGAGCATGAGAGGGGAAGAAAGGGGAGAAAGAGAGGGGAGTTAGAGAGAAAAAAGGAGAAAGAGGGAGACAAATAGAGGGAAGAGAGAGAGATGGAGAAAGAGACAGAAAGAGGAGGAGAGAGAAAGAGAGAGAGGGAGACAAAGAGAGGCGAGAGAGAGAGAAAGAGAGGGGGTAGAGAGGAGAGTGTGGTTTGAGAGAGAGAGAAAGAGAGAGACAGAAAGTGGGGGAGAGAAAGAGAGAGAGAAGGAGCATGAGAGGGGGAGAAAGGGAAGAAATAGAGGGGAGTTAGAGAGAAAAAGGAGGAAGAGGGAGACAAATATAGGGGAGAGAGAGAGATGGAGAAAGAGACAGAAAGAGGAGGAGAGAGAAAGAGAGAGAGAGGGAGGGAGACAAAGAGAGGAGGAGAGAGAAAGAGAGGGGGTAGAGAGAGAAAGAGAGAGAGACAGAAAGAGGGGGAGAGAAAAAGGGAGAGAGACAAAGATGGGAAAAGAGACAGAATGAGGGCGAAGAGATAGATAAAGAGGAGGGAGAGAGAGACAGAGAGAGGGAAAGAGAGGAGGAGAGAGAAAAGGTTAGAAAGTGAAGGGAAGAGAAAAAAGGGAGAGAGGGGGAAAGAGAGGAGAGAAAGGGAGAGAGGAGATGGGGATAAAGAGAGGAGAGAGGGAGAAAAAAGAGGGAGAGACAGGTAGAGGGAGGAGAGAGAAAGGGAGAGGGAGACAAAGAGAAAGGAGAGAGGGAAAGAGACAGGGCGAGAGAGAGATAGAGAGGGACACAAAGAGTGGGAAGAGAGAAAAAGGGACAGAAAGAGGGGGAGAGCGAAAGAGATGAGGAGAGAGGAAGAAATAGGGCAGAGGGAGAGTGAGTGGGGGAGAGAAAGGAGAGGACAGGAAGAGGGCAGAGAGTGAAAGAGAGCGGGTGTGAGAGACACAAAGAGAGAGGTGGAGGGGAGCTATAGGAAGAGGGAGAGATAGAGAGAAAGAGAAAAAGGGGAGAGGAAGACAATAAGAGGGGGAGAGAAAGAGGGGGAGAGGGAGAGAAAGAGAAAAAGGGGAGAGGAAGACAATAAGAGGGGGAGAGAAAGAGGGGGAGAGGGAGAGAAAGAGGGAGGGAGGGAGGGAAGGAGAGAGAGGAGTGCGATAGTTGGAGAGAGAGAAAGAGGGAGGGGAGGACAGAGAGAGGGGAGACAGGGAAAGAGAAAGAAAGGGCGAGACAGGGGGGCAGAGAGAGGGAAATGGAGAGAGAGGGAGAGAGAGACAAGGGAGATAGACAGAGGGAGGGCACAAAGAGGGGAGAGAGAGAGAGTGGGGAGGAGAGAGGACTGATAAAGAGGGAAAGAGGGAGAGAGAAAAAGGAGAGACAAAAGGAGAGTGTGAGAGGGAGAAGGTGATTTTATATATACACACATATATATATATATATATATATAATGTTTGCAAGAATGGGGGGGGGGCAATCTCAGGGACAGCCCCGGGTGGCAAAAGCTCTAACTACACCACTGGTGTAACTACTGCTTATCTGTTCTGACTCCAATTAGGTTATTTACATACTCCAGGGCTGTAACCGTGATCTTTTTAAATAAAAAAAAACCTTGTATGTATTTCTATGAATGTTCAACATGCAGATTATATGTATTTACCTGGTTTTTCTAGTGTCCCAATATATTCAAAGCAGAGGGTTTCTGGGCCTTTGCAATGCTGCACGCGTTTACTGATACACTCCTCCAAAGAATCCTTCATAAAGCAGGATTTACATGTTACCCCATTGGGTTTTTCATCCTGATCAGCAACTAAAAATAGAAACAGCCATCAGTTTATGTGCATCCATGAAGCTTTGATGATACATCATTTTTCTGTTCCATCTCTACTAAAAACAATCTCAACAAATTACCTAATACATATTATTTGGTGTTTCTTTCAGAAGTCATATCGAAACCTCTAAATATAAGCAAGTTAAAAGAACACTGTAAATCAAGAAAAAGGTGATTTGTGACGTATGTAACAAAATAACATTAGCAGCAATGTAAGCCATGGACCCAAAAACACCTTTGAAGACTCTGTTTATATATAGAAGAATATATTTTTCTTTCTTCATCACTTCCTGAGAGCTAAAGTATGACGGTGTGTTTTGTTAATTATCAGTCGAGGGAGGGGTAGGATAGGAACGAAGAGCGAGAGGTCAGAAATACATGTTAGATAACACAGGTCCAGAAAAAACTTGCATCTATAGATGTAAGAAATGCTCTCCAGAAATATTTCCACATTCCCATGTCCACCAAAGTATTAAGGAAGCCTCCAGAATCCAGCAGCTGCATCAAAATATATATTGTTTCTAATTAAAAACTAGCTTCATGAGTTTTCCCTTCCTAATTATACTCTTAGCAAGACTGAAAACTGTGTTTGTTTGCCATTATACAGTGGTCCTTTAAAAGTAAAAAGAAAAACAGAACAGGCAACCCAAAGTGGAATTGTCACTGAGGACCTTTAAATCTGCAGGAATACTTACTTTTGTATTCTCCATTGTTGCAATTATTTCCATCACAGCAAACTTGAGAAATTTGAACATTGAATTTATCAGTTGAAGAACAAGTAGGCACAACATCACAAGGCATTTGATAAGTACAATTCTTGTATAAGGTAGGATAAAAATGTCCCTCTGCAGGAAAGGAATGAGGAATACATAGACATATTTATTAGTTTTCAAAGAGCAGCTTTTTCATTATTAAACTAAATATATACAAATTATATTAATACTCAATAATATATGGAAATTCTAAATTCACTAATGCAACATTCATTCAACATTTTCATACAAAATTTGCAAAATCTAATTCAATTCTTGATCAATTTCCACACAAGTTTAAACCCCACTATGTGATGGCACAGAGCCACAAATAGATTTTTCCACTGGTGTTATTTGGATAATGTACAATCGCATATATAGTTGTGAGCATGCGGGTTGTTGCTAACGATGCGGGCTCGCGAAGCAAGGGCTGCAGTTTCTGGCAAGGAGCGCCAAAGGCGCTCCTTGCGCTGGTGATGAGCGCCATAGGCGCTCATCCCAAGGAACCCCTACAACTTTCGGGCCGAGCGAAGTGAGGGGCAGCATTTGCAGAGGTGGAGGCTCCCACGTCGGCTGCAATGAGCGGCCAAAAAAAACTAAAACGAGGCTACACCACCAATAAACACGCAAAAACCCGCCAGACACATAAGACTTTTGCACAAGAACATACAAGGTATAAAATACACTATTAGGGAGGACACAAAATGCTCCTCACCCGCGTAACACATACACAATCGCCGCCATTTTACAACACTAACTTGAAACTAATAACATTACCATTCCAAAATGCTGAATTACACACCTAAACTCAGCAAGAGTGCAAATGTGCATTGTATGCTGCACGAAAATCAAAAACGATTGTTAGCTTTTCAGGATATTGCTTGCTGCATATATTAATTACATATAGGTAAAGTATATTAATTTATGATTTTATTAATTAATTAATTATCATTAAAAAATACATCTAGAGAAAAAAAAACAGGCAAGAGGATCGCGATAACCGCCGAAGGCGTTCATCCCCCCGACTCACACTGAGCGCCAAGTGCTCAGAGGAGCAACAGTACACCAGGGGAGAGGCTAGCATTCAGCGCCAAAGGCGCTCAGCACGGCCCTTGCAATGAGCGCCAAACAGGCTCACATGATCAAAAATACACCAACCCAGAGCCTCGCAATGAGCGCTGAAGGTACTCAGACCAACAAAAGCTTTACTTTGTGTGCCAAACAGCATTACCTGCCTTACCATTTTATGATCATCATTTTTTGACGGGCAATTTGCTAGTGTAATAATAAAAATGTTCACTATATCACATATAATAGTTCACGCTTTGCAAGCTCGCAAGAACTGCGTCCCTCGCGTAGGCAGCCTATTTACACTACACACTGCACACATTGCTGACACTTATACCTCAGCTCCACAACAGTGCAAACCGACATTGTATGCTGCAGGAACATCAAAACAGATTGTTAGCTCTTCAGCACATTGCTTGCTGCATGTATTAATTACAAATAGGTAAAGTATATTAATTTATGATTTCATTAATTAATTATCATGAAAAAATACATATACAGAAAACAAAAAAAAAACACCACAGTATCATAATAAGTGACAAAGGTCTTTCTATATATCTGCCTAAACCATGAAGTAAACATTTAATTGTTTAAACAATCAATTATTTTTATCTTGTGAAAGAGCCCATATAAACCCTCATTATAGTTTGGGTAATAAAAAGTATAAATTTCCAATGTCCAGAGAAAATCAATACTAAATATGTATAGGATTTTCTATCACATTATGGGTTAAATAGCATAATTATTATGTAGCAAAAGTAAAAAATAAATAATCTGGTCTTGGTTCTCACCTTTTCAAATAATAACTTAATTTAGTTAATTTGGTATATGTGTGTAGAATTACTCTTAAATTGTACTGGATTTCATATTCTAAGGCAGTTTAAATCATGGATTTCCACTGGAAAATACTTTATTTCACATTGTCATAATCCTCCTGACCACCAGCCCCTTTATTCGTATATGATGCACTTTTTAAGATTTTTAAAACAGGCCATTACTCTGGCTGAACAATGACTTGAGAGATCTAAAACTCTTATTTATGTAGTTGTGGGATAGGAAAATGATACCTTGTCTGTCCCACCCGCGTAGGGCCTGTATTCAGTAGTTATTTTATAGTTATTTAATATGTTGTTATGTAATGTTGTTTACCCTATGTATGTTCACCTCATGATTTTGTGTCCATTCTCCCTTATGTAGTTGATATTTAGAAATAAAATGTCCATTGCTAGTCAGTAACTGTCATATATAGAGTCAGTTGTACTCTGAACTTGATAAAGTGAGGGTAGCAGATATCACAGTCTCTAACTGGATAAGTTTCCATATGGAACAAGATATCTAGAATATATATGTGTCAAAATCCTTAGAGAAGATAAGAGCTGCCCTGGTTCTATACAACTACTAAATTGGATGTTAAGATGTTATGATGCCTTGCAGAATAAAAATGATTCTATTAGCAGTTGATACAAAGTCCAGAAGATCCGCAAACTATTACAGAATCTTATCAGATCAAATATAAATGTATTTCCATTGGACCTGTTATGCATGTCAATAGCAATAAAATCAGTTCCTGATTCTTTTTTATATGCTGATCATGTGTTCATACTTTTAAATGCTGCATCA
Organism: Discoglossus pictus; assembly: GCA_027410445.1. Classification (NCBI taxonomy): domain Eukaryota; kingdom Metazoa; phylum Chordata; class Amphibia; order Anura; family Alytidae; genus Discoglossus; species Discoglossus pictus. The sequence goes on from CM050169.1 coordinate 223,240,773, forward strand.
AAAGAAGGGGATTTTAGAGACATCTGCTGCCTTGGTGAAGGGACCAAAAAGAACCTGAAAGATCTGCTGGGTAGGTTTGGCCACAACAGCCTAATCAAGCCCGAAATAAGAAAGTACTGTAGATCGCCACACACATCTTTACAGCGCACAAGAGATTAATAGTAAATGATAGTTACCAATTTATTGTCATATAGAGAAAATTTGTCTAAATTTGATTTCTCAACTGACAACTAAAATTGATGAGCCCGATTCAATTGCAAACCCGCATCTTACATGATCCAGGCCATATGTCTGCGGGTGTGCTGTGGGTCCTGTTTGTCTTCGATTCCGGAGCTATTCAATTGATCAAGCCAACAAGTTACTGGCCCAAAGCCGACTCCATAAACCATGCACTGGTTTGTAGCAGTTCAGGGCGGGAATATGATCAATTAAGCATGACCGTAACCTCCCACTTCAAATCAGCCAATAGAAAATGAGACTGTCATTATTACAGCAGTAAACATCGGGGTGACATGTCAATCAATTAGGTTCGGGGGTCCGATATGTGATCAGACTACAAAATCGCAAAATACAGAATTATGAAAATTAATGCCAATACTGTTCTCGTCCATGTGGGTGGCCTGATATGTATTAACTCATTGACTCCCAAGATCGATATAAACCCAAAATTAAACATAAGAATACATTTTATTTACTGTGATTTGTGAGCTTGAGACTGTTGTGCAATTAATTCTAATGTCTTTCATCACTTTCCCCATTATTTATAGTTGTGAAACCATTTGTGGGCTGGGGAATTGGACCAATTGAATATCGATTTGCAATGTTAGCCATCGTAACTCTTGCAGAATTGAAACATGAAAGGCTTTGGGAGGCTGTAATTTCCTGGTTTAACTATCGCAAAGTTTTCAAGCCCGTAACCCGTAACCCGTTTGGACCCTTCAAAAAGACGCAAATTGAATAGCAAATTAACTTTGAGCCTCACTTACGGACTGCAGTAACTTGCGATAGCTCAATTGATTCGGGCTCTATGTTTTGACAGAAAATGCTTGCATTGGGTTTATTTTTCAAAATGAGGATCAGCAGGGTTAAAAATCCCTACTTCCTATTTCCTATAAGGACAATTTATCAAATGGAGATAAAGTTTATCTGTTTGGTAAATAGACTCCATAGAAAAAATAGAAAGTGGACATATTTTTAATATTAAATATACTTACCTCATTGAAAATCTACTTATTCATGTGTATGTTAAATAAAATCACTTGTCTTCTAAAAATACTGTTGCACCTACAGAGTTTTAGATCTGGGTAAAGAAACTGCAGCCAATGACCAGATATGACCATCTGACTCCTCAGATTTGGTTTGGACCTTGATGTGTCCATAACTGGGAATTTGCATGATTTAAATAATATCTAAATGCATTTACTAATTTTTGTGCATTTGTAGTCTTTGGCGGTTCAAAGATTTCCCATTCCTACTTGTAATTATGCCCTTCTTGACTACAGCAACTCCCTAATAGTGTGGTATATCTACCTGTCAAATTAAGTGTAGTTTGCACATAAAATACCTCTACTTCCTATGTTTCCTATGTTATTTATCAAGCAGGAATAAACCTTAACTCTGTTTTATAAACGGCCCTTTTAGAAATCAGGATATGAGCCACTGTACTATAAAAATAATGACTGTTAAAATAAAAGTAAATGCATAAGTTTACTTTATTTGTAATGTTTAAGCTTTGCAATGCTAGTAGTTATACTTTAAATCTCTTAGTTTTATGGGTTTCTGCCTGGTGTGCTGTGCTGCTTAGCCCCACCCCTTTTGCATAATTATTTGTAACCAATCTATTCTCTAACATTACTTTTTTTTTAAATGTCTAACATTTACATTCTCCTAAATTACACTTATCATCAACAGAGGATCTTCACAATACAATTTCTATGCATACAACAGTATGAATGAATTATATGGAGCACATTCCAAAAAGTTATAATAACCCAATGGCAATGTTTCTTCATAGGTTCTTATATGATATTCTTATTTATTTGTAGGTAATACCTACCAACTTCAAAGGATTCAGATAGCGTAAAACATTTTGATTCTTCTCCACAGTCTTGTACAGTTTCTTCACATGATTTAGAATTACGACAGTACGCTGCCATGCATGTGGTGCCACCATAAACTAGAGAGAAAAGCACGAACACAAGCATGAGAAAACATTAACACGGAATGATTGTCTGTTCTTTACCATCTATACCTAAGTACAGAAACATTATGCATCTTTTATGCATTTAAGATCTGAAATCACAATAAGTACTCAGTAATAGATAAAGGGGGGTAAATCATGTGAAAAAGATATTTACATTTTTTAAATGGATCAAGAATTTACTTAATTATTTTAATTAATATTTAAGTAGCACCTGAAGTCATCATACTATAATCTGCATGCATAAAAAAGTGGTACCAATCATTACCTTATTGATTTCTGAACCGTATACTTAACATGCAAATATGTGGAGCATAGGGTTAAACAATTTCTCTTTTTGTTTACATTACAAGCAAATATGTAGCTTTATGTAACTGGTCCACATTTATTAGCAAAAATTACATTGGGTCTTATTGAAATTAGTGAAGCAGTTTAATTTTGACAATTTTTAATTAGTTTGGACAGTATGGTTAAATTAATCCCAATAATTATAAATCAATATATTTTATTCCAAAATGTATTTATAAATGTTTTTCTATATGTTATATTCATCTGTACCCTCTATTACTCTGTAATGTATTTTCATGTTTAATCTGTAAAATCAAGCTATTTAAAAACTTTTAAAAAGACAATTGAAAAGTAATTTGTCGATTTGTATCAAACATTTTACTATGTTTTGAGACCCAAAACATAGGACACATTGATGTGTGATAAGAACCCACAAGACAATTTCAGGTTTATTGCCTATTAAATGCAATTTTTATTTTAATGAGGTCATTCATTGCCTTTTTGTTTGTTTTTTCCCATAGGGAGAGACTTAATAGACATGAGATTCTTACTACTACTATTGAAAGCAAGTACTGACACTATGATAGCACTGACCACATTTCAATAGAAGCAGCTAAATCATTCTGTGTATCTCAAACAAAGTTATATTTACCTGGAAAAAAATAACATTTTGTGCATTGTTTTTTTAATATGCATTTGTTTTATAGTATACCATGTTACATTAAGTTTCATAGATAAATTTAGGATAATAATCTTACCTGAAGCAAACAAAGTGCACAACACGTACAGAGTGAAGCTGAATGATGTCATTGTGATATAGAGATGATTCTTGCAATAAGATGGTCTCTTTGGATGTAGTGATGAATGGATTGTACTCATGTATATTTATACCCCTGAGAGGAAGGGAGGAGACAATCAAATAGAATGCCATGTCCAAATTTACACAGCTCAAGGCATTAAGGTAAAGCTGGAAGGCATGGAAGACTTTTTGTTTTCAATTGGCTAGTATTGTTGGAGGGACTGGTAAAGCCCTTGAGGTTTGGACAGTTACATCTCCCAGTCTATTGCGCTTTCGTTTGCCAATGTCTATTGCGCTTTCGTTTGCCAATGTTAAGAAAAAGAAAAAAAATAACTTACTGTCTTAGAACATGATAATCCAAGGTAGATTGTTATTCGATTTATGAATAAATAATTACTTTTATTAGTATTTTTTCTGTTTACATTTTGTGGTTACTGTTTACACCCTGAGTCTAGCACACTGGTTTAGGCTATTTAAGAAAATACTTCTATTCGGTCCAGTGCACACTACTCAGTATATTTTTATACTCATTCTGCTGTCAGAAAAGGAAAAACTATATCAGTCCTATTACCAACGACTGATTAAGATCAGGGCCTTTAACTCCTTCTTCATGATCATAGTGTAAGAACTTTTACTACAAATAAAATGCAATCTTATATGGTTATTATAAGCTAATATAATAATTCTATTATAGCCTTTCTTTTATATCCAATGTATTAATATTTTATATGCTTTATACACACATATATATATATATATATATATATATATATATATATATATATATATATACCCATACATTTCCATTTTGCAATATATCTAAGTAAAGATGTGTTTTTCAGTTTCTCACTGGAAGGGAATTCTTAATGCTTCTTTGTTCTATAACAAACATTACCTAAGAAATTATTCCACTAATTGGAGGGATCAGGTTTATTTTATCTTAATGCTCCTTCTAAGTTCCCATGTTTTAGTAGACTTTAGGTGTGTTTATAAATGTGTTTATTGGTATACATAACTGACACTTTTTATCACTAACCTGCTAACCATGTTTTTTGTTTTATTTACAACCAATAAATTAAAACTTTACTTAATTATAATCTTTGTTGTAATTTAAAGGTTCAAGAGCACCCTCTGGTGTTCCAAAAATGTAATTGACGCTTAATAAGTCTCTAGAAAAGAATACATCCTATTAAGAGTTAAATATTTTGTGACATCATTAGGATTTCTGATTAGTTGCCAAATACATAGCCTTATTGGAATTTCCGAGAAGCAAATTAAGTTTTGGGTATAATTAGAGGAAGCTCCCTGATCTAGAGAACATTGGACCAAGGACATCTAGGGAAAAAGGACAAACACCCACACACCTCTCAACAAACACAGATGCCTAGACAGACTTTGGTAAATTGTTAAGAAAAACATGCATTCTACCAAGAAGCTCTCACAGCTCACTAACAAAATAATTTATACACTTACATATCAAGAACTTCTGAAATATCAGAAAAGATCCAGACCTCCATTGGGCTGAGATACTGTATATGATGAAATCAAGTACAAAACACAGGTATGATATAAAGTCTAATATTTCTTTAAATGGTATTTCTTTTTCATTACAATCATGGAAATATTTTGTTAATATAATATAAAATAGATTGCTGTATCAAGATTTATCTGATATATACAATATACCATATAATTTGTGGATTATAAGACGACGTATAATTTGCAAATTCATTTTATAAATACTACTAATATATCAGATGTGATAGCAATTTAATATATCCGATAATTAATTGTAATGAAAAACATTTTCTTTTCTGAATTAGAAATAATACTATAATTCGACTATAAAATCTGATGATATAAAAATGGTATATCTTAATAAATAGATATTTGTAAACATACTAAAAATAATCGAAATTATCTCCAATGTCATAATTACTAATGTGCATGTCTTATATATAATTATGTGGACAATGTGATAATAACTAAAACTTTATAATGTATGTACCTTGATATATATATATATATATATATATATATATATATATATATATATATATATATATATATATCTGTTACAATTGTTTATACCATCTTGTTATATATTAAAATATACTGAATTATTATCTATATTCATTTATAATAAATATATTCTCACATAATAATGTTCTTCATGAGGCCAATGCTGTTAATAGATCATGTAGTGAGAATTCAGAATTAGTTGAAATTGGCAAATATGTAAAATATGTATTTTTTGTTAATATTAATAAAGATTATTGATATTAATGCTATAACCATACTAATTGCCAAAACCAACAACAATAGTTCTCAACAAAACTGAGTCATTTTATTTAAAAAATAATACAGAATATTGAAAGGCTATTTAGTGTCCATATAAACTACATATAAATAACTTTGTAGTGGCTAATTTATGAGGAGAAGTTGAGGAGTTAGACATAGAAAATGTGGAAAAAAAATAACTAAGATGATATTGAAGGAAGAGGTCCAATAAATGGAGAGGTTACTATAGGATATGATATTTCATTTGTGGATTGGAAGTTTATGTTGCTAGATCAGGGTATAAGCAACATCACATATAGAGGTGCTTAATCAGAGAATGAACTATCCTTAATAGGTTAGATTTTTGGACATGATAACTCACTCTAAGAGCAGCCTCTTTTAGATCACTTGTGCCCTTCACAGGAAGAAATATTCTACAGAGTACCAGTCTGGTCTCACTTAGAGTGTTGGCACAGAAATACCGGGCAATTATACCACGAACAGGAGAAACAGCAAACCACAGATGTACATTTCAGCCTTAGTTGGCCCTCATCAGTAGCTGAAATCCCTTAAGGACAGTGAGTAAGGAGTCCACAACTGGAGACCCATATCACCCCTAGGGATACTAAGCCATAAAAGTAATTTGCATAAGCAACATCACATATAGAGGTGATCAATCAAAGAATGAACTAACCTTATTAGGCTAGTTCTCAGAGAGCAGCCTCTTTTAGCTCACTTGTCACAGTGAGACATATCCTGTAGTTTATCAGTCTGATCTCACTCAATAGAGTGATCCAGCCCCGGAATACCAGGCAATTCTACTCTGAGCAGGAGAAACAGCAAACCCAAGATGTAAATTTTGGCATTAGTTGGGCCTCGTCAATAGGGTGTACCTGAAATCCCTAAGATAGTCAAGAGTAATTATATTTTACTTGTCTTTCAAATAACATCTCTTACACAGATAGCTAAGGAGCCTACCTTTTATTATTATTAAATTTTATTTGTAATGTGCTAACATATTCTATAGCACTATACAGGGTATGAAAACAAAAAAAGTACAATGTTAACAAACTGCAGAAAATGGAGAGCCTTGCTTTGAGCTTATAATCTTTGCAGAAAGCGCTTTTTTCCAAAGCACCCTACAAGACTGGAAGCTCTCTACTTACAATCTAAAGGGAATGGAAGAGGCAGAAGCCTGGGCGAGAATAGACAGATAGGGAATGGCAAGGGTCAGGAAGAAAGTGAAGATTACTTAGTAGGAACACATGCAAAGTTAGAATGATTTTTATTTAGAAGGAAAAGGAAAGAGTTTGATTGAAAGGCATTTGAGGTGAGTGTCTCTAGTATGTAATATGTTACAGATAGCATAATGTACAAATGGGAATATAAGGTGAGGGTCCTTGGTTAGGAGATATATCTCTAGAACCCAACAGATGGTTATGTGGGAGACATGATGTGGAAAATTTGAGAGGAAGAGCCTGAGGAAAATACAGAAGGTTATGAGGAAGAAAAAGGCAGGAGAAGACATTATTTAAAGGATTAATTAGGAGTAGTTAGCAGGTGTTCTTAATTGATCAACTGATCAGCTGTAGGAAATCTAAGAGACTCAATAAAAGAAGAGTAACCAGGGGCGGGTGGGTGAGAGGCAGTGGTTGCTGCATCAGGAGAGTGACAGAGGCCCAGAGGAATTGTGGACACTGAAATAGAATATGAGAAGGATGGGAAATGTTTTTTCACAGATAAGAAGCAATAAAACCAGGCTTTGGGGGTGGATAAGCAAGCAGGATAAGAGGGTTTCAGAGAAAAGCATGGGTACAGATTTGCTTAGTGAAAATTTTTATCACCTAAAATACCATGTCATAGAAATATTGATAGTAAATTGCATACAGTAAAACTTAAGTTGGCTCCACAGTGTATTCAGATACCTTCAGAGCGGCATCCAGGGAGTGTGTATGGTTGCTGGATCATAGAGAGACAGAGGCCCAGGGGATTGTGGACACTTCAGAGAGGCTTCCAGTGAGTGTGTATGGTTGCTGGATCAGAGGGAGAGAGACAGAGGCCCAGAGGTAGTGTGGACACTGAGAGGCTTCCAGTGAGTGTGTCTTCTGCAAAGAAACTATATTGTATTTAACATATTGGAATTAAGATTCATGAAAAATGACCACTGTGGTTAACTTATTTCTATGTGGCCTTTTATTTAACTAAACATGCCAGTTAGAAAGCAGAAAAAAAAATAAACACAGCCTTTAAATTTATTATTATTATACTTTATTTGTAATGCAACAACATATTTCATAGCGCTATACAAGATGTTTATCAAGCACGGCTTGAAAAGGAGGAAAATGTTGAAGCTGAGGAAGCCATTCCTGAAGAGCACCAGGGGCAAGGGAAGTGCTGGATCAGGGCCTGCAAGATCCACAGGGAGGGCTGCAAACACAGGAGCCTATTGTGTGGGTATGGGCACCCAGAATATACAGGGAGAGAGTCACATTAGAGGAGTTAACTGATGGAGAAGTGTATGAGCATTTTAGGCTAGCCTGTGCCAGTCTCCTGAAGTTCTATGTGGTCCTGAGGGAAAATATTGATCCTCTCTCACAATCAAATAGGGCTGACACGGACGTTAGCCTCAATACACTTCCCTAGTATCTTGTATCTTCCAAAACCACAGAGAGCATAGTGAGTGGATTTCCCTAGGCCAGCTTTTTCTAGGAGTCTGAGAACATTCCTCCTTGAAGCTGTGCAAGTTATCACGCATGTCTTGGAGCGTAAGGGATGACTGAGAGAGAGAGAAGGAAATTTGTTTAGTACTACTGATAACACATAAATTACACATTTATTAATACCACAAATAGATATACATATAGCTAGGCCACACCATCCATACACTGTCATACACTACCCATTAAGCATACATATCAATTTCATAAGTATGCAGAATAATTGTGTCCAATTCTTACAGTTAACAACTATTTTGATTAACAATCACCAAATATATTCAGGGTGAGCAAACATTCAATAGGGTATGCCGACTGCAACAGACTCTGTAGGACTGCATGTGCAGTGTCATGTACTAGCCTATGAGGGACAACGTTTTAGCAGCATGTTAACAACTATTGCCAAGAGATTGGTCAGTCTCACACACTGCACAGCAAGTTCAGCAGAGCATGTGTTCTCATAAGCTGCAGATAACAGATGACAGAAGAAATCATTATATTGATATGAGCCATAACCAACCAAACTCATTATACAGAGCACTGATCAACTGTGTTAAACAATAACAGACAATGACTATATTTCTAACCACGATGTGAGTTAATTTTTAAAATTGATGAAGAATTGGTGGAGTTATGATCAGTTAAAATCTGCCTGTGTCAGTGAGCTGTGTCTGAATTAGTAATGAGCTTTGTACCGCGTGGAACAATGATTCATTAATTAGATTCAGGTGCAGATGCTTTCAGTGAGTGGATCAGGTTGTGACTGACTCTTTGTACCAACTGAGATATGTTCTAGCAATACATATCATAACTGGAGCATTAGGTTATGCAGTAGAGTAAGTGTCTCTGAACCTGAAGGTTTGGAGTTCAATAATAAAGCATATGAAAGCATGAGGTACTGTTGTCTTGTGTTTTTTTATGTGAAAATCTCTGGGATCATTCCTGTTATTAGTGCGCTGGCAGTGGCAGCAGCAGTTGCAGCAAGGAGCTGCTAGATGGCGCTGCTGAAATTGTGAACAGTTTGCAAGTGCTGCTGAGATCATATACAATTTCCAAGTTTAAAACGTTACCCATACCCGAACCCTTACCCTAAAGCTATGATATCGGCAGCAACATTACACACCGTTTTTAAAGCAGAGTGTGTTGGTATAGTGGAAAGTGAGTTTCATCAAATGTTTTTATTAGTAAGTCATGACAATACATTTTTTTATTAAAAAAACATGGAAGAAAGGGGATTTAAACCTATAGCTTGGCAATGAAAACATCTTTAAAAAAAGTATTTTACCACTGTGCCATAAATCCGTAATAAAATGTGTTGCAGTTACAGACTTCAGCCTCATTCTTTATGCAGGCTCTTGTGGGACGGCTTCAAGTGCTAAACTAAAATGACAATATCAAGTCAATTCTTGATCAATTTTAAAAATGGCAAACATTTTCTGCATGATTTTACACCCTCTAATAGATGGTGCAGAGCACATATGGTGACTTTTGTGGTCCTTTAACTCATATATTATTGTTCACTCATTTCAGGAGGTTCAGGTCCTCCATGGAGTCATTGTCATGGTGTTGTCTCCTGGTGAGGTGGAACCAGACTATGTCACTGCCCTAGATGATCCATGGTAAGAGATGGAAGAGGAGCCACAAACAGGATCAGAGGTGTACTCTGTGCAGTTTGGGAGACATCAGAGTTGGAATATGAGACCACTCAGACACTCTTCACCCAGTAAGACTCTCCACCTGGGCCCTTATACATGCTGTCACCTCCTCCTCCTACCACCTCCTGGACCCAAAGAACCACAAGGCCCACCACCACTGCCACTCACCATGTAGGTTCCTCAGCACCTACTTACTTCACCACCACCAACACTGCCATTACCTGCCTCCTCCAACAGATATGCTTGGAACATCACACGACAGACCTCCACACCCATAACCCCAATTGGTTGCCACTCTAGATTACATGCTTCAATACATGCAGAGAGAGGAGAACACAGAATATCAGGAAATACCAGAAAGTAACATAAATCTCAGTTTGAGAGATGGCCAGCAAAAAGACATCCTTGTCCACATAAATAACCAGCTCACATCATTAGATAGCACCAAGAGAAGGATGTATAGGAGATGAGGAGACACAGCTACAGATGGAGAAGCATACATAGCCAGTATGCTTCAGGAAATGCAGAACCAGAGTGTGCTCACCCAAGTGAGCATTGAAATAACTTAGCGCACTCTGAAATAATAGAGGCTTGTGTGTCCAAAACAGACTCATAACATAACCTCAGTAACAGTTGTTAGAAGCCTCAAGTTACTGTTCCCTGGTCCTTTTTTTTCTCTTCTATATATATATATATATTTTGTAATGCTAATTAATGAATTAATGAAATAATAAATTAATATACTTTACCTATTTGTAATTAATATGTCCAGCAATCAACATCCTGAAGAGCTAGCAATCTGTTTTGAGCTTCCTGCAGCATACAATGTTTTTTTGGGACGCCATTTATTTTCTCGCTTAGGCGATTTTCGTGTGTGAAAACTTGGCAAATTGTGGTTAAATTGTCATGCAACCTTACCCCCAGACGTTGTGTCTGTGCCCCTGTGCTGTGAGTGGTGCTTGTTTTGTATTTTCGGTAATTTTGGTGGTGTTATTGTTGTTTTTGTATGTGCGCGGTTCGGGCCTTTAACTTAGTATTTTTTTTACCTCTTATTTTTTTGCCGTGGGTCTTATTATTTTTTTTGGTAAGTGCCGCTTTCCTTTTTGCAAGTGTTACAGCCCATAATTTTTCCACGTGTTTTTTTTCAAACTGCTATGGGTCTCGCATTGTGAATGGTGTAAGTGAGATTTCTGTTGATGTTCCGCGGGTCGTAGGGATGAGTGCCTATGGCGCTCATCTCCACCAACGGAAGGAGCGCCTTCCGTGCTCCTTGCCAGCAACTGCGGCCCTCACTTCGCGAGGCCTCAAGCGTTAGCAACAATCCGTATTGCTCACAACTATTTATGTAATGCAGTAAGCATGTGCTGGCAGTATGCAAGGAACATATGCTGACATATGTAACATGAAATCTGCATAGTAATCTGACACTAAAGCTTTACCGCGAATAGCAAATCAATAGTAATAATCAGATATCACACTGATTATGTCATGCACATACATACATACATGATGCAGTGTAACAATAGCATGTCTGTGAATTGTCTTGATGAGGAGCTTCATGGCTTATTCTAATCCAGATGGCACATATTGATGATCTGTAACAAACATACATTTAATACATTATGATGAACATTAGTTTCTGAGCCAACTGTCAAACTTAATGGTCACAAACCGTTTGAGCTCTGATTAAAAAAATAAAAAGATATTATATATAAAACTAGGAAATTGCTCATCAAAAATGAAATTGTAAGGCTGGCAATGTTGTTTTTGCTCAACATTTGAGTGGTGGTTTTATTTTCAAAGTCCCGAGTGCCTGGCGTTGTTCGTCTAAGTGTTACTGTCTTCGGCGTTGTGTATTTTCTAAGTTCTGCATGCCTGGTCTTGCTGAGCCTCGTTTTTATCCTGTTTAAAAAATTTTGTTTTTTCGGCAGCCATTTTTTTTCCCGCGTCTGCGATTTTCAATCCTTGAAAAAGACAAAATATGCCTCAAATTAACTTGCAACCTCACTCACAGGCTCCCTGGCTCTCCCCCTGTGCTGTGCGTGAGTGTGTAAGTTAATTTGAGGCATATTTGTGTGTTATTGCAGGCTTTTCCAGTTTGGTGGTTTGGCCGTTAAAGTAGTAGCCTTGCAGTCCATCTACGTGCTTCAGGTCCTAGGTCATACGGGCCGTAATTTTGCGTCCGTCGCAAAGTCCAGGGGCTTCACGATGAGGCCTCATTGCAGCTAAGTCCCGCGTGTCTTGGGATAAGTGCCAGCTAAGTACTGCGCGTCCACCCCAGCAATGAGCGTCTTCCCCACGTGCTTCAACTGCTCGCCCTGCAGTGCAATAAGCGACTTTGGCCTGCATGCCTCAACTGCTTGCCTCCCTTCGGCGCTCATTGAAGCCTAAGTGAGGCTCGCAGTGCAATGAGCGTCTTTGGCATTCATTGCAGCCTAATTCCCCTGTTGCGACAACTCGCAGTACGACAACTATATAAGTGATAGAAAATATACCTTAATTAAAATAGTAAGAGGACCTGTTGAAGATCTGATAAAGACGCTGCTGGACTCTGCTAGTTTGAATTTGTGACACAGACATGATATAACTTTTGGAAAAAGACCTGTTATAGGAGATGGGCCGAATCTCAACAAGACACAAAACATTTCCAAGACTATTACACTCTGAAATCTACCATGCAATCCTTTCAACAGTCCAGCATGGAGGCATCTGCCCCAAGCACCAAGATGGATATACAAGACCTGAAAGACCTGATCTCCTCTTTTAGATCAGAGATAAAAGCAGAATTGCAAAAGGTCTCCACATAGGCGCAGGCATTAGTTTCCTGCAGGAAACACATTTTAAAATAACTCAATTACGAACGTTCCATGCCACTAAAACAGAAAAAAGAGAGATGTCTCGATTCTAATCCACAAAAGACTTAACTTCCCTCACGCAAAAACACGAAGAGACAGAGATTGAAGGTACATTTTAGTACAAGGCTCAATCAATTAAAGACAGGTGTTGTTGCTAAATAACAATGCTCCAAACACAGGACACTCAAACATCTTCCACAGAATCTCTGAACTTTGCACATACTGATTTATTTTATTTAAAAAATAAAAAATAGTTTTCCACACCTCAGAGCTACCTACATAGGCACAGTGTACCTACTAATAGAAACACTGCATTTGGGTACACATTTTAACAATTGATTAACATTCAAGCAGCATAATGCAGAGATCTACAAAGCAATATTTGACTCCTCCTTACTTCTTATTGCAGGGTAATAACAGGACTACCCGCCCCATGATACTTTGGTGCACACACTGGCTTTACAGATTGATATAAAAGCTACCTGTGATTGGCCAAAATGAGTTATTAATTGTATATTAATTATAACAGGGATTTCAAGGAGTGTTAACTCTGAAAATCATCTGCTTGCGAACTCAAGAGATTTAGCAAACATCAGGGTGAGTTTTGCTAATGTTTATTTTGGAATTTTTTTCATGCAAAAAATGTTGATTCTCCTCTATCAGATGCATTCATAATCAAGGAAACTTAAATATGTCTTTAAAGACAAGACTAAGGATGCTTCATCCTCCTCTTTCCCAACAGCCACAAAGACAATTAAACCAATGCTTATAAGCTAATTTATGTTTGATGCCTGGAGAGCAATTAAGCAACATGAGAAAAACTACACTTTTTCATCAGCAAAATACAAATCTCATTCACAAATTGATAATATTTTACTCCAACAAAACCTAGCCTCAAACTTAACTGAAGCCCGTATCTACCCAATCTGCTGGTCAGAACATGATTTAGTTAGAATAACTCTGAGCAAATTACTTTTGAAGGTAACCCGTAACCAGTGCTGGTCTCTAAACCATGCACACCTCAATGATATACATACAAAAGAGAAAATCCAAAGAGTATTAATAGAACAGTGGTGGTGAGGTAGATCAGATGGGATTATGGGCTTCCCACAAAGCAGTTCTGAGGGGCTTTTGCATTAAACTAGACTCAAGCACTAAACATATAGAACTGTCTCAAATCAGTGAGATTAATCAAAAAAATCAGAAATCAATTTTCCTCAAATAAAAAAAAAATACTAGATTTTCTTATTCACACCTATCACAATTGAAGAAATTAAAACAGCAATAAAAGTTGCCAAACCTCACAAAGCTCCTTGACCAGACAGCTTTACAAATGTTTCCTACAAACAATTTATGGATATCCTCTTACCCCATCCCAAAACTTTATTTGAAGATTTTATGCTAGGCAAATCAATTAAAGCAGAATTCCTAGAAGCTAAAATTATTGTTTTACATATGGATTTTAAAGACGCTACCTGATGCCAAAGTTAAGGGCTCATTTCATTAATAAACAGTGACATCAAATTATATTAAAAAATGCTGTCAAATAGATTGACATATTTACTTCAACATATGATCAATCCAGATCAAGTTAGCTTCATCCCAGGCAGAGAAACTCCTGACAATACTAGAAAAACCTTGTCCTGATAGATATTGCTTCCAAAAAAAAAAAAGATTCATTTGATGCTACTATCGCTAGACGTGGAGAAGGCTTTTGATAGATTGGGCCCATACAGTGCCTTGCAAAAGTATTCACCCCCTTGGCATTTTAGGTGTTTTGTTGCCTGACAACCTGGAATTAACATGGATTGTTTGAGGATTTGCATAATTTCATTTACAGAGCATGCCCACAACTTTGAAGTTGTCACATGTGTGTCATGTCATTAGCATTATCCCGACACAGCCGGAAGATGCGCGGATGAGCGGAGGAGCAGCTGATGGAAGGTAAGAGAGGGGAAAGGGAGAGCTGGAGGTAACTAGAGAGGGGTAAAGTGATGAGGAGGGAGGATGAGGAGGGGGGTTGAGGAGGGAGGATGAGGAGGGTGTTGAGGTTGAGGAGGGGGGTTGATGTTGAGGATTGGGGTTGAGGATGAAGGGGGGGTTGAGGATGAAGAGGGGGTTGAGGAGGGGGGTTGAGGATGAGGAGTGGGGTTGAGGAGGAGGGTTGAGGAAGGGGGTTGAGGATGACGAGTGGAGTTGAGGAGGGAGGTTGAGGAGGGGGGTTTAGGAGAGAGGATGAGGAGGGGGGTTAAGGATGAGAAGGGAGGATAAGGAGGGGGTTGAGGAGGGAGGATGAGGAGGATGATAAGGGAGGGGGAGGGAAAGAGACACAAGGGAGAGGGGGGAAGAGACACAGGGGGAGAGACACAGGGGAGGGAGGGAGGGGGAAGAGACACAGGGGAGGCAGAGGGGGGAAGAGACACATGGGAGGGAGGGGGAAGCACAGGGGAGGGAGAGTAGAGGAAAAGACATGGGGGAGAGACACAGGGGAGGGAGAGGAGGAAGAGACACAGGGGAGAGAGGGGGGACACAAGAAAGGGGCACAGAGGGCACACAAGAGGGGGACACAGAGGGCACAAGAGGGACACAGGGGCCAGCACATTTCCCACCCTTGGCTTATACTCGAATCACTAAAGTTTCCCAGTAGTTTGTGGTAAAATAGGTGCCGCGGCTTATACTCGGGTCGGCTTATACTCGAGTATATACGGTAACAGAAAAAGTCAATCTGCATAACTATTCACCACTCTAAAGTCAATACTCTGTAGAGCCACCTTTTACAGCAATCACAGCTCCAAGTCACTTTGGATAAGTCTCTGTGAGCCTGCCACATCTTACCACTGGGATTTTTGCCCATTCCTCCTTGCAAAACTGCTCCAGATCCTTCAAGTTGGATGGTTTGCGATGTGAACCATTTTGTGCCATTTTGTTTTTTGCTGAAAGTAATGGCTTTCTACTGGCTACTCTGCCACAAAGCCAAACTCTTATTGTCGTCATATGTACAGATACTCCAGTCTCTGCTGTGGAACTCTGCAGCTCCTCCAGGGTTACCTTGGGTCTCTGTGCTGCCTCTCTGATTAATGCCCTCTTTGCCCGGTCTGTCAATCTTGGGTAGACACATTTGTCTGGATGGAAAACTGTCAATTGTATTTTATTCATCTTTTTATCACATTGAGAAAGCTTCCTATTGGAGAGAAACTCGTTTGTGAGTGTTATATTTATTTTTTATTTCATTCATCTGATTTTACACAGCTTTGTCTGTGGATTTATTATACTTTATTTTTTATCTACTCATTTTTTGTTTTATAATTTTTTTTATTTTTTTATTTTTTTTGTTTGTTTTTTATTCTTTCTCACTACACATTGGGGCCTAGATTGGTTAATTCCTGTGTATGTGTGCGAGATAGGGGAGATTTGTTAATATAGACATGTGGGAAGAGACATACATCTTAAGGGCTTACCCACTTAAAAGGGATTGCATATACCTTGGCATTCTAACCAGGGACATTGCAATTTCCATATATATAAGAGGTCCATGTGTAGCCTCGTAGTGGTTGATTCCCCTTTAGATCCTAAATACACACTATACAACACTAGACCCTGTTTCTCAGGATCGTGGGATATCTCCTTTGCCATCAAGCTTCTGGATTTGCATGATTTCATCTATAAGTGCCATGTGGCTTCACGTGTGACAACTTACCTCTGTTTACGAGGTTACTAAATGTGAGTGCAAATTTCTTCACTATTGTACATGTATATTTGTAGAACCTTTTTAGTGTGTGTCCATATATCAGGCACATGCTTTTTATATTTTTTGTTCATGTATGTAGCTTCACTTGAATAAATTATCTTGATCTGTACTAGGAGGTGGTTGTGCGCTTCTTGTCCCCTACCTTCATACTTTCTTATCAGCCACCTTAGTAGACCATTAAGGGGGATAAGAGCAATTCTAACCGAGGCAGGTCTAAAGGGTTTACAGTTTATTCTAAACTGACAGAGTCTGTTTGACTCAATATAGTCACATCTGAGTTGACACGCACAAAGATTGAATGAAAATGTTGGAGATGTTCATTGAGCTGTGAGAACAGAGGGAGGGCAGGTTAGGCAGAGTAATAGACAGGATTTGGTGGTGATGACTTTATTATTAGAAATGTAGACAAGGCAATCTGTCACCCAGATCCCACTAACAGAACAGTTTGCTATCTTCTGGGTGCTCAAGTTCCGCATAATGCAGATATGGGGCCCATCAAAATCTTTTTTTAAGGGCTGCACAAGAGCAACTCTAAATAGGCTGTAACATCCTGTGTTCCCAAGTTACAGTCTAGTGTTCTAATTGTTTTCACTCAAAGATTAGCAAAATTAAATTTTACGGACTTCAATTCACTGAAGCTGTGTAAGGCCTTACGGTAGCTCATTTTACAACAAAATATTATGTGCACTGAATACCACTCATAAGTGCTCTAAAATATTTTGCTGAGACCTATCAAAGGCTTCTAAAGAGCATGTAAGTGCATTATAAATAAATACATAATATTCTCATAGGCACATATACTGCATTTAAAAATATTACTTAAAAATTAGTATGTTTGAATCCATATACATCAAGGACATCCACTATGGGCAACAATAGACCTCCACAAAAAAATAGCATGTGCAATGGTAACATAGATTTCAGTACTCAAGGGGTTAATATAAATCAGGAAATCCACATGGTCTACAACAGGTGCCTAAATACATCACCAATTAAAGGGCTCGCCACACCCCTAACAAAATGTTTCAGCAACACTTATCCTGACAACATCACAGTACTGAAAGTGATCATGTTTGCCTTATCCATGGGAAGGTCATTTACATAATACCCTTGGGTGTTATACACTGTGGTGTGAGAAGTGTCCAGAGGCCTTAAAGTGATGAATGGTTGACATTGATTGCGGATAAATGGGGGCTGGTAATCCATCCTGAAGGTAAACCTCAACAGGAATATTACTATATATCACAGGCCATGAAAATTAAATGATGACAAGGGGTATTGCATTAATGTGTTTTAGCTGTTAAAGGAAGGCCAACAACAGCACAAGGAGAGTGTGAAGAGGCAGAAGGCCCCAGGAAACTTACCTATATCAACGGTAATCTTAGGTAAACCTGTCCTATTAAGTCCTACGTCATTGCTGTTGGGCATGTGATAATATGCATACATATAATAAATATGTTAAATCATAGTTACTGTTATTGTATTAATTAAGTATTAATATTACATGCCATTTGTTTCAAATTCCTTCAGTGGAATGGTGATCCATAACAGTGCTATAATGTAAAGATCCTCCTCATCACCAGCACGTTTAGTGGTCCATGATGGACTAAGATTTTTAAAACAGGTCATTACTCTGGCTAAATAATGACTTGAGGGAGCTAAAAAAATATCTGGACACTTATTTATGTGGTTGCGGGATGGGGAAATTGTACCTTGTCTGACCCACCCATGTAGGGACTGGGCTCAGTAGTTGTTTTATCATTATTTAATATGTTTTTATGTTATGTTGTTTACCTCTTGATGTTGGATTTTGTGTCCATTCTCCCTCATGCTGTTAATATTTAAAATGAATAGTTCCATTGCTAGTCAGTAACTGTCATATATAGTCCGTTATGCTCCAGAATTGATAAAGTGAGGGTAGCAGATATCACAGTTTCTGACTGGATACGTTTGCACATGAAACAAGATATCTAGAATATATATGTGTCAAAATCCTTAGAGAAGTCCTGTAAAATCAGTGAAGTATGTTATGACGCAGATGAAACATTTTCAATGATTGTATTAGCAGTTTATACAAAATCCAGAAGACCCGCAAACTATTGCAGAATATTATCAATTCAAATTTAAATATATATCCATTGATTATGGATTTCAACAGCACTAAAACTAGTTCCTGATTCTTTTTTTATGCTGATCCTGCTTTCATATTTTTAAATGCTGCACGCAAAGAAGAGGGTTTTAGAGACATTGGCTGCCTTGATGAAGGGTCCAAAAAGAAAAACCTGAAAGATCTGCTGGGTAGGTTTAGCCATAACAGCCTTATCAAGCACAACTGAAGAAGCAGATCACCACACACGCATGTAGAAACATGTGATAATAACATATATAATATGACCTGTACTGTTCACATGACAATTGTTTGAGAGTAAATAAGGATAAATATGTGATTTGATGTAAAATTATGATGATTAACATCATATTTACCATGTGAAGTGTAAACACTTGGCCATAACAACATTAATTACTTATTAACATAACATTAGTGACATGGAAACATAAAATTACAGTACAGTAATCAAATACATAAAGACATAGGTATCTAGACATAGTTTCCCTTCATCCATTGCTGATCTATAAATAAAGGATGCTCTTATCCATATGTATTTAATCTCTTCATGGAGATAATTTCTGAAAATATTATTTATATACATCTACTATACCTTAACATATGATGTGTAGAGATGTCGCGAATAGTTCGCCGGCGGACTGTTCCCGGCGAACATAGCATGTTCGCGTTCGCGGCGAACAGTGACCATATGCGAGATTCGACCCGCCCCCAATACTTTATCATTGAGCAAACTTTGACCCTGCATGTCACAGTTAGCAGACACATTCCAGCCAATCAGCAGCATACACTCCCTTCCACAACCTTCTACCTCATGGACAGCAGCCATTTTGGAATCATAAGTAACTTGCAGTCTTACAGAGAGGAGGTACAGTGTAGGTGATGCTGCATCAATAGGGAAAACCATAGCTAGGCAAGTTTATTCACTGTCCAGTGCAGTGCCGAAGGACTCATCAGATCTCTGCTGTAAACACAGCACCCCAAAAAGCCCTTTTTAGGGCTATAACATCATTTTTTTTTCTTTGTTTTTTTTCTGTGTAATCTAATTTCATTTGCCTGTCTCCCTGCTAGCCCCTGCTTGCAAGTGTGTGTGTCAGGCTCACAGATTATACTGTGTGTGCACAACGCATACAATATAATATTGTTTACTAGCTGTCTACTTTAAAAAAAAAAAAACGTTAATTTTCTTAAATGTAAGTGCATTTGCCTGACCGTCAATCAAAGTTCATTTGCTTGACCGCTACCCATAGTGTGTGTCCTGCTTACAAGTACTGTGCCAAGTTCAACTAATCCAGTCTAGTTGGGGTACCAACAGTCCACATTTAAAAAACCCAAACTTTTATTTTCTTAAATCTAAGTGCTATTGCCTGACCGTCAATCAAAGTTCATTTGCTTGACCGCTACCCATAGTGTGTGTCCTGCTTACAAGTACTGTGCCAAGTTCCACTAATCCAGTCTAGTTGGGGTACCAACAGTCCACATTTAAAAAACCCAAACTTTTATTTTCTTAAATCTAAGTGCATTTGCCTGACCGTCAATCAAAGTTCATTTGCTTGACCACTACCCATAGTGTGTGTCCTGCTTACAAGTACTGTGCCAAGTTCAACTAATCCAGTCTAGTTGGGGTACCAACAGTCCACATTTAAAAAAAAAAAAACTTTTATTTTCTTAAATCTAAGTGCTATTGTCTGACCGTCAATCAAAGTTCATTTGCTTGACCGCTACCCATAGTGTGTGTCCTGCTTACAAGTACTGTGCCAAGTTCAACTAATCCAGTCTAGTTGGGGTACCAACAGTCCACATTTAAAAAACCCAAACTTTTATTTTCTTAAATCTAAGTGCTATTGCCTGACCGTCAATCAAAGTTCATTTGCTTGACCGCTACACATAGTGTGTGTCCTGCTTACAAGTACTGTGCCAAGTTCAACCAATCCAGTCTAGTTGGGGTACCAACAGTCCACATTTAAAAAAAACAAACTTTTATTTTCTTAAATGTAAGTACATTTGCCTGACCGTCAATCAAAGTTCATTTGCTTGACCGCTACCCATAGTGTGTGTCCTGCTTACAAGTACTGTGCCAAGTTCAACTAATCCAGTCTAGTTGGGGTACCAATAGTCCACATTTAAAAAACCCAAACTTTTATTTTCTAAAATCTTAGTGCTATTGCCTGACCGTCAATCAAAGTTCATTTGCTAGACCGCTACCCATAGTGTGTGTCCTGCTTACAAGCACTGTGCCAAGTTCAACCAATCCAGTCTGGTTGGGGTACCAATAGTCCACATTTAAAAAACCCAAACTTTTATTTTCTTAAATTTAAGTGCATTTGCCTGACCGTCAATCAAAGTTCATTTGCTTGACCGCTACCCATAGTGTGTGTCCTGCTTACAAGTACTGTGCCAAGTTCAACTAATCCAGTCTAGTTGGGGTACCAACAGTCCACATTTAAAAAACCCAAACTTTTATTTTCTTAAATCTAAGTGCTATTGCCTGACCGTCAATCAAAGTTCATTTGCTTGACTGCTACCCATAGTGTGTGTCCTGCTTACAAGTACTGTGCCAAGTTCAACTAATCCAGTCTAGTTGGGGTACCAACAGTCCACATTTAAAAAACCCAAACTTTTATTTTCTTAAATCTAAGTGCTATTGCCTGACCGTCAATCAAAGTTCATTTGCTTGACCGCTACCCATAGTGTGTGTCCTGCTTACAACTACTGTGCCAAGTTCAACCAATCCAGTCTAGTTGGGGTACCAACAGTCCACATTTAAAAAACCCAAACTTTTATTTTCTTAAATCTAAGTGCATTTGCCTGATCGTCAATCAAAATTAATTTGCTTGACCGCTACCCATAGTGTGTGCCCTACTTACAAGTACTGTGCCAAGTTCAACTAATCCAGTCTAGTTGGGGTACCAACAGTCCACATTTGAAAAACCCAAACTTTTATTTTCTAAAATCTTAGTGCTATTGCCTGACCGTCAATCAAAGTTCATTTGTTTGACCGCTACCCATAGTGTGTGTCCTGCTTACAAGCACTGTGCCAAGTTCAACCAATCCAGTCTAGTTGGGGTACCAATAGTCCACATTTAAAAAACCCAAACTTTTATTTTCTTAAATCTAAGTGCTATTGCCTGACCGTCAATCAAAGTTCATTTGCTTGACCGCTAGCCATAGTGTGTGTCCTGCTTACAAGTACTGTGCCAAGTTCAACTAATCCAGTCTAGTTGGGGTACCAACAGTCCACATTTAAAAAACCCAAACTTTTATTTTCTTAAATGTAAGTGCATTTGCCTGACCGTCAATCAAAGTTCATTTGCTTGACCCCTACCCATAGTGTGTGTCCTGCTTACAAGTACTGTGCCAAGTTCAACTAATCCAGTCTAGTTGGGGTACCAACAGTCCACATTTAAAAAACCCAAACTTTTATTTTCTTAAATCTAAGTGCTATTGCCTGACCGTCAATCAAAGTTCATTTGCTTGACCGCTACCCATAGTGTGTGTCCTGCTTACAAGTACTGTGCCAAGTTCAACTAATCCAGTCTAGTTGTTGTACCAACAGTCCACATTTAAAAAACCCAAACTTTTATTTTCTTAAATCTAAGTGCTATTGCCTGACCGTCAATCAAAGTTAATTTGCTTGACCGCTACCCATAGTGTGTGTCCTGCTTACAAGTACTGTGCCAAGTTCAACCAATCCAGTCTAGTTGGGGTACCAACAGTGCACATTTAAAAAAAAATGACAGGCAGAGGCAGGACACCTCGCAGAGGCCGTCGTGGTCGTGGTGCTGTGATTCCCTTTGGCCCTACAATAATGCCCAGTGTTCAGAGGCCAGTTACCCTGAACTTGAAAAGTTCAGAGGACGTAGTTGACTGGCTAACACAGGACACCCAATCTTCTACAGCTTCCGCTTGGAACATTGACGCACCATCCTCCTCCAGCTTAGCTTCGGGCACCTTTCAAGTTACCACTCACCCGCCTGCCGCCACCACCAACACTAGTACCACAGCCAATTCAATTGATCAGTCAGAAGAGTTGTTTACACATCAGTTTGAAGAAATGAGTGATGCGCAACCATTATTGCCAGAGAATGTAAATAACAGGGATATGTCTCAGTCAGGCAGCATTACACACATGTACGTACGATGTGATGATGATGATGATGATGTACCAGCTGCTGCTTCCTTTGTTCAGTTGTCATATACAAGTGAGGCGGGTGA
Source organism: Discoglossus pictus (assembly GCA_027410445.1). Lineage (NCBI taxonomy): Eukaryota > Metazoa > Chordata > Amphibia > Anura > Alytidae > Discoglossus > Discoglossus pictus. Next base: position 223,263,652 of record CM050169.1, read on the forward strand.
TGATGATGACGATGCGTCCGTGGATGTCACGTGGGTGCCTGCTAGAAGAGAAGAAGAACAGGGGGAAAGTTCAGATGGGGAGACAGAGAGGAGGAGGAGACGAGTTGGAAGTAGAGGGAGGTCATCGCAACGAGCTAGTGGCACAGTCAGACAGCATGCATCAGCACCCGGGGTCAGCCAGACAGCACGCCAATCAACGCATGCTGTTGCCACCACCAGAATGCCGTCACCGCCGAGCTCAGCAGTGTGGCATTTTTTGTGTGTGTCTGCCTCTGACAACAGCGATGCCATTTGCAACCTGTGCCAAAAGAAACTGAGTCGTGGGAAGTCTAACACCCACCTAGGTACAACTGCTTTGCGAAGGCACATGATGTCACAGCACAAACGCCAATGGGATCAACACATGAGTACAAGCAGCACACAAACTCAAAGCCGCCATCCTCCTCCTGGTCCAGCATCTTCATCCACATCAACCACTGCTGTCCTCCTTGCCCCTTCTCAACTCTCCACCACTCCGTCTCTCGCCTCTATCTGTTCCTGCTCATCTCCCCACAGTCAGGTGTCTGTCAAGGGCATGTTTGAGCGTAAGAAGCCAATGCCACAAAGTCACCCCCTTGCCCGGCGTCTGACAGCTGGCTTGTCTGAACTCTTGGCCCGCCAGCTTTTACCATACAAGCTGGTGGAGTCTGAGGCGTTCAAAAAGTTTTTAGCGATTGGGATACCGCAGTGGAAGGTACCCGGCCGAAATTTCTTTGCCCAAAAAGCAATCCCCAACCTGTACTCAATTGTGCAAAAGGAAGTAATGGCATCTCTGGCACACAGTGTTGGGGCAAGGGTCCATCTAACCACTGATACCTGGTCTGCAAAGCATGGTCAGGGCAGGTATATCACCTATACTGCGCATTGGGCAAACCTGCTGACGCCTGCCAAGCATGGAATGCATGGTTTTGCAGAGGAGTTGGTGACACCACCACAACTTGCAGGCAGGCCTGCTGCCACCTCCTCTACTCCTCCTACTCCATCCTCTTCCAGAACCTCCTCAGCTGAGTCCTCTTCTGCTGCTGCGTCTTGCTCCACATCAACGGCACCCCCCCAGCTACCCAGATACTATTCCACATCCCGGATACGGCAGTGTCATGCCGTCTTGGGGTTGACTTGCCTCAAAGCAGAGAGTCACACCGGGCCAGCACTCCTGTCCGCCCTGAACGCACAGGTGGATCAATGGCTGACTCCGCACCAACTAGAGATTGGCAAAGTGGTTTGTGACAACGGAAGAAATTTGTTGGCGGCATTGAATTTGGGCAAGTTGACGCATGTGCCGTGCATGGCACATGTGTGTAATCTGATCGTACAACGCTTTGTCCATAAGTATCCAGGCTTACAGGACGTCCTGAAGCAGGCCAGAAAGGTGTGTGGCCATTTCAGGCGTTCCTACACGGCCATGGCGCACTTTTCAGATATCCAGCGGCGAAACAACATGCCAGTGAGGCGCTTGATTTGTGACAGCCCCACACGTTGGAATTCAACACTCCTAATGTTCGACCGCCTGCTCCAACAAGAAAAAGCCATTAACGAGTATTTGTATGACCGGGGTGCTAGGACAGCCTCTGCGGAGCTGGGGATTTTTTTGCCACGTTACTGGACGCTCATGCGCAATGCCTGTAGGCTCATGCCTCCTTTTGAGGAGGTGACAAACCTTGTCAGTCGCACCGAAGGCACCATCAGCGACATCATACCATTTGTTTTATTCCTGGAGCGTGCCCTGCGAAGAGTGCTGGATCAGGCCGTAGATGAGCGTGACGAGGAAGAGGAAGAGTTGTGGTCACCATCACCACCAGAAACAGCCTTATTAGCATTGCTTGCTGGACCTGCGGCAACCCTGGAAGAGGATTGTGAGGAAGAGGAGTCAGAGGAGGAATGTGGCTTTGAGGGGGAGGAGGAAGACCAATCACAACAGGCATCCCAGGGTGCTCGTTGTCACCTATCTGGTACCCGTGGTGTTGTACGTGGCTGGGGGAAGAACATATCTTCAGCGAGATCACTGAGGACGAGGAACGGGACATGACTAGCTCGGCATCCAACCTTGTGCAAATGGGGTCTTTCATGCTGTCGTGCCTGTCGCAGGACCCTCGTATAAAAAGACTGAAGGGGAATGACCTGTACTGGTTGTGCACGCTACTAGACCCCCGGTATAAGCAGAAAGTGCCTGATTTGTTACCAAATTACCGCAAGTCAGAAAGGATGCAGCAGGTGCAAAACAAATTAACAAGTATGCTTTACACAGCATATAAGGGTGATGTCACAGCACAAGGGCAATATAACAGGGGAAGAGGTGAAAGTAATCCACCTCCCACGACCACGCCGACAAGGACAGGACGTTTAAAAGACGTGTTGTTGATGGAGGACATGCAGACCTTTTTCAGTCCTACGCATCGCATCAGCCCTTCGGGATCCACCCTCAGAGAACGACTTGACCGACAGGTAGCAGATTACCTCGCCTTAAATGCAGATATCGACACTCTGAGGAGCCATGAACCCCTTGACTACTGGGTATGCAGGCTAGACCTGTGGCCTGAGCTATCCCAATTTGCAATTGAACTTCTGGCCTGCCCCGCTTCAAGTGTCCTGTCAGAAAGGACCTTCAGTGCAGCAGGAGGTTTTGTCACCGAGAAGAGAAGTCGCCTAGGGCAAAAAAGTCTAGATTGCCTCACCTTTATAAAGATGAATGAGGGATGGATCCCGAAGGGACTGACACTGGGCGATACATTCGACTGAAAAAGGCCTGATGAGATGAGCTGCCTTCGGCTATAAATGGTCCACACGCTGCTGTATGTTATCTGTGAATGCCGGATGACTTGCGTGAATTATCCGCCACCAACTAGGGTTCAAGAAGAGGCAATGTTTTATGGCACTTTCTGCCTGGGGAACAAAGGTCAATTTTTCTGGCCGCTGCAACAGCAGCGGCTGCAACAATATCTAATTTTTGAATTTCAATTTTTATGCCAGAAGGCGTACGGCATGTAATGGAAAAGAAAGCATATTGAACAGTCTTGCATAACACAACAGTTGTGCAAAAATACATATTTACAATGAAGACATTTTGTTAAAATTAGGTGGCTAGGCCTTCTTTTTTTTTACTTTTTTGGTTAATACATTTTCTTTATTTTTTTACTGTGATTGCAATTTTTAAGAGAAACCTAAGACATGTTAAAACAGACAATAGTAAAGTCCTATTATCTATCATCACTCCAGCAGTAGCTTATTATTTACAATATCTAACCTGCTCAATCGCCCTTGGGTTACCCTAGGGCAGGCTTCAGTAGGCGACCTCTCCTTTCCTCGGATGATTTTGCTTCTGAAGGGTCTCCTCCAGGGCTCCCCCACTCCGGTCCTTCCCCCTGAGTCGCTTCAACCATTAACAAATGTTTTATTATATTAGGGGGGCACTAAATTGGGAATGTTATCCAGGGATCCCAAATTGTCTGGAACTGGGTGATTCTATCCAAGACTACATGGTTAAATCTCTCGTTGAGCAGTAAATAGTTGATTTTTTTTATTAATTCCTGAAAGTTTTAATTTGGGGTTTTCCGACTACTAGCTATGTGTATTTTTTCTTTCAAAAAATATTTTATTAGGTCAATCTTAAACATTTTAGAAACTAGTAAGCATGTTTCTTCCCATAGTCTTATGACTGCCGAACACTCCCACCAGACATGAATAAATGTAGCCTCATTACCACTGTTCCTAAAACATGAGCTGCTCCGTTTTGGATCCCATTTATTAGCTTAAAAGGAGTAATATATGTCCTGTGTAGGACCTTTATTGAAGTCTCAAGCAGACTATAATTTAAAGATCCCCTACTTAAGCCTTGCCAACTTTTATCCCATGTGCTATCTACCAACTCGGTGCCCAAATCCCTCTCCCGGGCTTTGGTATAGTCTGGTTTGTTTGCCCATGAGTTTTCATTAAATAGTTCATACATGAGGCTAATAATACCAGGCTGAAAGGGGGAATCCCTACATTTTTTGAGTGGCCAGGTGTATCTTTGGGGGGTTCCCCTACCACTTATTGTATATATAAAATGATGTATCCTGCAAAAATTATAGTGTTCAGCCAGGGGTAAATTGTATTTATCTCTCACCCACTCAAAGGTCATTATTTTGTCGTCATGCCACCATGGACCAACCCTTAGTAGGTTCTGAGACTTCCACCAACTGAGAGAGCTTTCCGGAAGATGTATCTTAAAGTGGGGATTGGGTACGATAGGGGTAAGATCTGATACCCGAGTGTCCAGTTTTTGTGTCCAGTTCATCTCCGTCCATATTTTTAATGAGTGCTTAATCAATGGGTTTTTCAAGTTTCTCAAAAAAGTATACAGGCCTGGAATCCATATTACTGTATCCCATGTATAAGGTGACATGCTTACATTTTCCATAAATACCCAGAGCGGCTGATGTGTTTTGGAGAATGCGCCAGAGGAATGAAAGCCAGCTGCGCTGCCTTGTAATACAGTTTGAGATTCGGGTCCCTACCCTCTTTTGGAAAGACTATGAGGTCGGCCTGATTCAATTAAGGGGGCATAGGTTCTCCATTTAGTATAGCTTTAAACAAAGATGTTAGGTGCGGGGGTAAGCAAGGGCTCAAATTTCTTATAGTACAGATGAGTAAAACCGTCTGGCCCTGGGGACTTGCCAAATTTAAGATCTTGGATTGTAGATTTAACTTCCTCTTGGGATATGTCTAGGTTCAAGCTGTCCAATTGAGGTACAGGTATTTTGTGGACTTCTTGCTGTAGTAGGAAGGACTCTATGTCAGATCCGCTGCAGCGGGATTGGGATGAATATATGGTCTGATCGAAGTTTTGAAATGTTTCTTGGATAGCATTGGGGCTAAAGGAGGTTTGGCCATCAGGTAGTCTAAAGATACCGTATATTATGTCCTCTCTTGGGGGGTAAAGACACTAATAATTCCTCCAATAAAATTCTGCTTTTTTTTTTTGTGGGCAAGGTCCCTGGTTAGCCCCTTGGGTTATCTGTTAAAAAGAGTGGTGCAGAGACTGTGGGGACTGTTAGCCTCCTTGTCCCTGTATGGCCGTTTAGAATCCCTGCTGCTGCATGTTTCAGCTTTATTAAGGTGTAATTGTACAGCGTTTGACTCAAGTAGCTGCCTTTACTGGGTCAGTTTGGCTTAATTGCTGGGCCCTTTTCCTGCCAAGATGGCGACCGTCAGTCCATGGGCCTCTATGTCCCCTTCACTACCTTTGTCCCCGCTTGTGTGCTTATTTGGGATGGCCCCCCTTTATATCTCCGACCTGTGGCCTTGTAAGGGTCGCCCCCTCAATCTCTCAGTGTGGATATGCAGGGATGGGGCGTTTAATCAGGCCTACCTTCTTCTCTGCTCGCTGCAAGATCAACAATACCTAATTTTTCAGGCATGTGTACATGCCTAATTTTTCTGGCCCCTGGTGCTGCACTGTGGCTTCAACAACAAAACCCCCCAAAAAGGCACATAACAGGGATTAAACTGATAGGAGTAGTACTACTTAACACACCACTCATATCTGGTGTAACAGTAGTGTACATTTAAAACAAAAACAAAAATTCTACTGTAATAGATTGCATAGCAGTTAGTTGTCTGCAAGAGTGTGTGTCAGACCTATAGCGTCTACTCTACCAACTTCTGCAAGTGCACAGTGCCACTCATATCTGTTGTCACAGTAGCTTGGACGCATAGTACCGATCTGTCAAAACCTGTAATGATGAATGAGGTCTAGAGTAGCCTGGTTCCCTTATCCTCTACAGGTTGAGACCTAATGTTTGGGTGACTCCAGACCAACACATGAGTACAAGCAGCACACAAACTCAAAGCCGCCATCCTCCTCCTGGTGCAGCATCATAAGCCACATCAACCACTGCTGTCCTTGCCCCCTCTCAACCATCCGCCACTCCGTCTCTCGCCTTGAGCAGTTCCTGCTCATCTGCCCATAGTCAGGTGCCTGTAAAGGACATGTTTGAGCGTAAGAAGCTAATGTCAAAAAGTGCCCCAAAATTGAAGTGATACGACCAACAAAGCATCTTTTTCCATCTCCTGGTTCTAAAAATCCAAGCCTTATACACGCCCCCTGATAGGAGACGTAACAAGTATTAAACTGATAAGAGTAGTACTTACAAACACGTCACTCCTATTTGGTGGCACCTTTGACTGCACGTGCCGTGCCCCAAAATTGAAGTGATACGACCAACAAAGCATCTTTTTCCATCTCCTGGTTCTAAAAATCCAGGCCTTATACACGCCCCCTGATATGTGCTGTAACAGGTTTTAAACTGATAAGAGTAGTACTACTTAACACACCTTATAATAATGCAGAGAGAGGCAATGCAGTGAGAGGAGTCTGAAGAAGAGGAGTCAGAGGAGGAAGGTTGCTTTGAGGAGGTGGAAGACCAAACACAGCAGGCGTCCCAGGGGGCTTGTTGTCACCTTTCGGGGACCCTTGGTGGCTGGGTGAAGGAAGAGACCTTCAATGACATCAGTGAGGACAAGGAACGGGACATGCCTAGCTTGGTATCCAACCTTGTGCAAATGGGGAGTTTGCGGTTGTGCAAATGGACTGTTTGTGGTTGTTTGAGGTGCGTTAAACGAGGGGGTTTGGTCTGTCACTGTGAAGCGGGCCTAACCCTTACACTACCTGATCGATACAACATCATACCTGATGTTTTAAAGCACGTTATTCCAAACAATTTAGGAATTTTAGGTAATTTATGCCCTTTATGGCTTAAAACCAGACTCTGCATCAACTATGTAATTTTCCATGGGAGTTTTGCCATGGATCCCCCTCCGGCATGCCACAGTCCAGGTGTTAGTCCCGTTGAAACAACTTTCCCATCACTATTGTGGCCAGAAAGAGTCCCTGTGGGTTTTAAAATTTGCCTGCCCATTGAAGTCTATGGCGGTTCGCTGATGTTCGCCGGTTCGCGAACATTTGCGGCGGTTTGCGAACCGAAAATTTTAGGTTTGCGACATCACTAATGATGTGTATACTGAAATATGATCTGAATCATATCATTAATTAAATGTAAAGTTTTTTTATGTCCCAAATCAGTAACCATTACAAACATACAGTATGGACACATGGATTGAGGTATCATGATATTAGTTTATTATATACAAAGAACACTGTCATAAATGTAGCTAACTCTGCATTAATATAATTTGTGTGTTGCAAGTAATGCCCAGGAAGATAAGAGGCTTTTTAAAAACGGATAATTTGAAGGGTTAAAAGTAATACTGTATAATAATAATAATAATGATGCAGAGCATCTACTAGTCACATGTGGTCATTACACTAGAGTAATGATAATTAGATGACTATGAATCTCATCAATCATCACTTCAAATAATAGAAGTAACCAGTAATGTGCATATCATTACATTGTGTCTTTATCTGCTCAATTAAACATAAGCATTAACTCCTGTATTATGTAATCCAAATCAGTACACACACATATAGTGTTATATAGTGTTATTAGACAAAATGAAAAAATCTAACACAGCTCTGGCATGATTAGTTTATGGTCATATTCTAAAAAAGAGAAAATCTAGCAATATCTATATGTACAGTACATTGCTCTCTTCGTTACTGTAACAATAAACGCATTTACCTGATGTTCATCTACAAGCAGTACAAACATGCTGTATCTGTCATGAGAAATCTGTTGCCTTAACCAATTGCAGATATTTAGCAATGATGTTCATTCTCACAACGAATGCTTATCTGTGACCACAATCTGTAGGCCAAGAGTACTAACACCATCTCTATATGACATTGTTTAGCAACATTGATATCACATTTTAAAGGTATACATGTGTTATCATATGATAACTGTTTGTTATGATATCATGACGTCTAAAAACGTAGATATGATCACTGATCAAAAACAAAGGCCATCAGCCTTAATGTCTGTTAATTAGATCAGATTTTTTTTTATCTGGTCTCATATTATTATAGAATAACATGCTTAAGTCACGCTTGTATGACATCTGGGTTTGATTAACAAACAGCCCTATTAAATTCGAAGCCCATAGTAGTATCAGCAAGACCGTGGGCTTGAAATTCGGCTGCTGTTAAATTAGACCATGCCGCGAGTTTGAGACGCAATCCCGTAAACCATTTGTTGCATTTTTGATGTGCAGCCGTGAACATGACCAATTAGTCAAATCCGTAGTTACGGCTTTAGATGGAGCCAATGGCAACAGAGATCGTCATCATTATGTCACTGAAAAATGTAGGCGGATTTCAAAGCCTTATGGGCTTCAATTACTAGTTTCGATTGGACCTACATTACAGAAATAATGCAATATTTATAAAGCCTTAAATGTGATATTCTAGTCCATGTGAGTTCCATTATTTGTATTAACACATTGATTGCCGGGATCGATATAATACAGAAATTACACTGAAAATAAAGTATTTTATATTGCAGATTTGCAAGCTTGAGAATGTTGTGCTATTAATTGTAATACCTAACATCACTTTCCCTTTACCTATAGGTACAGTAGTGTGTGTATATTTGCCTTTACAGACACACTAGCGGGTCCTGTCTAGTAACCCGTTGGCTTTTTGGCTCCATTTGTCGGTTATGGGCTTGAACGCCAATTAATTTGTTGCAGTTCAAAATTCCACGTCCCGTAGCCTTGTCTCGCCCTTACCCCGCAAGTCGTTGGTGGGTTACTTTATGAGGCCAATTTAGTAGCCGCAAGGCATGCGGCCTACATTACGGGCTACTGTTTTCAGGGTTGAGGAAATTTAATAGGGCTTATAGTATTGTAGAATTATGCAATTCCACAGCCATATGCACATTTATACATATTTAACATAATATCAATCATTGTGATTAAAACCTGATATGTGTTTATTTATGGCATGTGAGATCATTTTGCTAAAGGGGATGTCATTAATTGAAGGGCTAACTGAAAGTTACTGTGTATATACTGTACTTTAATTACATTATTTGGTAGCACTGCTTGCAGATGAATAAACTGCCTTAATGAATATGAAATTTGCCTAAAATTAAATGAAAAGCACAGGTTATTCAGTAATAAAAAATATAGGGACTACATTATCTCTCCTCGACTGCATTCCTCCGTGGCCATAAATTGGCGAAATATTAACCATAACCATACATGTCCACAGAGAAGAGTATTATGGACTATGTGATGCTAGGTAGCCACATGGTTACTAAATATCAGCAGCTCATGGGCCATGATCTCTGTTGACAGACATGAGTATGCTAACATTTTGACCAATATATTTTCACTGAGGTGTGTATTTGGGAAGGATTAAATGAGATGCAGTCCCTATCTCCCCCTCTGCCTGGCCACAGGGCCACCAAACACTGTGCCACCACACCCTCTGCTAAGTCTTGGGAGAGTTGCATGGGGACAAATTACAGATGGAGGTGGAAAAAGAGGCATGGAGAGAGATTGGATGGGGCCAGGCTGTTGATGACTTGGGTACTTGCATGGTGGGGATGCGCTGATGAGGCAGTGGCGAAATTTACCACTGACCACATGTAGGTATGATCCTCCTCCTCCTCCTCATATGCTGAATCCTCGTTTAGCTTCTGATCCTGCTACTGCTCCTCATACCATGGATTTTGTTTCGGCCTCAGTCTCTGCCCCACTTCAGTCTCTGTGAATACATCAGATGTCCTTGGTGCTCAAATGAGATAATAATAGTATATGAGATAATAACTTTGGATGATCATATGATCTCTGTGTATTACTATATACCTGTATTCATGATGTTTTTTTTACCCTGCATGATTCAACTAATTGCCATTGTGAGGAGTATTTATTAAGATTTATCTTTGATGTCATTTATGTGAATTATGATCTTTGTTTGTACTGGCTCATATCAAACTAATAATCCCTGCTGGGGTCTGGTCTGGCCTCCTGCACTTCATGAAGACACAGACTGCTGTGCAGACTTGCTGTGCAGCGGATCATACTAACCAGACCATCTCTTAGCAATAATAATCAACATGCTGCTGAGATGTGGTCCCTGATACACTAGGACACTACACTGCACATCCAGACCTACAGAGTCTGTATTTGCATACTGCTCAGTGGGCACAACCATACAGGGATTATTTATTTGATGTTTATACAGTTTAATTGTATGTTTTAACTGATTCAGACATCTTGTACATGACCTTGCACTGGCAGTCATCATAGCAATGCTTCATTGACCTCACAGCCTTCTTGTAAACTCGCAGGGCACTGACCTCATTAGCTTCCTCCTTCCACATCTTAGCCTTCTAGTTAAGTCTCGAATCCCTAGAATATTTGTTTGGGCTCAGATAGCATGTAGAAGGAACATAAACTCCTTGTGCATATAATTGGGGGACCTGTGCATGGGTAAAGCCTCTTGCCCTCCTTACTTTGCCTGGTGATCCTGCCCTTCCTCTTCTATCACTGTGGCCTATCCCTCCCCAGCACTGCCCCCACCACTGGGATCAGGCTCCTCCCCCTCACATTGTGTGCCTGCAGCTTAGGAATTCCTGACCCTTAACCTCTCCTGGCTCTCTAAGCTCCACCCACTGCTGACCTGTCTGATCCAGTACTGGTCCCACTCCTCCTGATCTCTCATCTCCCTCCTCTTCCTACTCCTCTGCCTCTCTTCACACCTCTCCCTCCCTTTCATACCTCTCCCTCCTCACTCCTCCCTCTCGCCACACCTCTCCCTCTCTCCCCTCCTCTCTACACACCTCTTCCTTTCTCAGCTTCTCTTTTTCTCTCCCTTTCTCTCATAGCTCCTCTCCAATTTTATCCTCGTTCATCTCCTCATTCCTCCCTCCATAATCTCTCCAAATAAATCCAATATAAATAAATAATAAAATATAATGTGTGTGTAAATATGAATGCAGTAAAGAAAATTGTTTAATTGTCATGTAAGTAGAAGTGGTAAGGTTGAGGGTACAGGGTGGGGGTTATGGATTAATGTATTTGGGGCCTATGTGTAGAATATGCAGCTATGCATGGATGTAATTATCCATGTACTGGCAAATTATGGAAAATATGTAATCGGTGTGTTATTTGAATATTAAATCAAACAAAACTTCCTTCATACCTCAAATTACTAGAACTCCTACACCTGCGTGTTATCTTGGAAGAGCCACAACACAGTCAGCTTTTGGACAGGAAATATACTTTTTATTATCTGTTCCTGTCAACTAACATGAAATTTGCATTTATTATTTCTATAGGACTATGAAGCAGCAAGAAATTCAGTAAACAATTCAGATTGGCTAATTTTCCAACATATTATGCAATTCGCTCTCTATACATACTATGCAAGACATATTTTCTAACGGACAGCAGATGACTTTACGTATTATGAGAACACATCATAAAACTCTGATTGTAGTGATACGTAGTGGATATATTGGGAGTAGTGGTCAGACCAGTTACACTCAGTGGAAGACTAAATGCAATAATGTGCCTTGGAAGAAACTTAACCCAGCAATTTAAAGATGGTGGCTTGAGGTTAATAGAAATTAATTTAGATTATTGCAAAGAATACTATGCCAATAAACTCTAAAATGTATACCAGAATAAGGAAAAAGAGAAAGTTCCACTTAGAATAAAACTTTTATTAGCCCACTTAAAAATTCCTACAATAAAACAATACATTAAAAACTGCTTGTCATGCGAAGGCTATAAGTATCCTTAAAAACTATGAACAATGTGTAGATGCATTAAACTATATGTCAGATATAACAGTGAAAAATGTATATCATTAATGTGTGAACTCCCTTCCGGGTTGCTACCTTGTTGTGGTGAAGAGGCTTGGGTACTTCAATAAAGCTGTGAGCTATCCCAATGTAGGGTCCTACAAGATGGGCAGGTCATAGCAGAGAGGTCAGAAAAATCACGATTCACTGGAGAAGGACTTGTCAATCCACTCAAGTATCTTTAACAAAATAATCTTATGGATAAGCATGATAAGAGACATAAAGATAGATGTGCCTGGCGCTCTGCAGTCCATAGGGTTAGGTCAAAGAGAGTTGGACACAACCAAATGATTTGAACAAGATCAATGAATGTATAAATATTTGTGACAATGAAGCCGTGAGCTATACCATGTAGGGTCACCCAAGATGGCCAGGTCATAGCAGAGAGGTGAGACATATCTTTGTCCACTGGAGAGGGAACTCCACTGACTTTGCCATGAAAACCTTATGGATTAGCACAACCACTGAAAGCTATGCCGTTTTGAGCTGATTCGCTGAAGAGCTGTTTTTCCTGCCAGGTCCCTTTTAATGCTAAACTCCACTATAGAGCTGTTTTTTGACTGCCAAATCCCTTTTAAGTCTCTGATTTTCTATAGCACTGCCTCGCTATAACGCTGTTTTTGCCTGCTAGACCCCTTTTAACGCTCTGATTAGCTATAACTGTTCTTTTTCTCCAAAGAAAACAGAATCCAGGATGACCAGAGGCTTCGACATCAATAATTTAAAGGTTATATTTCTGCTAATGTTCAGTTTGTGTTAGTTTTTCGTTTGCTGTTTCTTTGAAGTTCTTATAAAACCCAAAAAGTTTAATTGAAATTGCATTTTTTTTCATGAGTTCCCCTATCCCTATCTTCCCCATGTTAAACTGCCCTGTTTAGAGCTGTCTTGCTTAGCACTCCTCTTGCCTGAAACCTTTCTACAGCGTTAAATGAGGTGTAGCTGTACAAGATGAGCTTGGAGTGCTTTGGTCCATATGGTCACGGAGAGTCAGACACGACTGAATGACCTAACAACTGAACAACAACAAACTTCTGACAAATCAAATTAAATTAACGATAAATCAAACAATTAAAGTGAAATGGAAGTGTTTATTTATAATGTTTTTTTGCATATCTAAACATAATTTTGTCAACAAGTTCTTAAAAGCTCCATGTTTACTTACTGGTACCCATTAAATAGTCCCAACAAATGATGACACCCTGTAACTCATGCACACAGTGTCTCTGTAGTACTAAATGTACTAACCAATCACAGTTAGTCTCTCTGAAACATTTCAAAACATACTGTTGAGAAACAGTCTGTAAGTGACTAGTACATTTGGTACCAATAGAAAACCTGTATGCATGAGCTGCTGGGGGCAGACTTTTGTTGATTCTATTTATAAGGTTTCAGTGAGTAAAAACAGAGCTTTTAAACACTTGTTAATAAAATTATGTTTAGGTATGCAAACAAACATTTAGTTTATTTTGCATCTTGCAACCATAGTATTTATGTTATTTATTACAGAATTCCAGCCTTTAACCAGTTTAATAATATAATAAATAATATAATAAAATATTTACTTTTCCTCAGATCTGAAGGAAATGCATGACAAACCAAATGGTACTTATATATAATTAATTTAATGTATGAACTTCAATCCCAAAAAAATAAAAAATTAAATACAGTGCCCTTTTCTCCTCTTTGCTTACCCAGAGCTACAGTTTAGACACTTATATTCTGTGCCAAGAGGATCCTGTTCATTTTATATTCAAGAGAAAATGTATAGGCAAAAAGAACAATACAACTTTGGTTCAACCTGCCATTAATCACTTGACTCAATCAGTACCTCACTGTTCAATCTGAGGGGTGTGGGAGTTAGTCCGATCAAAGGGTGGGCTGGTATTTATATTATAAACGTAAACACGTTCAAAGTTCCCTTTTTAACTTGTTAGCTCATGTATACTGTTTGGAATTCATGTTCACTGCTAGATAATCCCCTCATGCCAGTTGTTTATCAAGATGCACAGTACATTGTTCACATTTCCTGTCTCTGCTGATGGAACCAGCAGAGACAGCAAAGTTAGGGTAGGAATAGTAACTTAACATAACATATCCAGGCGGGGGAGGTTAGGGCTTCCAGGATCATCCCAGAGACAACTACTACCCAATGTAAAGTCAATGGGGAAAAATGGAGAGTGGTATCCAACCGGCTCCATCTATTTTGCTTCAAATTTTTATATTTGCTTGTCCATATTGCCTCTTCTGATCAATTGCTGTGCATTTTAACACTCCTAGATACATCCTTTGTATATATGATTTTCATATTTTGCTTTATGAGTATCACATTTCTTTCCTATGCTATATATGTTCAAGTATTCTTCTTCTAAATTCACAAGTTATTTTACCTATGTATCTCTTTCCACGAACACAGGTGACAAGATATATAACTCTTAGAGCCGCAAATGCAATGTGCGGAAGCATGGTTTACGGATTTTGATGTCGGCCATGTCTGTTGCAGGCTTGTCTAATTTAATCGCTCTTTAACTCTGCCAGATTTCAAGCCCGCAGGCTTTGCAGATGTACCAGGGCCACTACAGACTTCAAATTTAATAGGGCCCTTAGTGTCTTACATGCAATTAAATCTCTGATCTTATATTCAACTAGTATCAGATGATGCAAATTGTTCTGAAGGAAGAATATATTCACAAGACTTACATAAATGGCATGAAAAACATCCAGTTGTATTTTTCGCCAATTGTTTTTTGTTTTTAATTCAAAATGCCTTTAGACTAATATATCTTTCAGATTTCTAGATCTACGGCTTATAATTTGAGGAGAGTTGCTTACATATAATTAATATAATAAATAATTGTGTGTTAAAATTAATTCCAACAGAGGTTGATGATGATGAAGCCCATGACAGGGAAGTTAATTTAGAGGTTTATAACTATTTAGGAGAGATAGTGTTAATAAAAGAAGAAGAATTTGTCTTCATTCTAAGCCTGATTTAAAACTTCTAGATATTTGTGGTTGAACAAATTCGAACATAACATTTTTAGAGTAGTAATAAATAGTAGAGATACAAATCCCCAAAACAGTATTGGTTAGAAAACATTTTACAGCAATGTCTTTATAAAGCCAGACTTTGGCAATGTGTTGTTTTAAAGTCCAGTATTATAAGCCTAGTGCACCCAGTTTGCAAAGCCTGACACAGTGTTTATGTAAAACTACATGGCTTCAGTGGAAGCATGGGGAGGTGGTGCATGCAAGCTCTTGAGCCTAGGGCAGAAGGAAACCTAATTACACCACTAATTGCAGAGCATATAATTAAATCCACAGATTGGGTATGCATGAAAGCGAGGACAAGTTCTTACAAAGCGAGATATAAACTAACCAGAAATAATACAGGTGCACTTAGGGCTCGATTACAGTGCCCCTGTAACAAATCACGCTATTCACGCTAGACTGCTTTTGACTTGTGAGTACTTTTACAAGCAAGTTTGCACAGCTAGTATATTGATCCCACAAAAAAAACACATATTTATATTTATGACCCCTCTACCTGCACACCTAAGAAATAAAAAAAGTAATATTTTTGGTCCCTTGGGACTTTTAGGCAGTATTCCTCCTCCTCCAAACACTGCGAATTGAGTTAATGCCAAAGAGCACGATCATCTGACCACAACACTTTCACACAATTCTTCTCTGAATCATTCAGTAGTGATGTTGCAAACATCAAATTTTGGGTTTGCGAACAGCGAACGCGAACTTCATCAAATGTTCGCGAACGGGCGAACATCGGCAACAGCAATAGACTTCAATGGGCAGGTGAATTTAAAAACCCACAGGGACTCTTTCTGGCCACAATAGTGATGGGAAAGTTGTTTCAAGGGGACTAACCTGGACTGTGGCATGCCGGAGGGGGATCCATGGCAAAACTCCCACGGAAAATTACATAGTTGATGCAGAGTCTGTTTTTAAGCCATAAAGGGCATAAATCACCTAATATTCCTAAATTGTTTGGAATAACATGCTTTAAAACATCAGGTATGATGTTGTATCGATCAGGTAGTGTAAGGGTTACACCCGCTTCACAGTAACAGACCAATCTCCCCGTTTAATGCACCGCAAACAACTGCAAACAATCCCTTTGCACAACCGCATACTCCCCATTTGCACAAGGTTGGATACCAAGCTAGCCATGTCCCGTTCCTTGTCCTCACTGATGTCATTGAAGGTCTCTTCCTCCACCCAGCCACCAAGGGTCCCCGAAAGGTGACAACAAGCCCCCTGGGACGCCTGCTGTGTTTGGTCTTCCACCTCCTCAAAGCCTCCTTCCTTCTCTGACCCCTCTTCTTCAGACTCCCAGAGTCTGGGGGCTTCCACTGCCCAGCATTGAATATTATACACAGGTCAGAGTCTGGGGGCTTCCGCTGCCCAGCATGGAATATTATACACAGGTCAGAGTCTGGGGGCTTCCACTGCCCAGCATGGAAGATTATACACAGGTCAGAGTCTGGGGGCTTCCACTGCCCAGCATGGAAGATTATACACAGGTCAGAGTCTGGGGACTTCCACTGGCCAGCATGGAAGATTATACACAGGTCAGAGTCTGGGGACTTCCACTGCCCAGCATGGAAGATTATACACGTTGCCTCTGTCTGCATTATTATAAGGTGTGTACTGTTAAGTAGTACTATTCCTATCGGTTTAATCCCTGTTACGTCCACTATCAGGGGACGTGTATATGGCATGGATTTTTGGAAGCGAGAGTTGGAAAAAGATGCTTGGTCGGTCCTCCCACTTCAAATTTGGGGCACTGCGCGTGCAATCTAAGGTGCCACCAGATATGAGTGTCACTGTGCACTGGCAAAAGTTGGCAGAGTAGATGCAATAGGCTTCACACACACGCCTGTAGGCAGGCAATTGCTATTCAATCTATTACAGTCGAAAAAGTGTTGTTTTATTTCACTGAGTACAATATAAGCTGTTAGGTGTTAGCCTGTCACACACACACACTGGCAGGCATATGCAATTAGATTACACAGAAAAAAATTATAAAATAAAATAATTGATGTTCTAGCCCTAAAAGGGCTTTTAGGGTTGATGTCCTTCAGATGGAAGGCTCTGGAACGGAGTGTATGCTGCTGATTGGCGGGAATGTGTCTGCTGACTGTGAGGTGCAGGGTCAAAGTTTCCTCAATGATAAAGAATAGGGGGCGAACCCAAAAGTGCATGTGTTCGCCGTCCGCTGCGATCGCGAACATGCCAAAATCGCAGCAAATAATCCGCCGGCGAACTGTTCGAGACATCACTATCATTCAGATGTTCATTGGCAAACTTCAGACTGGCCTGTACTTGTGCTTTCTTGAGCAGGGGGACCTTGCGGGTACAGCAGGATTTCAGTCCTTCACGGCGTAGTGTGTTACCAATTGTTTTCTTGGTTACCATGGTCCCAACTGCCTTGAGATCATTAACAAGATTATCCCGTGTAGTTCTGGGCTGATTCCTCACAGTTCTCATGATCACTGAAACTCCATGAGGTGAGATCTTGCATGGAGCACCAGACCAAGGAATACTTGCAGTTATTTTGTGTTTCTTCCTTTGCGAATAATCGCACCAACTGTTGCTACCTTCTCACCAAGCTGCCTGGTGATGGTCTTGTAGCCCAATCCAGCCTTGTGTAGGTCTACAACCTTGTCCCTGACATCATTGGACAGCTCTTTGGTCTTGGCCATGGTGGAGAGTTTGGAATCTGATTGATTGATTGCTTTTGTGGACAAGTGTTTTTATACAGTTAACGAGCTGAGATTAGGAGCACTCCCTTTAAAAGAGGGCTACTAATCTCAGCTTGTTACCTATATAAAAGACACTCAGGAGTCAGAAATCTTGCTGATTGATAGAGGATCAAATACTTATTTCCCTCACTGACCTAAAAAATAATTTATAACTTTTTTTTACATGTGTTTTTCTTGGGGGGGGGGGGGTGTTATTCTGTCTCTCACTGTTAAAATACACCTACCATTAAAATTATAGACTGATCATTTCTTTGACAGTGGACAAACGTTCAAAATCAGCAGGGGATCAAATACTTTTTCCCCCCACTGTAACTGTCACTCAACACCTCTATGGACCCCTAAGCAACCTATCCCTAACCACAATGGGAGTCAATATTGACCTCATGTAACTTAATTCATCTTCTCCAAAGTGGTTCCAATGGAGCCATTTGGGGCCTCTACCGCTAACATTAAACTCCTTGGAGTGGGGTGCCAGCTCCTTCTCAAGTGTACCTCAATTTGTCTGACCTCTCTACTATAACCTGTCCATCTTTTTGACCCTACATGGTATAGCTCACAGCTTCATTGAGGTACACAAGCTCTTTCTCGATGAAAAGTTAGTGACCCAGAAGGGGAATCTACATTTACCTTTAGGAAATAACTAAATTTACCTTTAGATAATAAAAAAAACACAAAGGCAAAATCATTTTTTTTATTTGCCCGTCAGGCAATAATAGAAGGGATTAAGCTTGACATTTCAAAATGTAATTGCTTTTTTACTAAATATTATGAGGTTCCCATTTGGGCACCCATGTTCCTAGCTAATAAAGCAGAGAGTGGTTGTTACAGGCTGTAATATGAATATTATGTGTACAAGCTACCCTTCATAAAATATGTCAAACTGTTTTTAAATTGGTTTTACTCAGTGGCCTATTGTACATTACTCTTTGAATATTTTGAAAGTGCAGATCCTTGTAATGTTAATTGGGTTTGTCCCCCACCCCCCATTACTTGATGGCTTTTGGAAGTTTTTTGACTGTTTGCCTTTACTAGATTTTACCCTTATAAAATTAGGGAAGTTAAGCCAGTTTTCGTGCATCAACCTTGCTTGAGCCTTCCAGGTAGGAGGATCTATTAAGGATCATAGGACCCTCTACCTTTTAGTGCATGTAGGTTTCTGCTTCTTTCTATCATACACTAGAGTCATATAGCCAGCTTTGGGACATCAGTAATTGAGCCTTCCAGATAGGAGGATCCTTCTATGGCCATAGGTCTTTTTCTCCTCATATCATCTTGTTTTGTATGGCATTATTTTTATTCATGAGAGTGAATCAAGTGGACTTATATGCTATTGTGTATATAAAGATTTTACAATTTATTTATTTATTTATTTTTTTCTGTAAGTTTGCTGGGACTGGGGTGGAATGCCTTACAGAGACTATGAGAATGTGTTGAAGATACTGAGGTGGAATAATCTTCAGAGTGAATGTTCGAGTTGAAATGAGCTGCAGAGAACTGAGGTGGAATCTTCTGCAGGGAGAGACACCTTATATGAAAATACACATCATCTTCTTACATGAATAGGTGCTAGACTACACATTCCTTGATACTTTGCTGCTGAGACAGTATCCCCAGGGTTTTTCTACAATGCAGCTGCCGCTGCTTGCTCCTGATTGGCCAAAATAAATTATGAATTTTATGTTAATTTAGTCTGGGTTTGTAGGAGGAATCCACTCTAATTTTCAACTGGCAAAAATATATTTTATTAACTTCAAGGTAATGTTATAAATGTTTATTTTGGGATTTTTTTCATACAAAAAAATGTTTTCATACACTACTGATTCTCCACTATAAGATGCATTCATAATCCAGGAAACTTAAATATGCCTTTAACCTCTCAGCTAAAGCACTTTATTAAAGTTTTATAGTGTGATACACTGCCATAATAACAAAATTACGGTACATTTACAGTATAAGACTACTTCCAGTCCAATTTATTTAAATTTATTTCATAACAATACTGGTAATTTACATTCAGCATTTTGTTCGTAATTGCTGTTTTTTTTAAATAAGCATATTTTTTAATCATCCGTTTTTGTTTTTTTAACGCTACAACATTTTAAAGTCATATTTTAGTTATTAAACACTTTAGGTTTTTCACAAAATTTATTCTTTTTTGGGCTGAAGTCTTCTTCAGACAATTGTCTTCAAGGAAATCAAAGTGAACTGTTCACTGGAGGGGGAATAGGAGCAATTGAATAGTGATTTGCGATTTTAGAATTTGGGACTCTAGTGGCTTTGAAAGATCAAAGGCTTGGAGGGCATTAACTTGCGATTTTACAAAACGCAATGGATCGCAATGAATCGAAAGCTCAGAGCCCGTAAATTGATCGGAGCCCGCAAACAGAAGGCAATTGAATAGCAAAATAACTTGCAACCTCCACTTGCAAGCCCAGATCTCCCAAATGGCTCAATTGAGTGAGGCTCAGCTTACTGTAAATACACGATCCCACAATCATGATAATTCACAAAAAATAAACCAAGAACAAGAAAGATGTTTTATCTCCTATTCAGGATAATTGCAGCCAAATATGTGTGGCCTACACCTTCTTAGTATATAGAAGTTATCATTCACAATCAATAGGTCAGAACTAGAACGTCTTTACCTTGGAATCCCCCAACCCAACAGGCTAACTGCAGTTGTTCTACCACAATCGTATAGAATATCTTTGAATATGTGCCTTGCAGGTCCATAATAAGATTCATTTTGCTCGGCTGTGTGTGTCAAATATGTTCCGTATCGACCCTTGTTTCTTTTGATATAACATTTAGTTTATTCCCCTTTGTAACACATTTTAGCACCCTATAATCATATAGTAATGAAAAAATAATGTATAAAGAATACAAAAGGTTTGCAGGTAAATATTTATTGATCAGTATGTATAATCACATTTCCAGTTATAACAATCAAATCGTAAATCATAATAATCAATCTCAAATCATACATTAAGCAAGAACATATTGAGGCTGGACCAAAGGAGGCGTTGTGCAATAATAGAACTTGTGTGCACTTCTTATCAGCCATTCTCATTTAATAAGTTGACATCAGTGGTGAGGAACTCAGACCTTTGAGGGCAGACAATAGTTCAGGATTTTTAGTATTTAGATTCTTTCTGTTTTAGCACACCCAAATTACCCTTATTAATTCACTATGCTTGACCCACCTGTGCTCAAGCAGATAAAAATTTAAATCATGGGCTGTTGGAGTCTGTGGTAGAACCAAGTTGCCCTCAACTAGTCAAGGGTGATCACTACTGTCATGAAATATCTTATATTGATGTTAAATATTTAAAAGATCATTGTAATCTCAGGCATTGATGTTTAATAAAGGTCCTACTCAGTGGTTTAGAAAAAGCAGTATTCAATAATATATTTGCTTTCACACATCAGCTTCTAAACCTCCAGCCGAGCTGCTTGTCGCCATGCTTTAGAAAGTCATAAATAAATATTCACTTTTAAACTTACTTTCAAACAACAACTTCTAAATCACCAACTATTTCCACTCCTTATGACCTCGTCAAGGGATAGGAGCAACTGTGGGAGTGAATGGTCAAACACAAGGGTCTGTACTTATCAATATGAAGTAATTTATTACACCAACTTTTTAGGGAATAAAGAACATCTGGCCATCTTGGACTGATTCTCAGTCAGAATTGCTCCTACCCCTTAATGACCTCACAAGAGGGGGAAATAGCTGGAGGTATAGAAGCTGATATTTGAAAGTAAGTTTAATAGTGAATATTTATTTCTAAATTGTATCACTCTTAAATACCTAATTAAAATATCTACCTCACCTTGTTAAGAAATCACAAACATTTAAGATGTTTTAAAAGCCCACTGTAATACTCCAAAAGTTTGCTGTCAGATAAATAACTTTTAATATATTTTGTTGTTGTTTTTTAATACAATATTATTCATGAAGTACTTACTTGTAAGAATCCCTAACTTGTAATTTTGATCAGAGGTGGAGGTCCTACCCCAGAATATAAGCCTTTTTCAGAGTATTAGTTTGTATCACTGGTAGCGCAATGATCTCTAGTGGAGGGGACTAATACCCTGAACTTAATGGATATTGTACACAGTTTATTAGCGCTAAGTGATAAGGACACGTTTGAATGGTCATACAGTTGTATGCTAATAACATTACGTTGTGAGACAGGCTTTACTCTCTAGGAGTATCAAAGTTAAAAATGCAATTTTATAAGTAAGATTCCAGAAAAAAAACTGTATTGCAATGTTGTTTTCCTTACTGCATTTTCAGTGGCTTAAGTTAAATCAAATATCTTTTTTTTTTTTTCACTTATTAAGAATGTGGATGGCGATCTTTTTGTTTTCTCACTTAAATCCAGTGGTCCCAGCACCAAACATACATTACCAGAATATGATGCCCACTAATCAACAAACTTTCTGTTTAATGGACACTAAAACCCGAATCTGTATTTTAATTTGCAAAATATGAACCAGTAATTAAAAATAATTATTGCAATGGCTGACAAATCTCTACTTTTGTCTCCCCGTTCCAGTATAGATCCTAGTTCAGACCTCTTTAAAAATGTACTTATAAGAAGTCAACAAACTGTGAAGGTGTTGTCTCAAAGCTTCACCTAATAACTTACTTTGTCTATGCATGATAAGAAGAAGCAATACATTCTATTTGGCAGAACACAAAGGGGAGTGTTCAGAGTAATATTTTGATTAATCATGCATATGACATATATATTCAGTAGAGTGAGACTCTCTGCAGTTTACCATTTGCATAAATCATTAATATTAAGCTAAATATATATATATATATATATATATATATATATTCATTTGTCTATTTTTTATAAATAAAAGGTATTTTGAATATGCCCCTTTAAACAATTAAAGAACAGAGTATATTCTTAATAGTTACTCTAAACCTATAGATTTTTTTTGCTGACTCGTGACATGACATTTTCTGGTAATGTAGGCTAAAACTTGTGCATTGCATCATTCTGTTTTATTAAAAATTTTTCTAACATTGCAGAAAGAATCACCCACAAAGGATAGGGGTAACTTAAATATCCGGGCCACAAACAAATTTTACGCGTTGCTTTTCTATGACACCAGGAATGAGGCTGAAGCTATATTGACAGCCAAGAGGGGATATACACCCCTTAACAGAATAATTAGCCAATTGGCCATCTGTGAAAAAGAAAAAAAAATACATACAGCATTACTAGCATATAGACGCCAACATGCATCGTTCAACATTACACAAGCAATTTTCATATTCTGTTTACAAGATACATAATGATATGCAAATGTTGTTACAAGGGGTGCCATTGTTTTTTTTTTTTGGTTTTATTTAATTTGCTGATTTGTCTGCTTGGAGTGGACCTCAGATGGAGCTGAGATTTCTGTTCAATTCTATTGCAAGAGTTTTCACTTTGGATTGAGAGCTTTTATAAGACGCAATTGAAAACTGGTCATGCTATTGGGTCCTGACTTACTGACAAACACTGTATTGGCTACTTCCTGCACTGCATAATTGTAGGTGGTCAATGGTGGGTGTATTTGCAGGTGACATAGTCTATAAACTGTTATTGGTAGGGCACAGAGGTTGTATTGAGTAATTGGGCTTTCAGGGAGGGGATGTGTGTGAGCGTTTGTGTGCTGTAAAGAAGAGGAGGGATTTTGTTGGAAAGTGTATAGAAGTAGTTTGGACACTACAGCAATACATAATGTAGGCAGTGGAGAGAGAGCAAATGTGAGTTAAGATATTAGAGAATATAAAAATGTAGTTCTATGTGTACTCTGGCACAGACTATTGGTAACCTGATATACGCTGAATATGTTATGTTAGACAAAATCACATATATAGTTGTGGTAATTGCGGATTGTCGGTCACGTCATGTTAAAATTGCAGGCCTCGCAAAACGAGGCATGCAGTTGTTGGCCTGCAATGATATATGCCATAAGCGACACAGGCGCTCATCGAGAGGCACTTAGGACTTTAGGCCGAAGACGCTCATTGCAGTTCTCGCAATAGTGCCATTTCAGGGTCTCATTGCACTCATCGTGAGGCCCGTAGGACTTAGGCTGCAATGAGCGTCGAAAGCACGCACGTAGGACTTTGAAACAGATTGAAGAAGGCCTTAAGATGAGCACCGCAGGCTCTCATCACAAGGCTTGCAGTACTTTGCTGCAATGAGTGCCAAAGGCGCTCATTGCAGCTCTCGCAATAGTGCCTTTTCAGGGTCCCTCTAAGTGTCCTCTGTCCCGTCAGAGATGTCATTTGCCCCATTATGCTCCATCGATGGAGGATGGAAAGAGATTGAAGACGCCCATAGCCGAAGCCAGTAACACTTTACCTAAGCCGGTACCACTTTACCTAAGCCAGTAACACTTAGCTAAAGCCCGTAACTCGAAAGACCACCAAAAAATTTGCAATAATGTACAAAATGAAATAAAAACCTCATACACAACTCAGGGAGAAAGTCAGAGCCTGTGGATGAGGTTGCAAGCTAATTTGAGCCCTAATTGCCGTTTTTAGGAGATAAAAAATCGGTTAAGCAAGGAAAAAAATGGCCGCCGAAAACGTAAATTTTCTCAGACAGGATCAAAATGAGGCCGAAGCCAGTAACTCTTAACCAAAGACAGTAATACTTAACCCAAGCCAGTAACACTTAGCCGAAGCCAGTAACACTTAGCCGAACAACGCCAGGCACGCAGGACTTCGCAATGGGCGCCAAAGGCGCTCAGCGCGTCGTGGTGGGTTGCACGACGTCTGCAATGAGCGCTCATTGCAGGGCTAGCAATGAGCGCAATGCCCGTAAACTACACGGGAAAAGAGGCTCCTAATGATCGGCGAGCATCGAAGGCGCTCAGAGGGTGCAGAGCCTCGCATTGTGTGGCAAACAGCATAGCCAGCCTTAAAATCTTCTTGTCGTCATTTTTGACGGGCAAGTCACTAGTATAGAAATAATGTTGTTGGTTGGAGTGGAAAATTCCTTTCCTTGCCCTGTTCATAGGTGTGGGAAGTATAATTAGTGGTAGTATATCCCTGTGTCAAACATCAACTGGCAAACAAATGAGTCCTAGGTCCATCCAGACTGCCCTACAAGATTGTCTCATGCATATAACAGGCAATCACCCCAGTGTATATACAAAAGAGACACAAATCAAAGGGAACAACAGAAGGGAAGTCCTTTATCCCAAACAACAACATTTTATCTGAACTTTGTACTACAATTTCTTGATTATACACAGACAATAGGGTATATCAAGCCTGTATAAGTAAAAAGAGGAATAAAAGGGTATATACACAGGTGAGTGGAGCTATAACTGGAAACAACTCCTCTTCCAATGTTGTCCATGTGGGCTATTTATCATGTGTTCCTTAAATTCTGTTTGACAACTCATCAATATACAAAACATAATAAATAGGGCTATTTAATTCCAACTTTCTATCCCGTATTCCATGGCCTCCTCATAAATATACCCCCAATTTCATTTGAGCTATTCAGTTTTAACTTTATTTCTCGATATACATTTTTCAGTTAATTTAATAGTCAACATTTTACAGTATGTTGTTGGAGAATGAAGTGTGTAACTTTATCACTTATCTGATCTGGCCCTTTTGAGGGTTGTAACGTTTTTTTTTTTAGATAACATTTTCACAGATTCCTTTGTAATTTATAATTTCTCTGAATTTTCAACATGCTAATTATATGTATTTACCTGGAATTTCCAGTGTCCCAATATATTCATAGCAAAGGTTTTCTGGGCCTTTGCAAGCCTGCATTTGGTCACTGATACACTCATCCAAAGAACCCTTCTTGAAGCAGGATTTACATATTACGGAATTGGAGTTTTCATCCTGATCAGCAACTAAGAGTAAAAACAGCCATCAGTTTTTGTGCGTCCATGAAACTTTGATGATATATCATTTCTCAGCTCAGACTCTAAGGAAAAAAAACAATCTCAACAAATGACCCAATATATATTATGTAGTGTTTCTATAGTGTGTCTATATTTTGTCATTGTACAGTGGTACGTATGCGTCATCCAAAACTGAAATTATTACTGTGGCCCTTTAAGTCTGCCGAACACTTACTTTTGTATTGACCATTGTTGCAATTATCTCCATCGCAGCAGTCTACAGTAATTCTAACTTTGCTCTGGTCAGAAAAACAACTGGCCTGGTCATCACAGGGCATGTGAGGGGAACAACAATTCTTGTATAAGGTAGGATAAATCTGCCCCTCTGCAAGAAAGAAATGAGGAATACATAGACATATTTATTAGTTTTCAAAGAGCAGCTTTTTCATTGTAAAACTAAATATCTCCAAATTATATTAACACACCAATAACAAATGGAAATTCAAAATTAAACAATGTGAAATGTATGGTTTAATTTGCCTTTATTGCATGCTAATTTATTGCAGATACAAATTAAATGCACACTTTCCTTTATTTTTATTTTGTCTTCTATAATTACTTTAAATAGGTGACTTAAATAAAGCCCTTTTCAATTTGCCGAATCACAATTTAATAAGGCTGTTTATCTTTATTGATTTGTCACTGCTTGTCATGTAAAGAGGCAGTGGCTTAAAAGTCTTCGTTCTTTTTTACTTTTTTATATTAATATTTTAATGGATTCACAAGCAGACAATGACATGTTTTGAGTCTGTGAAGCATGAGACACTAGTTATCTGAAGCCCCTCTTCTGTGGGTTTTGCCTTGGTATATATCTATGAACAATGGCACCCAACATGACAGAGAACAGGAAGATAGGGGGACTTTCTAGAAGATAAAAAGCTGTTACTTCTGAGGTTTCCTAGAAGTAATCAAAGTGTAAATAGTATAATCGCAATTTAATAAGGCTGAAAATATATTAGCAATTATGTCACAGCCTGAACCTCATTATGAGTATTAATTCTTGTGAAAAGGCTTTGGGCAATACACAAGCGTTAACTAAAAATCTAAATCAATTTCTACACAATTGCCACTCAGTATTATTGAACTATTCATGTAATATATTTAAAATAAGATTATTGTTAGACTTTAAGATTTTTTTTTTAGCAGACTTCCTGTCCTGATCTTACGTCGGATCTATGCAGACACCAGGACACACAGCGAGAACACTGCTAGAATTTATTCGTGATTTGTGATTTATTTATAGATGATACCTACCGACTTCAAAGTGTTCAGATAAGGTAAAGCATTTTGAATCTCCTCCACACTCTTGTACACTTTCTTCACATGATTTAGAATTGCGACAGTAAGCAGTCTGGCATTTTGTACCACCGTAAACTAGAGAGAAAAGCGCAAACACAAGCATGAGAAATCATTAATACAAGAGATAATTGTCTGTTCTTTGCAATGGAGACCTAAGTACAAAAGCATTATGTATATTTGTTGCACTTAAAGAGTATCTGATCATTTGGAAAAGTTGTTTACATTTTTTAAATCAAGGTTTGACTTAAATATTGTAATTTGAATTATTATTTATGTAGTACCTGAAGCCCTTCCACAGTAATCTGCATAGATAATAATGTTCAGGGGGTAATGATTCCAACCTTCTTCATTGCTGAACTATTTACTCAACATCAAGACATGTGGAGCATACATTCAATCAATCGTGTGAACAAAATAGTAGTATTGAAAAAAAAAGCAAACAAAATATGTATGATAGGGCTCACAGCCCAGGCTCTTAACCATTGGGCTGAAAAAGTACTATATAAGTAACATAGAGATATAACACTATAATAAACACTTTTACTATTCTGCATTGCTGCACCATGTTTGTTTTATATCACCCATTAATTTATATTTCCAATTTCATCTTGTGAAAAAAATAAAAATGGGGTTGGGGTAAGATTTGAACTGAGGTCTGCCACCTCACAGCTTAGGCTACTAACCATTGGGTTCTGGATAATGACTGTAAACAATATATCTAATATTTGAGTTGTAACGGTTTATTTCACATCCAACACCTAATTCTAATTAGTACCAGCATCTGACTTAATTTATTACGTATTCTTACAATGTAGGGACAGATTTGGAGTAGCTTAAAACCACTAATTTCAAATACTCATAAATCAGTTATTTTAGCAGCAATGTTAATTAGAAAGTATGTATTCCATATACTTTTCCACCCTCAGTTTGCAGAGGAGAGATGGTGACTTCTGGGTTCCTTTAACCTCCTGAGGATATATAATAAACTCATTAGAGTGATTTGTATGTGTACAAGCAGATGTGGCCACCTTTATTATCACAAATGAACTTATGACAAAGACTTAAGACTTAAGACTTTTCTTATTGAACTTATGACAAAGCAGTGGATCATTTTGACAACTTTCAATATGTTCGGTCTGTATGATTAAATTCATCATATTGTTTAAAAAAATATGTTAACTGCTGGGAAAAAAAACAATAATTATAAATCAATATATTTTATTCCAAAATGTGTTTGTTAGTACTTTTTAAACATTCAGTTGTACCTTGTAATGTTTTTTTTTTTTCACTTTTAATCTGTAAATATTTGATTGTTTATTTTTATTTAATATTTTTTTATATTTACAATTTTCTCAATAAAAAAATTAATAAACAATTAAGAAATGTGTGGATTTGTATGAAAGATTTTCCTACATTTTAAGACCCCGAACATAGGACACATTGATGTGCAATACATATTTTGCAACAATTTCAGTTTTTAATCTATTGCCTATTAAACACAATTTTAATTCGTTCATTCATTGTCTTTTTTCTTTATGTGCTTTTTCTCACATGAGATTTCCACTACTGCAATTTGAAGCACTGACACAAAAAATATCATATTTCAATAGAAGCAGCTAAATCATTCTCTGTATTTCAAACTCCCCCTGCTTGTAGAAGCAAATAAACATAAGCAAAATGGTGGCTCCCATTAATGGATAAATACATATAATTGATAATATTAAATAGAGTAAATCTATTTCTAATACATTGTTACCCATTATTGAATGTAGTTCTTCTAAAATATATTCTAAACATAAGGATATAGTGCTTATTCAGTTATATTTATCTGGTAAAAATGAAAAAAAAAAAATCCAATATGTATTGGTTTTATAGTATACCATGTTACATTAAGTTTTATATATACATAGGATAATACTCTTACCTGAAGCGAACAAAGTGCACAACACGTACAGAGTGAAGCTGAATGATGTCATTGCGATATATAGAGATGATTCTTGCAATAAGATGGTCTCTCTGGATGTAGTGATTAATGGATTGTACTCATGTATATTTATACCCCTGAGAGGAAGGGAGGAGAGAAACAAACAGAATGCCATGTGCAAATTTACACAGCTCTAGGCATTTTAGTAAAGCTGAGAAACATGGAATAGCTCATTTTCAGTTGGCTAGTATTGTTAGAGTGACTGGATAAAGCCCTTGAGGTTTGGACAGTTACATCTTCCAGTCTATTGCGCTTTCTGTTGCCAACGTTTTTTTTTTTGTTTCAATAAGTTTTATTATTAGGTTGAGACGAAGCATGTAAATTTAATATAATTACATAAAAAATATATAGGGCATCTTTACAAACCATGAGTTCAATTCAATTGAGCAATCGTAAGTTACTGGAGCCCGTAAGTGAGGCCGTAAGCTAATTTGCTATTCAATCAGCTTCTTTTTGCGGGCTCCAAACTGTTTACAGGTAACAGCCTTTAAAACCTTGCAGTTGTTAAACCCAGAACTTATAGTCTTCCGATGCCTATGATCTTTCCCGTCCTCACTAAAATCGCGAATCGCTATTCAATTGCTACAATTTCCCAAGCTCGCAAATGTTTTCATACCAGTAAACGGAAAATGTTGGAGTGCTAGAGAGGACCCACAAGGGGGTCCGTAGCACTGTAAATGCAAATAAAAAAATCAATACTGTAGATAGTTATTGGATATATCACTAATATGGTTGTCGTACTGCGAGTTTGTGTGTAACGCTCGCAAAGTTGTAGGTTACACAGGGGAGGGAGGTGGAGAATGAGACACACGGGGAGGGGGGAAGAGACACAGAGGAGACAGAGGCGGGAGGGAGACACAGGCAAGGGTGAACGGGGGAACGAGAAACAGGGGAGGGAGAGGAGGGAAAGAGGGGGAAAAGAGACACCAGGGAGGGGGGAAAGCGACATGGGAGGGAGAGTGGGAAAGACAAAAAAGGGAGGGGTCGAAAGAGACACAGGGGAGGGAGAGAAACACGAAAAATTATAATATGAATTGCTGTCATTTTTTGACGGGCAATTATCTAGTTAATAAATAATAACTATCAATAGTATTTATTTTTCTTTTTAAATTATTTGTTATGTTTACACCCTGTTCTTTGTGGCTTAGTCTATGAAAGAATATATAATCCTAAATGAAAGGGAGAGATAAGACCTTTACTTTTTTAACGTTTATTTGATTTGTCTAAAATTATCCTAAGATGTGGATAAGAGCTGCACCTAAATCTTTAGATCAATGATAATTAACCTCTTTTAGAAATTCCCCTTTGGATATTATATAGAGGTACCATATGAATACTGAGGATACAAGTATAATTGAGGGTAGTACTACTAGTGACTCTGACATGTCAATGTTGGACAACCACTATAGTAGCTAAAATAAACTAAAGACTCTATCTGACCTTGTAGTAATCTTGAATTTTGCCATTTCTGGAACAACCTTTCTAACTATCCATTTGCAGGGTATAAATGGCTCTTTGGTCAGGCACTCTGTTACTGAGTCTAATCTAAGTCTAGTCTTGAATATGCCGTGCACAAACACCCTCTCTAATTTTCCCTCAGCTTGTGACAAATAAACAAGAAATGTGCAGTCCTAATTAAAAAAAAAAAAAAAAAGAACCCCAACGCTCGTGGGAGAATGACTTTTGTAATAAAAAAGTATTTTATTTTATTTATTTTATGTAAATTTGAAGCTAAGATTTAAGTTTGCTTGATGATATTATTTCGGAGAAACTGAGGGCCTCATTCTATTACCGGACGTAAATCGGCCGTAAGGCTGCGATTCCTTGCGGGGGTTCTGTTAACTCGCGATTCTATTATACGGCCCCGCAAGGATCTCCTCTTACGGCCGGCCGCATATCTTGAAACCGGCCGTAAGCTCTGAAATATAAAAACGCAAAAATAAATTCAAGCCTGCACTGTACAGCTCTGTAAATGCTAGGGATCATATTGGGGGACATGAGGATTAAAAGTAACCCACTCTCAAGCTTGCACATCAGCCCAAACCCGAGTTCAAATTAACTGTTTATTTTCCGGCTGCGGCGTGGGCGGGTCTGAGGTGCTCCAAGCACTCTGGACTTTTTACATGGATATTTTACGTATATTAAAAATAAAATATTTTACGAATTTGAGTATAGGGTAATTATGTGCTATTTTTTCTAACACCGAATATCACTTTATAGTCTTCTCAAAGTGCAGGATGGCTTTATTTGAGCTATTTTATGTGCTTAATTGGTGCTAGCGAGACCTGTTTGCTGCAAGTAAGCTGCGGCTCGTTTTTAGCTTTGCAGACAGGGTTCCCGGTACAATAGAATCGCAACCAGGCTTTTCTTACGGCCGATTTCCTTGCGGCCGTTTTAGATCAAAGGCTTTCCTCCGGCGCGATCGTCCGCAAGAGATAGCAAGGCGCCGGCCGCAAGCCTGCCGGAGTCCCCGGCCGACGGGGAATAGAATAGCCGTAAAGCTTGCGGCCGGTCCTTGCGGCCCCGCAGCGGCTGCGGCCGTGATAGAATGAGGCCCTGAGATTCTAGTGTCCTTTCTCATGGTGGTCTATCTTTGTCTATTCTTAGCGCTCCAAGAGCTGCAGGTAAATTCCACGTTTTGGACATCACATCTACCATCTGATGCTCATTCACTGCATTTGCCTTTGTTCCTCTGGAGTATATGGATATAAATAAATAAATATATATATATATATATATATTTTTTTTTTTTTTTTTTTTTTTCTAATAAGGCAACAAAAAAAGGGAATAAGCAATATTAACATTTTATTTTTATTATTATTAAATTCTATTTTTCTTTATGGTCTTTTATTTAGCTAAACTTTATAGTTATTACAAAGCAGAAAAACATTAAACAGAGCCTTTATATTTTGCAACATGTATATGCAATTATTATTTGCTACATGCTTTTTTACATTTTGTTTTCTTACCTGTTGCTGCCTTTTACTACCTGAAATGGGTGCGTGTTGTAAAAAAATAAGCTTTGCATTAGTGCAGCTAGGAGCAATGGCAGTAGTTACTGTCACTTCCCACTGTACAGATACAAACATCCTGTGCAGTCACATAGAGACTCCCATATCAGAAATTTGAGCAAAAGTAAAGGCAGAATGGCAGGTTCCACAGCAGCATACTGTAAATGTTTATAAAAAGTAATAAAATAGAGGCAGTTTTATTCTTTGTTTAAATTCTAAAATCATGTTGCACATTTAAAGTGCCAATTTTTAAATGAGTATACTTTTAAAATATATCCACAATGGTCATTTAAATGCAAATGTGCGCCAAATTCAGTATGTTCCAAAACGAAGTCGATAACCATCTGGTAGCGGGTAAATAAAAAATAGCTCTGTCCCAGGGAGAGATGTATAGAAAGCTATTCAAACACAGGCTTTCTTGAAAATGTAATTAGACAAATGTATGTTTAATCTCATTGAAGACTACTTTTATATTTTTAACAGTGATATTCATTGATATTAAAGGGCTACTTAATTCAGCACAATTTGAAACACATTACTGTAAAGATCTCGTAAAAGCATGATGAAATACTTTTTACATTTTTGAAATGTGTGCATGTTTTACTGAGAAGTCAAATCAGATTAAATTTGTGTTTACTTTTTTAACTGACTGCCCACTTGCTGCTGAATTAACACAACCAATCAGGTTGCAAAGGTGTGTACCCCATTCACATCAATGGTAAGTCTTTGTCAGTCTACTTATATTTCAGGTTTGAAGGGAACAGATTATATTTTTCAATACAGATAGGAAATTCAGGTTAATGCCCTCCTGCCTCTTTGGACTTTAAGCAATGTGTGTGTGTGTGTGGTGGGGGGGTCAAAGCTATGTGACTCTGGCTCTGTGGATGCTCCGGTGCAGTTCCTTTCAAACAAAAATTTAACCCTTACCAGATCTATATGTGCAGGCATGATACTATACTAGATTCACTTAAACAAGAAAGCTACTGGTTAAATGGTCAGTGCAGTCCATGGGAAAGCTGTCCTATCAATCATAGCCTTGTACCATCACAGCGCTCTCAATACTCAGCAGTCTGTTATTACTCATGCAACAGCTAGTGGGCAGGATATACTTGTATGTAAATATACATTTTAAACTTTAGATTTAGATTTCTTATTAGTGTAATAAAAAATAGATAATTTTAACAAACAATCGTGTGCTCTTTTACAAATCACATCCATAGCTCCACTTATAAAGTATTAAGACAAATTTAGATACTGTATAATTTTTGTGTTTTCATTGGAATTTGCTGAACACTTTCCTCTTAATAATTGTTTCTCCTATGTATCCTACATACCGTTGGTCTTCATTTATTCCCAATAAATCTTTGTCCAACAATGTTTTCTATGTCATGGCACACACATAATCTGTCATTTTGGGATCTCTGTTGCATAATAATGTGCAGGATAAAATACTGTTACCCATTGATTGGATTATTAATGAATTAGAAATACATTGTTTTTAATAATCCAAGGTCCAACTAAAAGACAATACTCTAGTCAAATTATGACAGAGTCTTGGCATTTATTAGAAAGGCTACAGGTGTGTTTGAATACAGAATATCCATGACGCTGAAACAAAATATTTTAATTGTTAAGAGTTATTTACTTTGAGGGCAGGAATTGTACATCAGTGTTGACTAGCCACAAGCACGTTTACAGTAATTTATTATTTCAGCAAGAATACGTCATACTATACAGTACATTGCCAAACTATCTTTCACATCACTATCCTCAAGTGCAGTGTATACTGAGTAATTATTTAGAAGGAAAAATTCACGTTCTTGGGAAAAGTGTGATTTTAATGGCATTTCTTAACTACCTATATCTACAGTGATGTGTTTTCCAATTACCATATTATCCACCATAACACATGTGTACAGATTTAAATTTCCACTGTACTTGTATATACACAATTGCCAGAATCCTGTCAAAGTCAACACCAATAAGGGAACAAACAGGATGAAAAGATTTGATGTCATTATTCTTGTCACCAATAATTCAGGTCTGTTCTACAATTAGAGAATTAACTTAACCTCTCCAGACAAACTTAGACCCACATGCTAATCCTTGAAAAAGCACCTACAAGTGCCCTAACTGAAGATCAAACCCTACCTATTTTATCCCCCCCCCCCCCTTAAAGATTGCGAGCAAGCTGCTCCAGATCACTGCTCTGAGTGAACTTCACAACACAGCCGAAAAGCCATCACAATAAATTACAAGTTACTCCGTGACACTCTGACACCTAAACTAATCAAATATGTCCCCCCTCACTCTCAAACTAGAGCACAACCCTAATGCCCAAAGACTGAAGAAATACTTATTGGTTCCAAAGGGCACTCGTAAAGGCAATAAAAGCCTTTGCTGTGTGTCTTTGCAGCTCTTAACGGACCCCCCATTGGCACCACAATAAACCCCCATACTGCACCGGGTCCCCCTGCCACCTATTAACTCTGCATAATCCAGGGAGTCCATGCACCTCATTAACCCCCACCCGCAGCACAAGTTCTTAAAGGACCTCAACACATATTAATCCTTGCCGTACAGAGTGTATCCCATTCTGATCGGCAAGAAACAAGAGGACTGGACCTTCATGACCTTAATGAGGTGGAGGGGGGTTAATTTAGATGTATTAGTTTACTGTGGGTATAATATTCAATTGAGCATATTATAATTGATGGAGCCCATAAACGTTACTGATATGTAATTGGCCTCTTCTAGCTAGCCACAATCGATTTGCGGGTTACAGGCTGAGCATTTCTGAGAGTTATCAAAATGGTAACTCCAACCCATCTAAGCCTTTGATCTTTCAAGGATGCAAATGTTACAATCGCTAAAATTGCAAATAGAGGTTTAATTGCTACAATTCCACAATCCCGCAATTGCTTTGAAACCCGTAAATGGCAAATGTAGCAAAAAATATTACGGGTTCCAAATAGGACTCACAAGTGGGTTAAACACCTGTGTGTAACACTGCAAAAGCAAATAAGCACACACCACTGTACTTTAAAATACAGGGAAAGCAATGGAAGGCATTAGAATTAATTGCACACGATCCCCAAGGAACAATCAGGCCTCCAAAAAATATTTTTGATTTTATATCTTTGGAATCCTCATGCATATGCCAATATGAAAAGTGTTGAGGCAAGATGCATAAATCAATTAAAGACACACTACATGACTAAAATGCAACACAAAAACATGGAATTGCCAGACAAATGATCCCTTACACTCACAAAGGCTCAAATCTGGACTTTTAAAAATATTCAGATATTCATTTATATTTGTCGCTCATCAGATCTATATTGGAAAAATAACTAGTGGCAAAAAGGCTGTGCAGAGGCACATGGAGCAGCAGCAAACTCACCTCCATTTATAGAGATAGGATACTTAGATAAATGGATGTAGAAGCAGTTAACAATGGGAAATATCATCAGTTTTCATTCACAGAGGCACAAAAGAGCAATGAAATATATAAATCAAAATAAAATTTAGACGTCATGAAATACATGTGAATATGAAAGGTCATGATGAAAGGCCATGTTGAGGCCTGCCACACCAGTAACACAAACAGGAAAATATAAACTATAACAATGCATAAATCACTGATGCCAAATAAGTCTCAAATACACAAGTGATCAATTCAACACCTGAAATCCACCTGGATATTAACAGGTGCTGTAATCAACAAGCTGTATAACCCAGCCCCCACAAGCCATAACCAAGTCATGGATTACCACCATCTCATAGCTATGTATGCGTATGTGAAGAGACTGTCCTATCGAAAGTATGACTGTTTGTACATAATGTGGCATAGTGGAGACATGGATGCAAGGCGTGCAATTGAGGAGTGGCTAATCAGTGGCAGAGAGGAGAGGCTGATGAGTGGCAGAGAGGAGAGGCTGGTAGTGAGTGAGGGTGGTAATGTGATCTATGCTGGTCCAGAACAAAGCCAGGCACCTGAATTACCACAGGCTATGCATAGTATAATGGTGGGGGGTCAGGTAGGGGAAAGAGCTCTAGTGACACGGGGACAGGGGGATATAGGGGAACCTGCAGAAAGGAAGGATGACATTGAAGTGGGTGAACAGCTGCTGGGGGGGGGGGGCATAACTAGAAAACCAGGCAGATCATGTACTGGGGAAGGCTGCTGAGCATGTAGGTGACATTGAAGTACTGGCTCCAGCCCACTAACAGTCACAGGGAGGGGAGCAGACCCAGGAGCCTGTAAGGAGGGTACAGGCACTACGAGTATGCATCGAGAGAGTCACAAGTGTAAGAGAAGTATGGTGGCACAGTGGTTAGCATCCTATTGTAAATATATATCTTCATTGCCAAGTCATGGGTATGAGCCCCCGGCCTGAACTTTTATCCTTATTAGCAATGTACCGGTTTATATATATTTTATCTCACAAAGTGAGTACACCCCTCACATTTTTGTAAATATTTTATTATATTTTTTCCTGTGACAACACTGAAGAAATGACACTCTGCTACAATGTAAAGTAGTAAGTGTACAGCCTGTATAACAGTGTAAATTTGCTGTCCCCTCAAAATAACTCAACACATTAATGTCTAAACCATTGCCAACATACGTGAGTACACCCCTAAGTGGAAATGTCCAAATTGGGCCCAAAGTGTCAATATTTTTTGTGGACACCATTATTTTCCAGCACTGCCTTAGCCCTCATGGGCATGGAGTTCTCCAGAGCTTCACAGGTTGCCACTGGAGTCCTCTTCCACTCATCCATGATGACATCATGGAGCTGGTAGATGTTAGAGAACTTGTACTCCCCCACCTTCCATTTGAGGATGACCCAGAGATGCTCAATAGGGTTTAGGTCTGGAGACATGCTTGGCCAGTCTATCACCTTTACCTTCAGTTTCTTTAGCAAGGCAGTGGTCGTCTTGGAGGTATGTTTGGGGTCGTTATCATGTTGCAATACTGCCCTGCAGCCCAGTCTCCGAAGGGAGGGGATCATGCTCTGCTTCAGTATGTCACAGTACATATACAAAACAACAAAGTCAGAGGTTATTTCTATAGCCATGATAAGCCGCTCTGAGAGCAACCTCTTTTAGCTCACTTGTGCCCTTCACAGGGAGAAATATCCTGTAATAAATCAGTCTGGTCCCACTCAAAAGAGTGACCCAGCCCCGAAATACCAGGCAATTCTACCCTGAATGGGGGAAACAGCAAAATAAAAGTGTTGAAATGCTGTTTGTCACACAATGTGAGTGCACTGTGTGCCTCAACTATATAGACCCCTATAGCACACTAATGAACGCATGTAATAACACTATAAGTGCCATGAGGCTCATGCAGGACCCTCATGACACAAAGTGTAAGCACTACACCATTTTAACCCGGTCTCTTATGGGGGTCTATACAGACCCTTATAAGGCTCTATTTTACCCCATTAGTCCCATAAGGGTATTTAAAGACCCTCATGGGACAGTTAGAAGCCTAACATTACCCCGTAAGTGCTATGAGGGTTCTCCAGTACCCTCATGTTACTAAGTACAAACACTACACTGCACTAAACCCACCCCAATAGACTATTAAATCTAAACTAACACCCCTCTACACTAACTTATAACCCCTCTACACTAACTTATTAACACCTACACTACCTACCTACACTACCTACCTACCCCCTAATAACCCCCCACCACTCTAATTACAGAAAATAAAAAAAACTAAGTTACAAAAAATAAAAAATCTACATTACAAATAATAAAAAAACCTGTCACAAAAAATGAAAAAATCTACATTACAGAAAATAAAAAAACCTAAGACACAAAAATAGGAACATTACAGAAAATAAAAAAAATACATTACAACCCCACACCCCTCCCACTACAGAAAAAATAATTACACACCTGAACAGGAAATACATACAATACAATACAAATTAAATACAATACCCCCTATCTATCTAACATACAATCAATCCTAATATACAATAAATCCTATCTATCTAAAATACATCCCCCAATCTATCTAATATACAATAAATCCTATCTATCTAAAACACATACCCCTATCTAACATACAATAAATACTATATAATATACAATAAATCATACCTATCTAAAATACATACCCCTATCTAACATGCAATAAATCCAATCTTTCTAAAATACACACCCCTATCTAACATACCATAAATATTATATAATATACAATAAATGCTATCTATCTAAAATACATACCCCTATCTAACATACAATAAATACTATATAATATACAATAAATCCTATCTATCTAAAATACATACCCCTATCTAACATTCAATAAATACTATATAATATACAATAAATCCTAACTATCTAAAATACAATAAATACTATCTATCTAAGAAACATACCCCTATCTAACATACAATAAATACTATATAATATACAATAAATCCTAACTATCTAAAATACATACCCCTATCTAACATATAAAAAATGCTATCTACATACACAAACCCTAATTCTAACCTAAAATAAAATAATTAAGACCACTTACTTTTGCAGATGTCCCTTCAGATCACAAACCTAGGGGGGGGAAAAATTAGTACAACACATTTACATACAATAAATAAACATTATAAACATTCCAAGTATTCAACTCCCCTTTCCAGCATGTCCCCGTCCTTCTTTTCTTCTCCGGCACGGCCCCTGTTAAAAAAAAAAAACATTACATTAGTACAACATACATATAAACATAAAACAAAATAGAATAGACATTGTACTTACCTCCCTGCGATGTCCCCGGCCTCCTCCTTTTCTGCCCCGGCTGGGCCCTGGAACAATCCGCTCTCTAAAAAAAAGAATAAAAAAATTACGGAGATCCGCACTCGCGGACTTCCCTGACACTAATGAGCCTCCTACAGAGTTTTCCAGTAGAAAATTGCCATTGGCGGCTTTGATTGGCTGAAAACTCTGTCTATCAAATTCAGCCAATCAGAAGGCGCCAATGTGTGAGCCAATCAGAATGGGATACACCCCAAAATCCCACTCTTATTGGATAATGCACCTGTCAATCTTTATTTAAACCAATCAGAAGGCTTTTTTTTGCCATCAGCCAATCACAATGGAATACACCCCCACGGGGTGTTTGGCTGAAGACATCTGCGCTTTCTCATTGTCTGTAATACTGATTGAGATTGACAACAGCCAATCAGAAGGCGCAAATGCCTTCAGCCAATCACTCTGTGGGGGTGTATCCCATTGTGATTGGCTGAAGGCATCTGTGCCTTGTGATTGGTTTAAATAAAGATTGACAGGTGCATTAGCCAATCAGAGTGGGATTTTGGGGTAAATCCCATTCTGATTTGCGTACACATTGGTGCCTTCTGATTGGCTGAATTTGATAGACAGCGTTTTCAGCCAATCAAAAGCCGAAAATGGCAATTTTCTACTGGAAAACTCTGTAGGAGGCTCACTAGCGTTGGGGAGCAGTTTTTCCTGTGGGAGGTGCAATGTGCCAATGTAAGCAGCTCTAGGCGTGTTGATCAAAATGTTTAGTATGAAATCACATTAATCATTTGTTGTATAGCATGACTCAATGTAATTTGTTTTTCTGATAAAAGCAGCATGAGTTAGATTACATAAAGGGAGAAACATGCAATATCATATATACCTTTCAGTCTATACAGTTCTTAACAACAATGCATTTGTCTCAGCATGAACAGTTCCCATTATGATGGTTATGCCTGTGAGTAGGTAGGAATATCCCATCCAAACGGCGCAGATATGTCAATAGTTGTTACATATTTATAGCAATAACATCATATCGAACATAGCATGTGTTGAAACTGGCCATAATATCAGTCATGATTAACATGAGATTAGTGATATGTAAACATGTAAGTTTAGTAATCATGTGCATGAGGACAGAGGGATAGAGTCTTGTGTCACAATAAATCTGTATTGATCAATTGATATATTATGCTTAAACCCACAAGTCTCTGAAACAAACATCTTATCCCTGAATATAAATATCGAACACCTCAACCCTACATTAAGGATTTGTATATTGAAGAATGATCTATGTACAAAAGACAGATATTTTGCTTAATAAATGAATCTGTAGATTCCCATTAATAATAAAGTACAAACACACAGAAACAGTGATAACAGTATAGCAATATCATACTTTATCTGATACACAGAGCACATGTGTAGATGTATACGACTGTACATTAATAACATTGGTGTGGTGTGAGCGGATACCGGAAGGGCAAGAGGCTTTTTGGCAAAAAGGGACACCTAAGGCGTTAAATGTAATACTGCATAAGAAGGGTGATGCGTAGCATCTACTAGGGTCACATGTGAGCATTATCCAAGAGTAACCATAATCTGATGAGAAAAAGGATCATCATAAATCACTCCATTTAATAGAAGGAACCATTGATGCATACAGCACTTCCATGTGGTCTTCATCTGCTCAATTAAACAGATTCAATTCATGGATTGTGTAATCCAATTCAATTCCACACACACTGTGTTTTGATATATTAAGGAATAATCCAAAATAGAGGGTCAGAATCTGGAAAACAGAGGAGGCTGATAAACAAGCAATAGCTGAATTTGCAGTACAGTGTTACATGCTGTTACTGAAAGTATGGACCAATTAACATGATCCTCATCTACAAGCAAGGATAACCATAGTGAATCTGTCATGGACAATCACCATCCCAGAAAACTATTGAAGATGTGTATTTCACAAGGAATGCTGCACTGTGACCACAATCAGTTAGCAAAGAGTACAATCACCATATGGAATTGTTTTGTCCACACTGATATCACATTTAATTGGTATACAGGTGTTACCATGGCCAAACAGATTAGAATGATCAAATTATTAGTAAACACATATCCATTGATCCTTGTGTAAAACAAAGGCCATCCTCCATAATGTATGTGAATTAAATCATGCACATGAATCTGCTTTCAGAATATTAACGGGATGACATGCCACAATAACGCATGTATAACTACTGGTTGGATAAGCAGATCCTAATGGAACTGTGCAACTCTACCACTGGCACTGTATTCATTGTAATTGAAAACAACACGTCATGTTCATTAGTGATGATTTAAGGAGTCATATATGGCATTTCAGATCTATCTGCTGGGGGGAATGCCACTGATCTAATGCCTGATAGGTACTGGGTTGAGAGTTTACTTACATTATATAATTGTGCTGCTTAAAGAGGAAGAACATGCCTTCATGGTTGTGAGATTTGACTATTATGACCTAAGGAGACAATATAAAGATATAAATCATAACACTAATAAGATTGACTACAACACCTCATTGAACATCAATTGGTGAAATGTTAAACAAAACCATGTACGCACTCTGTAGCCAGGCAATAGTATGTCAAAATTTATGCTAATTAATATTCAGTGAGGAGTGTTGATGAGAAGGACTTAGTGGATGATCGCGACTACCTCCTCTTTCTCAGCACTGAGCCCCCACCCACTGTGCCCATCTGCCTCCTCACTCTACCATGACAAGGAGGTGTTGGAGTAAGCGGTGCATCTACTGGATGTGGTTGTGTAGCAGCTGGAGTTGGCGGTAAGGTGTGATGGCAGTGGAGACTGTGGAACCAAAAGCTGGGAAGATATGAACTGGGAATCCAACAATTAGTGCTCTCTAGGCTTGTCTGTCCCTTCTTGCATTTTGATCATACCTCTCCATCCTTCAATTGTGCCTCCTCATCTCACTATATATCAATCTGTTGCTGTCAAGGAGGGAGTTCTTGAGTTGATTCTGCCATTCGATTTGTAGTGCCAGGTCACTCATTATGGTGTCTTGCCTTGTGTCGTCACTTAGAAGGCCGTGTAGGATTTGCCTCCAGTCGCCTGGTGGGGGGTTTGGAGGTCTGTCACTGGACATGCCGGGCCTTTCAATAGGCTGAGGTGATGAGAGAGGTGGGCATGGCGATGGTGTAGCTGTTAGCCGTAGCAATGGTGTCGGTGGCACCTGGGATGAAGTCCAAGCTGCTGACGCACATGTTGTGGGAGCCCATGTTGGGGGAGACCATGTTGGGAGTGGATAAGTGGTGGTGTCCTGCCAAGGCATCCATGGGATTGGACCAGATGGCAGTGGTGGGCATGCTGATAGTTGTCTCCAGTACCACGACATCTGCGAAGATGGTTACTGGCTCCAAAACATAAGGTTGAGGTGAACGGGGCTGAACAGGCTGTAAATGTGGCCACAATGAGTGGGAGGGCCCGGGGGGTGATTAACAAACTGGCGATATTGAAGTCCATCCTACTGCTGAAGGGCCAGCTGCATGTGATAGTCCCAGGTTCTCTGCTATGTTTTTACCTTCCACAACCATCAGTTCAAGGGGTTTACGTGATGCTTTTGCAGAGGAGCCAACGACACCACCTGTGTCTCTGTCGGTGGGCTAGTCCTCCTGAAATGAAAGGACAATGGTGTTTGAGTAAAATTATCTCAACAATTGTCTGCTGTGTTTCTATATCCCTGACATAATGGTCACTTGTAATTGGCTGTACTGATTGTCCTAAACAGATAAACGTTGACCTTTATCATGAGTATTGTGGATCATGGCTAATATCCAAATATGTAATCCTGCTGTGGTCTGCCATCTACAGATCATTAGGACACTTGCTCAGCTGCATCTGCTTTGCAGTGTGTGAGACTGACCAGTCTGTGACTAATTCTCAGCAATAGTTGTTAACATGCAGATGTGACATGGTCCAGGTTAGACTAGTACATAACACACACATGCAGCACTACAGTATTTTTTCTTAATCTATTTGGTCACGACTACTCAGAATCAGTTTTAACTGCAGGTATTGGACAAACATTTCATTGATAACAATTCTGATAAAAATATGTTTTCTTCCTGGATTTACATAGTTATTGCTGCCCCATATATCTTTAGTCATAACCAGAGAGCTTACAGTGCTGCATGACTATTGTATGTCAGTTATCTATGTGTGTGTGGTTCATGTGTGTGCATTGCACGGTTCTCGCCACACCCGTGTTCACCTGTCCTGGAAGGCCCACTACTGCCGCTGGCTCGATGGGGTTTATTAGGGGCCCATAGGGGTCTGCATAGACCCCATGAGTGATATGGGTTAATTTTAGGTGCCATGGGGGTCCATCTAGTACCCCCTCGGCAGGGGTTAAAAGGCCCTGGTAGGCTGGAAATTTGATTGGGACCCCAGAGCGTGGGGTTTAATTTTAGAAGTACCCCGTGGCGGGTTAACCTTTGAGATGCCGTGGGTCATTTAAAGACCCATGGCAAGGGTTAATTTTTGGCACAGGTCCTTTAAGGACTTCGGGTGGGGGTTAATGTTAGGTGCCAGGGCTCCCGATGGGCGACTCACTGGCTTATAAGGGGTTAATAGGTGGCTATTTTCCCTTATGTAGATGAGGTGATAGGGCAGTGAGCGGATGGTAGGGGTGCCCGGGATTCCTTCCAGCAGGGATTTACCGTATTGGTCCGAATATAAGCCGCACCCGCATGTAAGCCGCACCCGTAAAGTTCAAGGGGAAAAAATAGAAAAAAGATAGTACTCAAATATAAGCCGCACCCGTAAAATTGGAGAGAAAAAGACTCTCCAAGTGATCAGCCATTGCAAGAAACAGGCTTTCTAATTAGCACTGTAGCTTTTTTTCCAGGTTACAGGCTTTACAGGATGTTAGAATCACTAAAACCGTAAATCGCTATTCAATACAGCAGTCTAAAGCACGAAAATCGGCACCCTTAACTCGCAATCACGCAAATCGGCAGTAATTTTGCATTCGCGAATAGAAGTCGCACACGTTACAAGCAAAGTTTGCAAATCGGCAATGATTTTTTGACGGTCGCGAATATAAGCCGCACCCATAACTCGCAAGCTCAAAAATCGGAAAAAAGGTGGGGCTTATATTCGGACCAATAGGGTAAATTAAAGGAATCCCCAGGGCATGATGTTGAGGCTTTCTATTGTCTCC
Source organism: Discoglossus pictus (assembly GCA_027410445.1). Taxonomy (NCBI): domain Eukaryota; kingdom Metazoa; phylum Chordata; class Amphibia; order Anura; family Alytidae; genus Discoglossus; species Discoglossus pictus. The sequence continues at coordinate 223,307,472 of CM050169.1, forward strand.
TAGAGCCGATTCTCGTCTGTAAAGGTTGGATTGGGTGCCTCCCACACTGATAACATTTACAGAGAAGGCAAAGATTTACGGATATGAGCTGTGCCCTAATGTAGGGTAGCAAAATATCTACATACTGTTGTAGAAAGGCACTCATCTGACATAGAGCACGTAATTTACATCGGGATGATATTTCTCATCCCAGAGAGCCTTTTTGCAACATTCAAGTCTTTATTCTGCTCTGTTTCATCCCTTACCACTAGCTGTGCATTTCAAGACATTATTTATCATTTTCAGAGCAAAACTGATACAATGAGAAATCCCCTCAGACCACAACCAACCAAATCTTCCACTCTTGTCTCTCAAACCTCTTCTTTCACATGTCTGCTTCTCTCTGTAAGGATACTTCACCACCCCAACTCAAAATGAATCTGCTCTAAAGCTATAGAAGTCTTGTGGTACCCTCCCTGGATCCTAGCTTGTGATTTCGTTTTGGGTCACTTACTTTTCTCAATCTACACATTTTTCTTTGACAAACTACTAGGTTCACTTAGAGCCCTATTCTAGTAGAAGCCTGTAAATGCCTCTAACCCTTAATTTGAGATGCATGTGTTTTTGTTCTATAAATGATGTATTCTATTTACTCAAGCCCGCAATTTACTTCCTTAGGCCTAAATTCGTAAACCCTGCTTTTTTAAGTAGGAGTTAAGGGGGTGTGATCATATGATCTGATAATCTTTTAGTAAGGCCATAATTTACTTCTTACACACAGCCAATAGTAAATAAGTCCGCCATTATGACATCAGTAAAACATGGAAGTTAGATGTAATCTGCAATCTGAGGCTAAGTATTACTTTGTGCCAATAAGTAATATTTGCCTTCTCATGCTTTTTAAGTACAGTAATATGTGTTTAATTGCTGCTACAGCTACAATATGTGTCTGAAAAAGCCCTTGCGAGGCCTATTTAGTACTCGTAATATATATGCTAATGAAGAGACGCAGTAACGTCACGTCATTAGCATATACTGTACCGGTACCAGTAAATGGCATAAGACACGCTGTGGGGGAAGTATCAGCAGCAGAAGCTGAAGCTGGTAAGAGAGAAGAGGGGAGAAAGGGATGTTATTGCAGAGGAGGGAAGGAGGAGGATGGGGGAGAGGAAGAAGGGGGATGGGAGGAGGGAGGGGGATGGGAAGAGGAAGGAGGATGGGAAGGAGGAGGATGGGAAGGAGGAGAATGGGAAGGAGGAGAATGGGAAGGAGGAGAATGGGAAGAAGGAGAATGGGGAGGAAGAGGATGGAGAGGATGGAGGAGGAGGATGGGAAGGAGGATGAGGGGGGAACAGGAGGATGAGAGGGGAAAAGGAGGATGAGGGTGGAAAGGAGGATGAGGGGGGAAAGGAGGATGATGGGGAACAGGATGACGATGGAGGAACAGAAGAATGAGAAGGGAAAAGAGGATGAGTGGGGAACAGGCGTATGAGTGGGGAAAGGAGGATGGGAGGAGGAAGAAGGATGGGAAGGAGGAGGATGGGAAGGAGGAAAATGGGAAGGAGGAAGATGGGGGGGGAGGATGGAGAGGATGGAGGAGGAGGATGGGAAGGAGAATGAGGGGGGAACAGGAGGATGAGAGGGGAACAGGAGGATGAGGGGGGAAAGGAGGATGAGGGGGGAAAGGAGGATGAGGGGGGAAAGGAGGATGATGGGGGAACAGGATGATGACGGAGGAACAGAAGAATGAGAAGGGAAAAGAGGATGAGGGGGCAACAGGAGTATGAGGGGGGAAAGGAATATGGGAGGAGGAACGAGGATGGGAAGGTGGATGATGGGAAGGAGGAGAATGGGAAGGAGGAAGATGGGGAGGAGGAGGATGGAGAGGATGGAGGAGGAGGATGGGAAGGAGGAGGAGGGGGAACAGGAGGATGAGGGGGGAACAGGAGGATGAGGGGGAAAGGCAGATGAGGGGGGAAAGGAGGATGATGGGGGAACAAGAGGATGATGGAGGAACAGAAGAATGAGAAGGGAAAGGAGGATGAGAGGGGAAATGAGGAGGATGAGAGGGAAAGGAGGAGGAGGTGGGGAACAGGATGAGGGGGGAACAGGAGGATGAGGGGGGAAAGGAGGATGAGGGGGGAACAGGAGGAAGATGAGGGGGAGGAGGATGAGGGGGGCTTAGGGCTCATAATAAATGTTTTTGTTGACCCTATTTTCCACTTACACAGCGAGTTTACTGTTTTTCTTTGAAATAAATATTCAAAAACATTTAACCTACTGATGTCTCAATTAATGTAATTTTATTGGTATCTATTTTTATTTTTGAAATTTATCAATAGCTGCTGCATTTCCCACCCTAGGCTTATACTCGAGTCAATAAGTTTTCCCATTTTGTTATGGTAAAATGAAGTGCCTTGGCTTATATTTGGATCGGCTTATACTCGAGTATATACCGTATTTTATTTTTAGGTATTTGAATAAGTACAGTTTTGTATTTTAATAATAATATTTTTTCATTTCAATAATATTTTTTGTGCTTCTTTTAGTATACTAATTTTTGGGGCTTGTTATAAGAGTTAAAAGGTACAGGTAGTCATTATGTTTATAATTTCTGAAGTCAATTATTTCAAAAGTTTTTTTTTCAGCTGAGCCAAGATACAACTAATAAACACAGCACCATAAATATTTCCAAAGAACAATAGCATCCTGACATAACAAAATGTCATAGAATATACAGCACACATAACAAAAAAAATCAGTAAATGTTTGTCCCTCAGAGTTGTTTGCAATGAGGATATCCATGTTGACTGGTAATGCCTCAAGCAGCTTTGGAGTACGGTAAATTGTAGTTTAATCCCAAGTTTAATCAGGCCTGCTACACAATTGATATATTATAAAACAAACATTAAAATAAGTACGTGCATAGAAGCATGTGTAAAGTGCCACTATAATGCAATACTGAAAAATATATAACAATAATGTGTGAATAATTATGACAAATTCAATTAAATTAATGATAAATTAAGTGTTTTGGACACACAGTTTTGGATACTATTTATTACATCCAATTCAGTCCAGTTACACAATATTACAGATACAACTGAAGGTCTTTTCCTTTTTCTTTTGGTAAATTGATTACACTATGATATTTATCTAATACTGAAGGCAACAATCCATCCAGTTTTTCCTTGTTAAGATTGCTTCCCTATTTATTGTAGAACAATTTCTCTATCATGACATTATCTTTCTCTACTTTAATGTTTCTTCTATTCCATGTTGAACACACTACAAAGTAAGAATTACTTTCAATTATGTTGCCTCTTGACTATAACAGCATATTTACATTTTCTTCTTGGTCAGTGGAGTAGCTAGAGCTTTTGCCACCCAGGGCTGTCCCCGACTTTGAGTACTGCAAGCACTGGGGAGCTACAGTTCATTGAGGGAACTATGAATGCCAACATGTACCGTGACATACTGAGGCAGAGCATGATCCTCTCCCTTCGGAGACTGTTAACGACCCCAAACATGATAATGAGCCCAAACACACCTCTAAGATGACCACTGCCTTGCTAAAGAAGCTAAAGGTAAAGGCGATGGACTGGCCAAGCATGTCTCCAGACCTAAAACCTATTGAGCATCTGTGGGGCATCCTCAAACGGAAGGTGGGGGAGTGCAAGGTCTGCAACATGAACCAGCTCTGTGATGTCATTATGGAGGAGTGGAAGAGGACTCCAGTGGCAACCTGTGAAGCTCTGGTGAGCTCCATGCCCATGAGGGTTAAGGCAGTGCTGGAAAATAATGGTGGGCACACAAAATATTGACACTTTGGGCCCAATTTGGACATTTCCACTTAGGGGTGTACTCACTTTTGTTTTCAACGGTTCCAACATTAATAGCTGTGTGTTGAGTTATTTTAAGGGAACAGCAAATTTACCCTGTTATACAGGCTGTACACTTACTACTTTACATTGTAGCAAAATGTGTCATGTCTTCAGTGTTGTCACATGAAAAAATATAATAACATATTTACAAAAATGTGAGGAGTGTACTCACTTTAGTGAGACACTGTATATATATCCCTTCTTTCTGTCCCTTCTCCCTCTCTCTCCTTCTCCCTCACTCTCCTTCAACCTCTCTCTCCTTATTTGTCCCTTCTCCCTCTTCCCCTCCGCTTCTACATCTCCCCTTCTCCCTCTCTTCTATCTCTCCTTCTACCTCTCTTCTATCTCTCCTTCTCATTTCCTCTCCCTCCCCCTCCATCTCCCTCTACCATCTCTCTATCGTTTTCCTTCTCTATCCTCTCTTTCTCCATCTTTCTCTCCTTTCTCTTTCTCCTGTCTCTCTCCTTTTATCTCTCCATCTCTTTCGTCTCTCGCTCTCCCTCTGTCTCCTCTCCCTCTCTCTCCATCTCTCTGCTTCTCCCCCTTTCCTTCTAACTTCTGTCTTTCCCTTCTCCTTCCTTCCTCTCTCTCCCTTCCCCCTCTCCTTCTCCCTTCATATACCTCTCTGTCCTTCTCCCTCTCACTACTTCCCTCTCTCTCTTCTCTCTCTCCCTTGTCCATTCTCCCTTTTTCCTCTCTCTACTTCTCCCTTCTATCTTTCACCCTCTCTCTACTTCGCCCTCTCCCTGCTCCCTCTCTCTCTCTATTCTTCTCCATCTCCCATCTCCCTTCTTCTTCTATTTCCTTCTCACTCACTCACTCTCTTCCTCCCATCTCTCCTTCTCCCCCTTTCCTTCTAACTTCTGTTTTTCCCTTCTCCCTCCTTCCTCTATCTTCCTTCCCCCTCTCCTTCTCCCTTCTGTCTCTCTCTTCCTCCCATTTCCTTCTCCCTCTCCCCCTTCTTCCTCTACCGTCTCTCTCTCCTTCTCCCTTCTCTATCTTCTCTTTCTCCATCTTTCTCTCCTTTATCTCCTCTCTCTCTCCTTTTATATCTCCATCTCCCTCTCCTTCGTCTCTCGCTATCCCTCTGTCTCCTCTGTCTCCTCTCCCTCTCTGTCGCCTCTCTCTCGCTCTCTCCCTCCCTCTGTCTTCTCTCTCTCCTTTCTCTCTCTCTCTCTCCTTTCTCTCTCTCGCGCCCACTCTTTCCCTCTCCTTTTTTTTCATCTCTCTCCCCTTCTTCTCTCCTTCTCTCTATTTCTCTCTCTCCTTCCTTATTTCTCCTTTTCTCTCTTTCAATCCCTCTCTCTCCCTCTGTCCTTCCTCTATCTCTCTCTCTCCATTTTCTCTCCTTCTCTCTATCTCACTCCCTCCTTTTTTTCTCTCTCTCTCCCTCCCTCTCTCTCCCTCTCTCTCCTTCCTCTCTCTCTTTCCCTCTCCATTTTCGCTCTCTCCTTCTCTCCATCTCTCTCCCTCCCTATTTCTCCTTTTTCTCTCTGTCTCCTCCCTCTCTATCCCTCTCTCTCCATTTTCTCTCTCTCCTTCCTTTGTCTCCCTCCCCCTTGAGGCTCCTCTCTGGGCCAGCACCTGCTCTGGCTAGTCAGATAACAAGAAAGTGAGAACAGGGGTTGCGGCTCTGGAGACGCAGATAGACAGAGGGGCCTGGGGGAAAGGGCAGGTGGGGGCATTTGTTGCCGCCTTCAGAGAAGTGCTGCCTGGGACAGCGTGCCCCTGGCGCCATCCCCTAGCTACGCTTCTGTTCTTAGTTTCTCCCTGTAGCAGTATCTCAATGTTAATAGATACCGCTGCTAAGATTGGCAGTGCGCAAAATAAGACCCAAAATATGATTCTCAATTCCATCATGAATGTCTCTCCATTCATTACCCGGTTCTATTCAAAACGTATATGTTGCCAATGCAACCATAGTATTTGTATTATCTTATCTTACAGACTTCCAGCCTAATAACCAGGATAATAATTTAATACAATATTTACTCACATTTCCTCAGATCTGATGGAAATACAAAACAAACCAGATCTTTTGATGGTACTTATACATAAATAATTTAATGAATTTTAAGACTCAATACATTTCAAGCCTAAAAAAATAAAAATGGTAACTCAAATTCCAAACCTTTTACAGAATCAAATAAAATGAATGAAATATATCTCAAATTAATTATCTGTGTTATTTTTGATTGCCGTAATCATTTGCTGTTCTATTATGATAATTGATACTTTTATCAATTAACTTCTATTTTATGAGCCTATTCATCTCTATACACAATCATGATCCAAAATTCTGATACTTATTATCATGTTTACATTTCTAAAAATGTGGATATAATTTTTTTTTCTGTTTGCACAACCGTCAATAAACCCTAAGTTGTTGTATAAATACATTGTTTTTGTCCAGATTGCCTCATCTGATGGTATTAACATGATCAATTGCAGTGAATTCTAATACTCTTATAACTACTTTGTTGCCTGATTTACATGTTTTGCTATAGGAGCATCAAATTCCTTTTCTTTGCTATATATATATGTTCAAGTATTTTTCTTCTAAATTCAAGAATGGTTTCACCTCCTGGCCCATAACCCTTTGGCCTACCTGGCCCCCCTTGCCCCTCTGGGCAACCTTAAACTCATCGCCCCCCTTGGGAGCCTACTATGATTCCCCTGGTGGCGCTTCTTCTTACCATGGCAAGGAATCCCATACAATGTTTCAAAAATGTGATTTAATTCATGATTGCCCACAGATTTAAAAAAAAAAATATATATATATATATATATATATATATATATATATATATATATATTTATTTATATATATTTATGAGAAAACTGATGTAAATACAGTGAGATGCATTGGACTGACAGTTATAAGTGGAATAAATTAAGCAGACTCACTGGTGCATCCTGACTGATGCCCCAGAATTAAGGTTATGTTTGAGCAACACTCCGCAAATGACAAGCCATAGATCAATAAATCTGAAAGACATACTTGTGCATAGCCATTCTGAATTAAAAACATTAATCAATTGGCTAAAAATACCATTCAAATCTTGCAAATATGTTCTTACTTCAAAATAGTTTGCAACATCTGTTGGTAGTTATTAATATATGATCAAAGTGTAATCACATGTCAGACACATACAGTGCCTTGCAAAAGTATTCACCCCCTTGCATTTTTCAAGTTTTGTTGCCTCACAACCTAGAATTAACATTTTGAGGATTTAAATCATTTAATTTACAGAACATGCCACAACTTTGAAGATGTTTTTTTTATTATTAATGTGAAGCAAACAACAAATAGGACAAAAAAACAGAAAAAGTAAATGTGCATAACTATTCACCCCCCTAAAGTCAATACTTTGTAGAGCCACCTTTTGCGGCAATCACAGCTCCAAGTCACTTTGGATAAGTCTCTATGAGCTTGCCACATCTTACCACTGGGATTTTTGCCCATTCATCCTTGCAAAACTGCTGCAGCTCCTTCAAGTTGGATGGTTTGCACTTGTGAACAGCAATCTTTAAGTCTGACCACAGATTTTCTATTGGATTAAGGTCTGTGCTTTGACTCGGCCATTCCAACACATTTACATGTTTCCCCTTAAACCACTCAAGTGTTGCTTTAGCAGTGTGTTTGGGGTCATTGTCCTGCTGGAAGGTGAACCTCCGTCCTACCCTCAAATCATGCACAGGGTTTGCTCAATAATATCCCTGTAATTAGCACCATCCATCTTTCCCTCTCTCATCAGTTTCACAGTCCTGGCTGCTGAAAAACATCTCCACAGCATGATGCTGCCACCACCATGTTTCACTGTGGTGATGGCGTTCTTTGGGTGATGTGATGTGTTGGGTTTGCGCCAGACATAGCGTTTTCTTTGATGGCCGAAAAGGTCAATTTTACCAGACCAGAGCGCCTTCCTCCATACATTTTGAGGGTCTCCCACATGCCTTTTCGCAAACTCAAAATGTGCCATTTTGTTTTTTGCTAAGAGTAATGGCTTTTTTCTGACCACTCTGCCATAAAGCCCAACTCTATGGAGCATACGGCTTATTGTCGTCCTATGTACAGATACTCCAGTCTCTGCTGTGGAACTCTGCAGCTCCTCCAGGGTTACCTTAGGTCTCTGTGCTGCCTCTATGATTAATGCCCTCCTGTTTGTGAGTTTTGGTTGGTGGCCGTCTCTTGGCAGGTTTGCTGTTGTGCCATGTTCTTTCCATTTGGTTATGATAGATTTGATGGTTCTCCTGGGGATCATCAGAGATTTGAATATTTTTTTATAACCTAACCCTGACTTGTACTTCTCAACAACATTGTCCCTTACTTGTTTGGAGAGTTCCTTGGTCTTCATGACAGTGTTTGGTTAGTGGTGCCTCTACGATCACTAAAATCGCTAATTGCTATTAAATTGCTACAATTCCCTAAGTCCGCAAATGTTTTCACACCCGTAAACGGCAAATGTAGAAGAAAATCCTACGAGTACTAGAAAGGATCCGCAAAGGGGTTAAAGACATGTCCATGACACTGTAATTTCAAATAAAAGAGCAATACTGTACTTTAAAATATGGGGAAAGTAATGAAAGACATTAGAATTAATTGCACAACAGTCTCAAGCTCACAAAACGCCAATCAAAAATCTTTTTTTTAATGATTCAATTTGGGGTTATATTGATCTCGGGAATCAATGAGTTGATACATATCAGTCCACCCACATGGACTAGAACAGTATTGGCATTCATTTTTTATTATTTGGGATTTTGCGGTTTTGCAAGTCCGATCGCATATCGAACCTCTAAACGCTCATTCATTGACATGTAACCTCCATGTTTTACTGACGTAATGATGATGATCTCATTTTCTATTGGCTGTTTCGAAATGGGTACTTAAGGCCTTTGTTTAATTGATTATGTTCCCGCCCTGAACTGCTACGTACCAGTGAATGGTTTGCAGTTTCGACTTTCGGACAGTAACAGAGTGCGATCCCGGAGCAGTAACGCAGAAATATGGCCTATATTTCGCGAGATGCAGGCTTCTAATTGAATGAGGCTCCAACAGCCGTATTAAATTCCCTCAACGTTGAAAAACGAAGCCTGTAACGTAGCCAGCAAGACTTACGGCTATTAAATTGGCTCCGTAAAGCAACCCTCTGACGATCAGGGGGTGAAGAGTGAGAAAACCCTATGGGACGTGAGATTTCAACCTCCTTCTATTTTGTTTCTTCTTCCAGTCCATAAGCATAAAATACTACTCTCTCCTCACTCTCCTTCTCCTTATTTTATTTTTCCCCATTTACATTTTCTTTTCCATGTACAGAAAGTTTTAAATGAGCTGTCCTGTGTATATTGTAAGAGAAAATCATAGATCTAAGGCCTATGCTGCATAATCTCAAAGTTTATTTAACTTTAAAATAAAATTAGTACATTTTGTTTGGAGAAACATGCATAAGTAAACTATCTCAGTATCTTTTATATCGTACTGCCTTCTGCTAAAAAGATGCATGTTTTATTGCTGCACATATTAATAAACATGTTTTGATACTTATCACTTGGTGCTTGAGAATAATTGCATTTTTTAAGCAGCACTTCAAAGAAGGTCAATTTATTTAAATAATGTAGAGAAATATATAATATGGAACATTATATTTTTGCATATGACCAGATTAGTAATTTTCTTAATTAATTAGAGAGAACATGGAAGTATCATTGGCCTCCATGCTAACCCCTCTATAGCAATTATGGGAGGTTTAGTCATAAAGTAAATGCTACAAAGCTATGCTATTCCCCATCCCATAAACATTGCAATAGAACTACTATGAGTGACTTCAGCAAGCAGGAGCTAAACATTATGGCAAACTCTTCCATCGATTTTTGCAGTACTAAAAGATTACGAGTTACACAAATTTTGTACACGAAAACCCTATGCTAATAAGATTTTACAGATCTGTTAGAACTTTTGTACAAATAAAATCCATTCTTATTTGGGTATTATAAGCCAGCTTTTATATGCTCTATACATATATATACATATACTGTATATAAGCATGCATTTCCATTTTGTTTTTCAGTTTCTTGTTGAAATATAATTATTAATGCTTCTTTGTTCTGTTGAGACATTACCTGAGAGAATTCCTGAGATGTTTCAACATTATTTGACATTTAACAGTCCAATATAAACATATATCTAATTCAAAAATATAATATTGTATTATTATGTCCGTTTCAATATACAATAATGGGTAAAACTATTTTTTTTTGTTTACATTAACATCGTTTATTGAGTTAATATAAAAATACTACAAATCCCTTATTGGCATAAGGCAAGCAACACTTTCACAGCATCATCTTATGGAATTTTGAATAGTTCAAAATTTCACATTTCAATAGGACCCCTGATGAAATTGAGGAAACGTGTGTCGGGTTGACGCTACGCTGCCCACGCTCCCTTAGTCGTTGGCCGATGACGTCATTACAGAGCGTCTAGGCAGCACATGGGAACGCCAAGTTCCATTAGGATAGCTTTATTGTGATTATCTGCATCCAACTTTGCTAATACCCATCTATGAAATATTTATTAGAGAGGGGTAGATTCATGGAACAGCAGACTTTATATTAGCATTAGTACTATCCTTGTGACTACCTCAATTTTTGGCTTTTTATATAAACAACAATCATGTGTATGGACCTTAATTTCATATAAGTAATCAATAGAGCAATATTAAGCACTTTTAGCACCTTATCATTGTGGGAAGATCCCCAAGTAACACTTAGTCACTTTACACTGATCAATTCACAGTTTATTTGCACAATAGTACTCTTTTGGGTCCTAATTCACCTTAGTATTAGCTCCAGCACTTAGCACTTTTTGCCTATTTTCTCTTCATCGTTGTATCCAATCATCTGGTTGTTGTTATGATTAATGCAGTTTAGCCAGTAGAGGTATTAATATATTTATTATTTGGCAGCCATAACATCATGTGTTTAGCTTTTTTATTACTTTCATTGCTTTTATAATAACTATTAAAAGCTAAGTTTTATTGGCTACTATTGATTATAGTAGGTTCCTAGGAGTGCACCACTACAAAGGGATTTTCTTTCCTTTTCTTTACCATTATGCATTTCAATAGGAGCAGCTAAGTCATTCTTTGTATTTCAAACTCCTGTGTGTAGAAGCAGATAAACATAAACAAATTATGGCTTTCACTAATGGATAATTTCATATAGTTGATAATATATTATATAGAGTAAATCAATTTCTAATAATGTTTGCATGTAGTTCTTCAAAAAGTAGATTATAAACAAAGGGCTATATACAGTTATATTTATCAGTTATATTTATCCGCCAAAATAATTTTGACGGGATACAGCTCACTTGATACATAGAACATTTAACAGCTTTTATAAGCATACATAAACACAATGAGAAATCTGTGGGGGATTTGTACCCCTCATCCCCCCAGTTCCTACACCCATGTGGGAGACTTTTTTGTTTTCAATTGGCTAATATTGTTAGAGTGACTGGATAAAGCCCTTGAGGTTTGGACAGTTACATCTTCCAGTCTATTGTGCTTTCTGTTACCAAAAGTTAAGAAAATGGAAACATAACTTACTGTGGTAGAACATGATAATCCAAGGTAGATATATTAATAAAAAATTACTTTTATTTGTAATTTTTTATGTTTACATGTTTTGGTTACTGTTTACACCCTGAGCTTAGCACACTGGTCTTTGTGGTTTAGTCTGTTGAAGAAACTACTATTACTACTATTTGGTCCAGTGCAGATTATTCAGCGTGCTTTTATACTCATTCCACTGTCAGAGTAGAAATACTATCTCAGTCCTATAAGCAATGACTGGTTAAGAACAGGGCCTTTCACTCCTTGTTTATGAGCATAGTTCTCAACAAAGTGGAGCCACTTTAATTAAAAATAATACAGAATACTGACAGGCTATTTGGTATCCATATAGACTACATAGAGAAAACATTTTAGGGCCATAATATATAGACCATGAGGAGACGTTGAGGAGATAGACAGAGTACTTGAGGAAAAAATAACTAAGAGGACAATGAAGGAAGAGGTCCAATGAATGGAGAGGTCAATAATTATAGGAAATAAGATGTCATATGTGGATTGGATATTTAAGTTGTTACATCAGAGAATGAACTAACCTTAATAGGTTAGATATATGGACATGATAATCCACTCTGAGAGCAACCTCTTTTAGTTCACTTGTATCCTTCCTAGGGAGAAATATCCTGTAGTATATCAGTCTGGTCTCACTCAATACAGTGATGTAGCCCCAGAATACCAAACAATTCTAGCCTGAAGAGGAAAAACAGCAAACCCCAGACATATATTTCGGCCTCTGTTGGGCCTCGTCAGTAGAGTGTAGCTGAAATCCCTAATGCACAGTGAGAAAGGAGCCCACATCTGGAGCCCTGTATCACCCTTAGGGATACTAAGCCATAAGGATCATTTTCAAAAGCAACATCAAATATAGAGGTTTTCAATCACAGGAAGAACTAACCATAATATGTTAGTTCTCTGAGAGAAACCTCTTTTAGCTCTTTTGTGCCCTTCCCAGGGAAAAATATCCTGTTGTATATCTGGAGTGATCCAGCCTCAAGATACCAGGCAATTCTTTCATGAACAGGAGAAACAGCAAACCCATGATGTACGTTTTGGCCTTGTCAGTAGGGTGTGGCTGAAATCTCTAAGGTAGTCATGACTAATTATATTCTACATGTTTTGCAAACAGCATTGATTACACAATTATTTATTTAAGGAGCCTACCTGCAAAGAAGCCAAGTTGGATTTAATATATTAGATATAAGATTCACAAAAAGTGACCACTGTGGTCAATTTATTACTATGTGGTCTTTTGTTTAACTAAACATGACAGTTACTAGAAAGCAAAAAAAAAAATAAACACAGCCTTTACATTTTGTTACTTTTATGTGCAATTATTCTTTGCTGCAGGCTTTCATTTTGTTTTATTGCCTGTTCTGCCTGTTAATGGATGTGTGCTTGTAAAAACAACAATTTCCCAATAGTGCTGGAGGAGTACTGGCAGTAGTTGTTGCCACGCCCCACTGTGCAGATACAAACTTTCTGTCTATTCAAAGTATTGAACTCATATCACAAAGTTGAGCTAGTGAAGGCAAAATGTCAGATTCCAGACCAGCATAGATGTATGTATAAACTAATAAACTGGAGTGTTGTATAACTAAGGGTCCTATTCAGTTCCATATATCGTAAATTTACACTACCAAAAAGTGATCAAAAACTTTCCTAACTATTCCATTGACCCCTTTTTTATACTCATAATTTCTGAGAAAAAGCCAGACCACGACATTACGACATGCTTTCCTATTCATTTTTCTGACATCAGAAATAAAAGAAGTTACTTGTTCAAAGTTATAGCATACACAAATGTTTTTGAAACCATTTCTGAGAGCTACAGTAGCACAGGACTGTAATTAAAAAGCATGGTAAAACATGTAACTGCATTAGAGTTAATGCTGGACATACTCATAGGCACGCATGTGCAAAAAAAAAAAGTTTTGTTTTCAATAATTATATGTAACTCATCATACATATTGGAACATCAAATTCATTGCTAAAAACCTGGCTACAGCAATTAAAGACACAGCACACTACAAAGAATGTGTGTAAAAGCATGTAACAGCAGCAGGAATCAATACATAACACTCCCAGTGGTACAAATGAGCTATAAAAATCATAATGTGAAATAAAATGTATATGTCATGATACATATGTGAAACTGATATTGTCTCCAGCAACATATCTTACCTGCCTTACACCAGCATCTAAAGTGAATGATATTATTACAAGATATTAAGAAATCCAAAAGAGGTTGGAAAAAATAAATGTTAATAAAGCCCCAGGTCCTGATTTAAGAAGGGAGAAAGAGCAAAACCAGGAAATGATAGACCTGTAAGTCTCACTTCTGTAGGGGGAAAGCTTTTAGAAGGGTGAATAAGGGATAGTATACAAGAACATGTCTATTTATAAAGATTATAAGTAGAAGACAACGTGGATCAAGGCAACTCAGTGGATGTAGTGTTTTTGTTTTTTCCAAAGGCTTTTGACACAGTGCCATATGGGAGACTATTAAAGCAAACTAAGGGATACAGGAATTGCAGTAAATATCTTTTCACGGACTGAGAGCTGACTAAAAGACAGGAAGCAAAGGGTTGTTGTAAATGGAACATACTCGGATTGTACTAATGTAGTAAGTGCGGTTCCACAGGGTTCAGTATTAGGTCCTCTCCTTTTTACATATTTATTAATGACTTAGAAGTAGAGTTGGAAAGTATTGTCTCCATGTTTGCTACAAGGTAATTAAAACAGATAATGATGTACTTTCCCTCCAAAGGGATTTACATAAATTAAAAAAATGGGCAACTAAATGGCAGGTGAGCTTCAATACAAATAAATTGTAAAGTTATGGATCTGGGAAGGAAACTAGCCATGCAATGTATAATCTTAATGGTGCAAATCTAGGGGTATCAGATATTGAAAGGGATTTGAGAGTACTTGTGGACAACCACCTAGGTAACAGTGCGCAATACCAAGCAGCATCTGCAAAGGCAAATAAAATATTAGCATGTATTAAGAAGGGTATAGAAGGAAGGGAAGCAAATATAATTCTGCCACTATACAAATCTCTAGTACGCCCTCATTTGGAATATGGAGTACAATTTTGGGCACCACTTCATAAAAAGGACATTTTAGACCTGGAAAAAGTACAGAGAAGGGCAACAAAACTAACAAAGGGAATGGAAGGGCTAAATTATGAAGAAAGACTAGCCTAATTAAACTTATTTTCTCTAGAAAAAAGGTGTCTAAGAGGGGATATGATTACCTTATATAAATAAATCCAGGGTCAATACAAGGCTTTGTCAAGTGAACTCTTTGTGCCAAAAGGTTTTCAACTGACAAGAGGACATCCTTTGAGATTAGAAGTAAAAAGATTTCACCTTAAAGAAACAAAAGGGTTCTTCACAGTAAGGGTGGTTAATCTGTGGAATTCTCTACCAAGAAAGGTGGTGACAGTAGATTTGATGGATAACTTTAAAAAGGTATTGGATATTTAAATAAAAAGGGCATTCGGGCTATCCTGGATAATTAGAGAGGCAGTATTGATCCAGGGATGACTCCGATTGCCAGTATCTGGGGTCAGGAAGGAATTGTATTTATTTTGTTCCCCTTTTGAGATTATTGGCAAAGTTTCACTTGGGTTGTTTTCTGTTTGCCTTCCTCTGGATCAATTAATAATTAACAATTAAACTGCAAATTGCAGATCAGAGGTCTAAAAAGGTTGAACTTGATGGACTGAAAGTAGTTTTTCAACCTCAATTACTATGTAACTATGTAACTATATCAGCTGTAATGCCAAATGGTCTCTAGTACACAAGAGGTTAATATAACTCATGAAATACACATGGCCAACAACAGATGATGTAGTCAGCCAGCTATATAAACCATCCACATAAGACAGGAAACAGTCACACCCAGCATGGAGGCATGTCACATCAGAGCAGTAGAGTCTACATGAATGTGAGATATTATGGAAGTTATGCATTGGTCAACAGATTGTAGCAGGTGAGGCACCCAGGTGTGAGGCATGTGCTTATCAGCAGGATGAGGATTAGCAGGATGAGGCGAATCAGAGAGGAGATGCTGGGAGTGAAAGTTGGTGAGAGTGGTCATGTGGTTCATGATGGGCCTGAAACCACGCAGACAAACAAAATAGCACAGGCTATGCACAGAAATATGGAAGGGATCAGGTAAGGGACAGCGCTTTAGTTAGGATGGCATTGATATGGATGTACATCTTGAGGGGGTCAAGTATAGCATGAGCAAACAGCTGAGGAAAATGTTGAAGCTCAGGAAGCCATTCCTGAAGAGCACCAGGGGACAGGTAAGTGCAGGATCAGGGCCTGCAAGGTCCTGAGGGAGGGTAGCAAGCCCAGGAGCCTGTTGTGCAGGTATGGGCATCCAGAATATACATGGAAAGAGTCAGATAAGAGGGGTTAACTGATGGGGAAGTGTAAGAGCATTTTAGGCTTACCAGTCTCCTAGAGCTCTGTGTGGTCCTGAGGGAGGACATTGATCCTTTCTCACAACCAAATAGGGCTATAGCGGGACTGACACGGATCTTAACCTCAACACACTTTCTAGTTTCCTGCATGTTGTTGTTGTTTTGATATCATGAAATATGATAGTATTAATTTTTATTATCATTTATTTGTAATGTGTCAACATATTTTGTAGCTCTGTACATGGGTTAGGTTCAAGGCAAAAAACAATAGCAGTATTAACATATTGCAAAGAATGGAGGGCGCTATCTTTGAGCTTAGAATCCAGTGTCCAAAGTATTTTCCCCAAAACCCTTTGCAGGATTTAAAACGTACAAACTTACAGTCTACAGTAATTGAAATGGACATGATGCTATTGTGTACAGTGTCCATCTTCCTGCAACTACACATGTTCACCTTCAGTTTTCTGTCTTTATCTGTACTAATATAATACATGATATTGCCTGATGTTGGATAAAACACTGTAAACTCCCATCAAATGTACATCCATCTCAATGTCATCCTAACTGCCAGCATTATATTCCTATATTCCCTATGTCCCTGTGTTGCTAAAACTCTCTATTTTAACTGCCTCTACCATATACTGTGCAAACCTGTCCAGTTGCGGATCTACCTTTTTGGAGCCCCTGGGCAGTGAAGTGGAGGAGCCCCTGCGAGTGAGTACGCAAGGTATGCACAATCCCCATTTTTGCCTTTTCTCTCCATTTAAGTTCATTTTCCTGTAGTAATTCTCTTTTTCTAGCTGTTTACAAAGCGGAGCCGATGGCACTGGTTTGGAGGAGGAGGATGTCATATGGCTAGTAGGGTCACGATCTGGACCACCACCACACTGCCGGGATTCGACCCTACTATCCCCTTCTTCCAGAGCATGAGGCTATCGCCCGGACCCTCCCACTGGAACGATGACAGCAGCATATTCTTCATCTGCAAGCATTGTGAAGGAAATGTATGAGGTGTAAGGTTTTCACAGTGCCTCTCAGGTAGACATTCCTTCAATGACAGCTCACCTTAATGTAGCTCCCACAATCCTAAAGCTATCATATAGCCAGATATCTAAGACATGATTGCTGTTAGCTTAAATGTAGACAAATACCGCTATGGCAGAGGACTTGCAAAGTCTCACAATGGCATGTTAATGACAGCCAGCATTAATATATGCACTAGTGAAGCAAGTGAACCTGACCTCAATCAGTCTGAGAGCAGATCCGTGGGTCTGATGTAAGCAACAGGGAATCTGGCTGCTAACCTTTGTGTCCTCTCCTTATGTATGGCTATTTGTCCCATATTGCTGATATAAAGTGTATCATTTAACATGTGCTAACACCTTTATAGCTGATGGATGTGATATCAATGTTGATTAACAATATCATATGAAGTAGGTGATAGTACACCTTGACCACTGACGCTGGTCACAGCTAAGCATTTATTGTGAGATGACATATCATTATTAATGGTCATGGCTAGTGAGATATCGTTAGAACTAGCTAATGGTTAGTAATGCTTGCAGATAGAAATTAGGTGACTTGGTATATTGTTTCAGTTTCAGTATTTAGCACTGTACTATGCATGCATGTTTTTTCTTTTTTTTTATCCTCCTTTTTTTTTTTACCATTTCTATTCAGATTTATGTTTTGGGAACTGTATGTGTGAAACTGGATTGGATTACACAGTACAGAGGTTTTTGCATCTGTTTCATTGAGCAGATCTATAGAAGTTGTACGTGCTATACACATTAATGGTTTCTTCAATTAAATTGATTGATTTCTGATGATCCTTTTTTTCATCAGATTCCAGTTGCAGTGGTGTAGTGACCGCGTGTGACCCTGGTAGGTGCTATGCATTATGCTTATTCTAAACTATCACATTACCCCCTTTAGGTATCCCCTTTTTCCCAAAAAGCCTCTTGCCCTTCCGGGATACGCCCACACCACACCCATGATATTAATGCACAGTCTTGTACATTTCTGACTGTGCTCTGTGTATGAAATAAAGCTTTGTTATACCATTATCACTGTGTCAGTGTGTTTTCAATAGTTGGGGTTTTGGGACATCCACATACACACATTTGTGTCACATTCATATATCTGTAATGAGCCCTGGTTACTATGCTATAGATTAATACATAATAATCATAATAATAATAATAATATAATAAGATGTCATATAATATATATATATATATATATACAAATATATATATATATATATATATATATATATATATATATATATATATATATATATAGTAAAAAAATAGTACATCTGTGTTCACATTTGAATGTCTAAAACTAGTTCTGGGAAGTTAAACTGGGACATGCAAATGTGCCCGCAAATGCCTCGTTCTTCAATCCTTAGCCATTATCAAGCATGGCTTCCTTTAAGCTTATGCATGCTGTATTACACAGCTGTACTGCAAAGCCAAGGTTGGATTAAACACAGGCTGAGTATCCTATCCATGTACAGCTGTTTCAAGCTTACTGGCTATCATCAGCATGGAGCGGGATCTCAGCCTGTGTTGTGGACTTTATGAGAAGGTAGTTCACCACAGCAATTTAATAAATAATATATAATAAAGGGTTAATACAAATGCAAAGCCCAATTTGTGAAACTGTGGAGTATCAACTTCCCCCTGAAGGGCTGATAACAATATGACAGGTGATAATGTGAATTTAATTATAGCAAAACACTTAATGGGATTTCACCAAATCATCATTGCTATACATCTTGGCACATGGTAGTAATCTTCCAACATGACTTTTCATATTGGCATATGCATGACCATTCCAACATATGAAAAAAAAAAGTTTTTTTAAAGGCTATATTTTAATTGGTAATAGTTGTGCAAGTGATTTGAATGCTTTCCATTGCTTTCCCCATATTTTAAAGTCCATTGGTGTGTTTTTATTGTCTTTGCAAGTCCAATTTGGAACTAGTAAGATTTTGGCCGTCATTTGATGTTTGCGGGTTTGAAAACAATTACGGCCTTGGGTAATTGTGGCAATTTAATAGCGATTTGCAATTTTAGCAATTGTAACTTTTGCGGACTTGAAGATTAAAGGCCTAGATCTGCGGTAAGCCCATAACTGGTAGACCCCTTGCGGCTCTCAAAAAGACGCCAATTGAATAGCAAATTAGTTTACAGCCTACAATACTAGCTCTCCCGTAAGCTACAATTTGTCAATTGAATGAGGCCTAATGTATGTGTGTAATTGAATTGGATCCAGGTTATTGCATCTGTTTAATTAAGCAGATGAAGACAGGATGTGAGTACCTTGCACATTACTGGTTTCTTCTATTAAATGTAGTGTTGTATGATGAGATATATGATTACTGTGGTGTACTGACCACATGTGACCCTAGTAGATGCTAAGCATAATTATTATTATTATTCAGTTCTACCTTTAAACCCCTTAGGTTTCCACTTTTTCCAAGACAGCCTCTTGTCCATCAATGCACATTCAGATACATTTATGAATGGGCTCTGTGCATATATCAAAAGATTTTTTATACCGTTATCACTGTTCCTGTTTGTTTATAATAGTTATTAAAACTTGCCTATGCTTAGCTGCATTTCCAATCTGTAATAATAATTGCAGTTCCTCACTTTCAATTATATTTGTGGGTTTATAGCATACTCCAACCAATATGCTTTTAGAATTTGCTCCTCTGCTATTTAACTCTAAGCATTCAACATTATCGCTAGTTCCAGCATAAATATCTTCTCTGACTTTAGGCATAAACTCAGGCTTATTATATCCTCTATACTACCCCCCCCCCCCCATCTCCTCCCCCATCACTAGTTAATTCATTCTTTACTGCCTCTACACTTGCTACTGCATTACTTTTATCTACTACCGCCCAACCCTATCTACTAGTTTAGCTCCTTCATTATTAAGGTGCAATTCATCCCTGCTATAGAGATTTTACACAAGTGAAAAGTCAGCCCAGTGCTCTAAAATAACAAATCCCTACTTAATGCATCACTTTTTTAGCCACATATTACCCTCACTAAGCTCCTTCTGCCTCCCTGGGCTAGCACAAGGCACTGGTAGTAACTCAGAAAATACTACCTTGGAGTTCCTTGCCTTCAGCTTATTACCTAGTACTACAAAATAATTATTTAAGACTCTCCAACTTCCACTAACTTTGTCATTGGTACCAATATGTACCAAGACCGCTGGTTCATTTCCAGCCCCTCCCAATTATTTATCTACCCGATCCACAACATGCCGAACCCAAACACTCAAGAGACAGCAAACTGTTCAATTGCTGGGATCTGGGTGACAAATCACCCTGTCTACCTTCCTAATAATTCCCTACCACCAAAACCTGTTTGTTGCTCTGCCTATGCTGCCCTCCCACTCCTCCAGTAGAGCTGTTGTCCCCGCTGTTAGAGGGAACAGCTCTATCTGGCATTGCCATTCCTGAATAGACATCGCCATCAGTTTCACTCAATCTGGCAAATCTGTTTGTGTTTGTCAACTCAGAACTGGCCTGCCTTCTCCTCCTGCTCCCACAGCATTCTCCTTGTAACTGTAACCCAGCTACCTCCCTGGTCATCCTCACTAGTCCCATCTCCACCCTCCATGATAGGCCCAGCTAAACTGTGCTCCATGAGCACCAACCCCCTTTCCAGTGGAGCAATATCATTAAGTGCTGCAATTCTCCTCTCCAGATCTCCAATTTAAGCTTCAAGAGAGTTAACATGCTCACAACATGTCACAGAGGTATGGACCCTGGATCATCTGTTCCAACAGTTCATAAACGTGACAGGAAGTACACTGAATGAAGTTGCCACTGAACTGACTCATAATTACCAATTGCAAAAATACAGTGGGAAGAAAAAAAGTGATGTTTATATCATCATTTTTAACATAATTTCCCATACTGGTGCATATAACAACGCAAATCTGCGTGAAGTGGGCCATCCTTCTGAAATAATTATCCTATTTACTCTCCAAAACATTGTTTCAGCCAATTGCAGTGACAAAGGCATGGTTTCCAAGTGATCACATTTATTAATATTTCAAAAATGAGTCCAAGCAGTTTTTCATGTGTTATTGCCACAATATTTTCCATTATGTGTGAGCAACATTATTTGTGATGTTTGTGAGTTAATACTCATGAAAAATATACAGTGTAGCACTGTTCAGTATCACCATTACCCTGAACGGTTCTTACCCAAATTACTCTTGTGTACTGTGGTGCATGATCCCCAGGTACTTGATATATGTCAAGTGGACGTCTAATATTGCCAATAGTATTTGTTCCAATAAGTATATATATATATATATACAATCACTCAAACATGTTAATAATATATATATATATATATATATATATATATATATATATATATATATATATATTTAAAGTCCACATTTGAGCCTCTGTAAGTGTTACGTATTTTTTCTAAGGCAGTTACAAGCTTGTCTTGCTATTTAGTTCAAATCATTCTTAATATATGTGTTTGCTATTGTTTTAAGGATTGCATGAAATATCTAGACTTATAGCACTATAAAAATTTTAGCATACTGCAATAAGATAGTAATAGAATGCATTAGTGTTGAATAAAGAATAAATAATGGTTGCAGGTAAATATTTATTGATCAGTATGGATAATCACATTTGCAGTTATAAATTTAAATCGTAAATCATACATTAAGCAAGAACATATTGAGGCTGGACCAAAGGAACTTGTGTGCACTGCTTATCAGCCATTCCCATGTAATACGTTTACTTCAAAGGCTGGGAACTCAGACCTTTGAGGGCAGACAAAGGGGAGGAAACCAAAGTGTGTGTAGGCTCCTAACAAAAGGGGAGGAAACCTATTTAGAAGATATATGTATTTATCAGCATTCCTAGAGAAGATAATAATGAAGTGGATGTTATGATGCCTTGCAGATGAAACCTTGTCAATAGCAATTGTTATAAAATCCAGAAGACACACAAACTGTTACTGAATGTTATCAGCTCAAGTTTAAATATACATCTATTGAACCTGTTATGAATTACAACAACAATTAAAGCAGTTCCTTATTTTTATAATACTGAGCCTGATTTCATACTATTTTTAAATACTGTATCTGAGTAAGGGCATTTTAAATAGTCCTTCACTTTCTTGCTGAAGGACTCAAAAGAATCTGAAAGGTCTGCTGGGGAGGTTTGGCCATAACAGCCTTATCAGGTCCAACTGAAGAAGAAGCAGATCGTAACAGTCCTCATCTAGTTATCAGTACTGTTATGGAATATTTTATATTGATGTTCAATATTTAAAAGATCATTGTAATCTCCTAACAGGAAATAGATGTTTTAATTATACAAAGAAATTTAATTCAATTCCTAATCTGTTCTGTAGAAAAAGCAGAATTCAATTCATTTGATTTCACACATCAGCTTCTAAACTTCCAGTTGAGCTGCTCGCCACCCTGCTTATGAAATACATAAATAAATATTCAATACAACAACAACAACTTCTAAACCACTAATTGTTTCCACTGTGGCCATGACTCCTGAATGGTTAAACACAAACTTGTGTACTTACCAAGGTGAAGCAATTTATTATGCCAGCTATCTAACCAATGAAGAGTTACAACTGACTATCAGAATTATTCCTACCCCTTGATGGCCTCACAAGTCAGATAAATAACTTCCAATATATTGTTGATGTTTTTAATACAATCATGATGTATTTACTTGTAAAAATCCCTAACTTGTAATTTTGATCAGAGGTGGAGGTCATACCCCAGAATATAAGCATTTTCCAGTGTATTAGCTTATATCACTGGTAGCACAATGATCTCTAGTGGAGGGGACTAATACTCTGAACTGATAGATATTGTATAAGCAGTTCATTAGCAGTAAGTTATAATGAAACCTTTGATTAGTCATAAAGTCGTATGCTAAAAACATTACATTGTGAGACAGGTTTTATACTCTCTGATCTTTTTGTTATTTGACTTAAATCCAATGGTCCCAGCTCCGAACATACATTAGCAGAATACGATGCCCATTAATCAACAAACTTACTGTTTAAGGGACACTAAAAACAGAACCTGTATTTTAATTTGCAAAATATTCTAAGTTCCAATAATTAAGACTGAATGATTCTGTTATCTGAGGCTGACCAATCTCTAATTTTGTCTCTCCATTTCAGCAAAGATCTTAGTTCAGACCTCTTTAAAAACTTACTTTTAAGAAGTCAACAAACTGTCAATTTGTTGTCTCAAAGCTTCACCCAATAACTTACTTTTTCGATGCATGATAAGAAGAAGCAATACATTCTATTTGGCAGAACACACCTTTTCAAGGAGAGTGTTCAGAGTAATATTTTGATTAATCATGCAGTCATTGGAAATTATGAATATAGGGCCCTATTAAATTCCAGCCTCGTAAATAAGAGGCTTTTACTTAAGCCCTACGTACTGCAAAGTTTCTCTAACTTACAATGCTATTAAATTAGCCCTGCTGCGAGCAACGTATGAGCTACGCAGCAGGGCCGTACGTATCTACACTGCGTAAATGTACATGAGGAGTGACAGCCTGCGAGATGATATCGCAGGCTCCCACTCCTCATCAATTGCTGCGGGGGTCCTAAAAGGGACCTCCGCGACAGTCCCCCACATAAGCCCTGCCGTGGGGGTACTCCGAATACCCCCCCCGGCACCTAAAATTAACCCCCCCTCAATGCGGGGGTCCCCGTCGGGACCCCCGAAGTGTCCTCACATGAACACCTTGCTGCAGGGGTCCATAGGAACCCCCGCAGCCCCCACACATTAACCCCTTGCAGCGGGGGTCCTCGATCTGCACCGATCAGGCCCCCCGCTGCATTTAAAACTTTTAAATTCCCCGCCGCGGCTCCTTAAAGGGGCCGCGGCACACTATTACCCAATCCCGGCCGCGGCACTTAAAATTAACCCCCCTCTATGCTGGGGGTCCCCATCGGGACCCCCGAAGTGTCCCCACATAAACCCATTGCAGGGGGGGTCCCCGATCTGCATAGATCAGGCCCCCCCGCTGCATTTAAAACATTTAAATTCCCCGCCGCGGCTCCTTAAAGGGGCCGCGGCACACTATTACCCAATCCCGGCCGCGGCACTTAAAATTAACCCCCCTCTATGCTGGGGGTCCCCATCGGGACCCCCGAAGTGTCCCCATATAAACCCCCTGCAGCGGGGGGCCCCGATCGGCACCGATCGTGACCCTGCTGCAATTCAATTTTAAATTTCCCGCCTCGCGGGTCCTCAAAGGACCGTAAAGGTCCTGAAAGGACAAAAAACTAAAAATATTAACCCCAGGCAACTATAATTACCCCATTAACTCATGGTGGTCAATACAGACCACCATAAGGCCTAAATTAACCCATTAACTCATGATGGTCAATCCAGACCACCATAAGGCCTAAATTAACCCATTAACTCATGATGGTCAATACAGACCACCATAAGGCCTAAATTAACCCATTAACTCATGATGGTCAATCCAGACCACCATAAGGCCTAAATTAACCCATTAACTCATGATGGTCAATCCAGACCACCATAAGGCCTAAATTAACCCATTAACTCATGATGGTCAATACAGACCACCATAAGGCTCTATTTAACCCCATCAGTCCCATAAGGGTATATTATTACCATTATGGGTCTGTTACAACCCAACATTAACCACATAAGTGCCATGATGGTCCTCAAGGACCATCATGACACTAACTACAAACACTACACTATAACCCCCAATAAACCATTTAATCTAAACTAACCCCCCTCTACACTAATCTATTAACACTTACACTACCTACCTACACTACCTACCCCCTAATAAACCTCCCCAACACTCTAATTACAAAAAACAAAAAACCTACAGTACAGAAAACAAAAAACCTACAGTACAAAAAACAAAAAAAACTACAGTACAGAAAAAAAAAAAATTACAACCCCACCCCCCACTACAGAAAACAAAAAAATACATTACAACCCCACCCCCCACTACAGAAAATAAAAAAATTACACACCTGAAAAGGAAAGACAGATAAACACAATACAATACATACATATAATACATTACATACATTACATACAATACATGACATTACATATAATATATTACATATAATATATTACATATAATATATTACATATAGTCCTAATCAAATACCCCCTATCTATCTAACATACAAT
Organism: Discoglossus pictus; assembly: GCA_027410445.1. Classification (NCBI taxonomy): domain Eukaryota; kingdom Metazoa; phylum Chordata; class Amphibia; order Anura; family Alytidae; genus Discoglossus; species Discoglossus pictus. The sequence goes on from CM050169.1 coordinate 223,332,644, forward strand.
CTATTTAATTTAAAATAAATCCTAACTATATCAAATACATCCCCCTATCTATCTAATATACAAAAAATCCTAACTACATACACAGACCCTTATTCTAAAATAAAATAAAATAATTACAGTCCTAACTACATACACAGACCCTAATTCTAAGCTAAAATCAATAAATTAAGACCACTTACCTTTAAGATGTTGCTTCAGATCACTAACCTATGGGTCAAACAAAAAGAAAAATTAGTACAAAACATTAACATCAAATAAATAAACATTATATACATTCTACATATTCAACTCACCTTTACAGCATGTCCCGTCACTGTTTAGCTCTTCCGGCGCGGCCCTGTTAAAAAATAAAACACAATACATGAATACATGAATACAATATATAAACAATAAATAAAATACACAAATAAACATCTAAATATACATTTAACTTACCTCCCCGCGATGTCCCCGGCCTTCTCTCCTTCAGCCCCGGCTGGGCCGCGGAACCATCCGCGCTCTAAAAAAAAAAAAGAAAAAAAACTAACGGAGGTCTGCACTAGCAGACCTCCCCGACGCTAATGAACCTCCCGGAGTCGTTTCCGGGAGGAAATTGGCATTGGCGGCTTGTGATTGGCTGAAAAAGCTGTCTATCAATTTCAGCCAATCAAAAGTCGTCAATGTGTGAGCCAATCAGGATGGGATACACCCCAATATCCCACCCTGATTGGCTAAAACACTTGTCTATCTTTCTGGGAACCAATCACAACGCTCAGATGCCTTCAGCCAATCACTATGGGATACACCCCCACGGAGTGATTGGTAGAAGACATCTGCGCATCCTGATTGGCTCCTACATTGACGACTTTTGATTGGCTGACAGCTTTTTCAGCCAATCACAAGCCGACAATGCCAATTTCCTCCCGGAAACGACTCCGGGAGGTTCATTAGCGTCGGGTAGGTCTGCCAGTGCAGACCTCCGTTAGTTTTTTTTCTTTTTTTTTTTTAGAGCGCGGATGGTTCCGCGGCCCAGCCGGGGCTGAAGGAGAGAAGGCCGGGGACATCGCGGGGAGGTAAGTTAAATGTATATTTAGATGTTTATTTGTGTATTTTATTTATTGTTTATATATTGTATTCATGTATTCATGTATTGTGTTTTATTTTTTAACAGGGCCGCGCCGGAAGAGCTAAACAGTGACGGGACATGCTGTAAAGGTGAGTTGAATATGTAGAATGTATATAATGTTTATTTATTTGATGTTAATGTTTTGTACTAATTTTTCTTTTTGTTTGACCCATAGGTTAGTGATCTGAAGCAACATCTTAAAGGTAAGTGGTCTTAATTTATTGATTTTAGCTTAGAATTAGGGTCTGTGTATGTAGTTAGGACTGTGATTATTTTATTTTATTTTAGAATAAGGGTCTGTGTATGTAGTTAGGATTTTTTGTATATTAGATAGATAGGGGGATGTATTTGATATACCGTATTTTTCGCCGTATAAGACGCACTTTTTCTTCCCCAAAACTGGGGGAGGAAAGTTGGTGCGTCTTATACGGCGAATATAGCTTTTCAGACTGCCTCTGTCCTCTTGATCTCACCCCAGCGCTTCCTACCAGCATCGCGTCGGCCGGTGCGTCCTAGTGACGTCACACACGCAACGCTGCAGTACACGTGGAGTGCTGGTAGGAAGCGCTGGGGTGAGATCAAGATGGCAGAGATCAGAAGGAAGGTGAGGATCAGGGGGATCAGGGGGGTCAGGGAGGATCAGGAGGGTCAGGAGGGTCAGGGAGGGTCAAGGGCTCCCAAATGCTGCAGTATATGGATGGATGTGTGTGTGTGTGTGTGTATGTGTGTGTGTGTGTGTGTGTATGTGTGTGTATATATGTATGTATGTGTATGTATATTTATGTGTGTATGTATATGTATGTATGTGTATCTATAAAGGTGAGGATCAGGGGGGTCAGGGAGGATCAGGAGGGTCAGGGAGGGTCAATGGCTCCCAAATGCTGCAGTTTATGGATATGTATGTGTATGTGTGTGTGTGTGTATGTATGTGTGTGTGTATGTATGTGTGTGTATGTGTGTGTATATATGTATGTATGTGTATGTATATTTTTGTGTGTATGTATATGTATGTATGTGTATCTATCTATATATATATATATATATATATATATATATATATATATATATATTTGTGTGTATCTGTGTGTAAAGTGTATTTGTGTTTGAGTGTATTTGTGTTTTATTCAGATTTTTTTTTTCTTGTTTTCCTCCTCTAAAAACTAGGTGCGTCTTATCTGCCGGTGCGTCTTATAGGGCGAAAAATACGGTAGTTAGGATTTATTTTAAATTAAATAGATTGTATGTTAGATAGATAGGGGGTATTTGATTAGGACTATATGTAATATATTATATGTAATATATTATATGTAATGTATGTAATGTCATGTATTGTATGTAATGTATGTAATGTATTATATGTAATATATTATATGTAATATATTATATGTAATATATTATATTTAATATATTATATGTAATGTCATGTATTGTATGTAATGTATTATATGTAATATATTATATGTAATATATTATATGTAATATATTATATGTAATGTCATGTATTGTATGTAATGTATGTAATGTATTATATGTATGTTTTGTATTGTGTTTATCTGTCTTTCCTTTTCAGGTGTGTAATTTTTTTATTTTCTGTAGTGGGGGGTGGGGTTGTAATGTATTTTTTTGTTTTCTGTAGTGGGGGTGGGGTTGTAATTTTTTTTTTTCTGTACTGTAGGTTTTTTTGTTTTTTGTACTGTAGGTTTTTTGTTTTCTGTACTGTAGGTTTTTTGTTTTTTGTAATTAGAGTGTTGGGGAGGTTTATTAGGGGGTAGGTAGTGTAGGTAGGTAGTGTAAGTGTTAATAGATTAGTGTAGAGGGGGGTTAGTTTAGATTAAATGGTTTATTGGGGGTTATAGTGTAGTGTTTGTAGTTAGTGTCATGATGGTCCTTGAGGACCATCATGGCACTTATGTGGTTAATGTTGGGTTGTAACAGGCCCATAATGGTAATAATATACCCTTATGGGACTGATGGGGTTAAATAGAGCCTTATGATGGTCTGTATTGACCATCATGAGTTAATGGGTTAATTTAGGCCTTATGGTGGTCTGGATTGACCATCATGAGTTAATGGGTTAATTTAGGCCTTATGGTGGTCTGGATTGACCATCATGAGTTAATGGGTTAATTTAGGCCTTATGGTGGTCTGGATTGACCATCATGAGTTAATGGGTTAATTTAGGCCTTATGGTGGTCTGGATTGACCATCATGAGTTAATGGGTTAATTTAGGCCTTATGGTGGTCTGGATTGACCACCATGAGTTAATGGGTTAAATAGAGCCTTATGGTGGTCTGTATTGACCATCATGAGTTAATGGGTTAATTTAGGCCTTATGGTGGTCTGGATTGACCACCATGAGTTAATGGGGTAATTATAGTTGCCTGGGGTTAATATTTTTAGTGCGAGTCCTTTCAGGACCTTTACGGTCCTTTGAGGACCCGCGAGGCGGGAAATTTAAAATTGAATTGCAGCAGGGTCACGATCGGTGCCGATCGGGGCCCCCCGCTGCAGGGGGTTTATGTGGGGACACTTCGGGGGTCCCGATGGGGACCCCCAGCATAGAGGGGGGTTAATTTTAAGTGCCGCGGCCGGGATTGGGTAATAGTGTGCCGCGGTCCCTTTAAGGAGCCGCGGCGGGGAATTTAAAAGTTTTAAATGCAACGGGGGGCCTGATCTATGCAGATCGGGGCCCCCCCCTGCAAGGGGTTAATGTGGGGGTGCTGCAGGGGTCCTGATAGAGACCCCTGCAGCATGGGGATGTGTATTGGGTGCAGGGGGGAGCCTCACACTGCTGTCTCGGGCTGTTCCGAGGCAGCACGTAGAGGCTTTCGGATCCCTTGCGTGGACTTTTTGTCCACGTAGGGATTCTTACGATATGCGAGACTCGTGCATAGATTTAAGGCTACGTAGCTCTCTCGGAGCCTATTCTCGGCCATTTTCTCGCAGTCATATCGTAAAGCAGGCTGCGAGAGATTCGGTTCTCGCAAACAGCAGGAAAACTGCCTTTTGCGAGCACCGAGAGAACTACGAGGGAGAATTTAATAGGGCCCATAATGAGTAGAATGAGACTCTCACATAACTTTATTTGCTATACATTTTATTTTTATTTATTTATATATGTGTATATATATATATATATATATATTTATATATATATATATATATATATATACATATATATATATATATATATAAATAAATATATATATATATATATATATATATATACGTATGCCCCTTTAAACAGTTAAAGAATAGAGTATATTTGTAAATTCTACTCTAAACATATTGATATCCCTGCCTTGTGACGTGACATTTTCTGATAATGTAAGCTAAAACTTGTGCATTGCATCATTCTGTTTTATTAAAAGATTTGCTAACGTTGTGGAAAGAATTACCCACAAAGGATAGGGGCATTTTTGTGCTCTAATACATATCGACGCCACAAATAAATTTTTTGCGATACTTTTCTCTGACACCAGGCAGGAGGCTGAAGCTATATTGACAGGCAAGAGGGGATATACATCCCTTTACAGAATAATTAACCAATGTGGTATCTGTGAAAAAGAAAAAAAAAATACATCCAGTATTAGTAGTACGTACATGCATCTTTCAACGTTACACAAGCAGTTTTGATATTCTGTTTAAAAGATACATAATGATATGCAAATGTCGTTAACAGGGGGTGCCATTGTATGGGGCCATTTAATTGGCTGATTTGTCTGCTTGGAGTGGACCTTAGATGAAGCTAGGATTTCTGTTCAGTTCTATTACAAGAGTTTTCACTTTGGTTTGGAAACTTTCATAAGAAACTTGGGTATTGGGTCCTTCATTACTGCCAAACAGTGTAATGGCTACTTCCTGCACTGCATAAATGCATGTGGCCAATTGTGGGTCATAGTAGCAGATGACATAGTCTATAAACTGTCAATGGAAGGGCACAGAGGTTGTATGGGTGGTACATGACCTTTCAAGAGATAGAGAGCTGGGCCTTCAACAAGGGGCAGTGAGTGAGTGTTTGTATGCTATAAAGAAAGTATAACAAACAGGCATGAATGGGAAATGTAACGTTATGGTATGGAAAGGAAGTGGGATTTTGTTGGAAAGTGTGTTGAAGTCGTTGGACACTACAGTAATATATAAAGTAGGCAGTGGAGAGAGAGCACAAAAGTGATTTAAGATGCTATTTTTTTGGAGAATATAAACAATTGAGTTCTATATGTACTCTGGCATGAATTATTGGTAACTTAATATAAGCTGAAGATGGGAAATGTGAAAAATATTTTTTGGGATAGTTATTTTAACAGGAAGGGAGGAAAAAAATTGTTTTCAGGAATTTACAGTTTAAAGGTTCTAGAGCCAAATGGTGTGGTGAAATATGTTTCTGTGAAGATATCATGGATTGGGGCACAGACATTTAAGCTAGGTAAAAATAAGTCATACAAGTTCATAAAGAGTTATGTGGGATAGATTTATTAGACACCAGTAATAGAAGGAAAGATGTTAGAACAAACATTATTGCATATCATTTAGATAAAATGTTGACCTCATAGAAACGGATGATGTAGTCATTTTAGAGCAAAATATAGAAATAATTGCATGTTCATAGGTGTTGGAAGTGTAATTAGAAGCAGTATATTTCTGTGTCAAACCTCACTTGGCAAAAAAAGTGGGTGCTTGGTCCACCAAGACTATCCTTCCTATCTACCTTCAAGATTAAGTCTCATGCATGTAACAATCAGACACACATCAAAGGGATGTAACATTTAATCTGAAGTTTGTACTACAATTTCTTGATTATACATAGACAATAGGGGATAAAAAGAGGGATAAAAGGTGATGTACAGAGTTATGTGGAAAATACCTCCACTTCCAGTGTTGTCCATGAGGGCTATTTATCATCAGCCTTATTAAATTGCAATTCGGCAAATTCTAAAGGGCTCTATATAAGCACATAGCATATTTTTTACAGAAGTTTTTAATTCGTGAAGACCTTGCTTTTGGATAGAAGTTCACTGACTAAAAACTTCTGTAAAAAAAAAATATATGCTCTGTGCTTATATAGAGCCCTTTAGAACTTGCCGAATTGCAATTTAATAAGGCTGCAAGTGTTGATGAGCTTAAATTCTGTTTGACAACTCGTCAATATACAAAATATAAGATCGCATATTCCATGCCCTCCTCATAAATATACCACCAACTTCATTTGAGAAATTCAGTTTTAATAAATTCTTTATTTCTTTATAGAAATTTTTCAGGTCGTTCAATCCTTAACATTTCGCATTATGCTGTCGGAGAATGAAGTGTGTAACGTAATTACTTATCTAATCTGGCCCATATCAGGTTATTTCTATACCCCAGGGTTGTAGCTGTTTGTTTTTTATAAATGATAAACCTTCCGAAAATTCCTTTGTCATTTTCTTTAAATATACAGATGTATTTCTCTGAATGTTCAACATGGATTTACCTGGAATTTCCAGTGTCCCAATATATTCAAAGCAAAGGTTTTCTGGGCCTTTGCAAGCCTGCATTCGGTCACTGATACACTCCTCCAAAAAACCCTTTATGAAGCAGGATTTACATGTTATGGAATTGGAGTTTTCATCCTGATCAGCAACTAAGAAAGAAAAAAGGCAACAGTTTATGTGCTTCCATGAAGCTTTGATGACCTAAAATTATTCTGTTAATACTCTGATAAAATAAAAAAAATCTCATCAAATGCCCTCATACTTTATTTGTATCACAACCTCTAAATAGATGCAAGGAACACTGTAGTGTACAGGGCACTAGATTGTGACGTACATAACACTAGCAGCAATGTAAACCATAGACACAAACACTATTTATGGGCTAGTTATTGCTTTTCTTTCACTACATTCTGAGAGCTGAAGCATAAGGGTATGTTTTGTTTTATATCGGTGGAGTCAGGAGTAGAATAGAAAAGAAGAGGGAGAGGTCAGAAGGATTTGTTAGATAATTGTATCTGTCACCACACACTCTCCCCAAACAGGCCCTGAAACAGGAAGCTTGCATCAATAGATGTAAGCATTGCTCTCCAGAAAAGTAAATGCTCCTCTCTCACAATGTCCACCAAAGTATCATGGAAACCTCTAGTGTCCAGCAGCGGTATCAAAATAATATTTTTTTCTAATTAAAAACTAGCTTTATGACTTTTCCATTTTTAAATATACTCTTATCCAGAATGAAACACATCCGTCATCCCAAACTGAGATTATTACTGCGGCCCTTTAAGCCTGCTGCACACTTACTTTTGTATTGACCATTGTTGCAATTATCTCCATCGCAGCAGTTTATATTAATTCTAATTTTGCTTTTTTCAGTAGTACAACTGGCCACAGCATCACAGGGCATGTTGGAGGAACAATTTTTGTATAAGGTAGAAGAAATCTGTCCCTCTGCAGGAAAGAAATGAGAAATAAATAGACATATTTATAAGTTGTCAAAGAGCAGCTTTTTCATTCTAAAACTAAATATCTCCAAATTGTATTAACACACCAATAACATACGGAAATTCAAAATTCACCAATGCAAAATTCATATAACATTTTTAGTTGAATTGAAAGTGTTGACTTGCATGATAATTTATTGCAGATACAAATTAAAAGCACTCTTTAAGCTTTTTATTTTGTTTTTTGTTTTTTTATAATTCTTTAAACTAGGTAACTACTCATTTTATCCACTTTAATTTAATCACTAATATAGTTTCCGTTGTGTGTACAGCTGGGCAGCGCATGAGCGCAACAGAGAATATGTCATTGGTCGACTGCTGTGCAACTCAAGGGGGGGTGGGAGTAGAAAGACACAGGGGTGGGAGAGAGACACAGGGGTAGGAGAGAGACACAGGGGATTGAGAGACACAGGAGGGTGACAGGGTGGGGGAGAGACACGGAGGGGAGAGAGACATGGGGGGAGAGATACGGGGGAGGGACAGAGTGTGAGAGCGACACAGGGAAGAGAGAGGGTCGGAGAAAGACACAGGGGAGGGAGAGACACGGAAGGGAGAGAGACACAGGGAAGAGAGACACAAGGGAGGGAGGGAAAGAGAGAGACAGGGGAGGGGATTGGAGAGACACAGGGGCTGTAGATAAAGCCAGGGAGAGAGACAGAGGAGAGGGTGGGAGAGTGACATGGGAGAGGGTGGGAAAAAAACATGGGGAGAGAGATAGTGGGGGGAGAGATAGGGGAGAGACATTGGGCGAGAGAGACATGAGGACAGAGGAGGGGAGGGGAGAGAAACAGGCGGGAATGGGAAGGAAGGATGGAGAGACAGAAGGAGGGAGAGAGAAGGAGGAAGGGAGAGACAGAAGGAGAGAGAGAGAGAGAGAAGGTGGGAGAGAGAGAGACGGCGCACAGGGAGAGGGAGAGAGTGGAGACAGCGCACAGAGAGAGAGGGAGAGGGCACAAAGAGAGAGAGGCTGAGAGAGAGAGACAGAGCAAATAATATATTATACCTTAATTTTGGCCAGGCAATTGATTAGTTGCCATATACAAATTACACTTTGCTTACTTCTAGGTAACCTACAGAGTAACAGATTTCCACCTTCTGGAAACTCCCTCTATCTTCCTGTTCTCAAAATATTTATATAAACAAGAAACAAGGAAGATAGATGGCTCAAATTAATAACCTACAGTTCTAAATGTTTAAGCCACTGCACTACACATCTATATCACAAGCAGTGAGAAATCAGTAGCTAAAATATATCAGTATGAACTACCTCAACCTCATTATAAGTGATGGCAAAACACAAACTATAACTAAAAATCTAAATCATTTCTTGATAAACTTACTTCACAATCCCCACCCTCTTTCTATGAGCTGATATTATTTTAATAAGATTCTTTTCAGACTTTAAGACTTGTTAGTACTTGATTTGTAAAGTTAGGAGAGGGCAAACACTTCCCCATGGTGTGGTATATTTATCAAGTGGGGATATGCAGAAATAAGTGTAGCTGACACATAAAATACCTCTACTTCCTATGAGTTCTACACAAGTTATTTATCAAGCACTAATAAACCTTAGCTCTCTCTTATAAAAAAACTCTTATAGAAATCATGGAATGGGAATTTTTAAAGAACTACTGTACTATAAAAAAAAAATCCCTATTAAAATGAAGGTATATGTATAATGCTAATAGGTATACTTTAAAGCTCTTACTTTTATTGGTTTCTGCCTGACGTTTTGTGCTACTTAGCTCCACCCCTTTTGCATAATTATCACCGGGGCAGCTGTAGCAGAATTCCTACTTTGTGCTGACTGTGTAGATCTGAGATCCAATACACACCAGACACCAGAACACACAGCAGGAAGTTTGCTACAACTGCCCCACCCCAATTATTATGCATGTACTTTCATTTTAACAGCCATTATATTTATCGTATAGTGGTCCATTAACTCTACTTTTATCCCCACTTTATAAATACACACAATGTGCCTTTCTACCTATCCCAATTACAGTATCTAAAATGAATTTGTTTTATTTCTAACATTTACATTCTCCCAGACTACACAATAAAATTTTTAGGCATACGGTATGAATGAATTACATGGAGCACTTTCGTAAAATAAAAATACTTCAATGGCAATGTTCCTTCATAGGTCGTTATATGGTATTCTTATTTATTTATAGATGATACCTACCAACTTCAAAGTGTTCAGATAGTGTAAAGCATTTTGAATCTTCTCCACAGCTTTGTACGGTTTCTTCACATAATTTAGAATTTCGACAGTAAGCACTCTGGCATGTTTTACCACCGTAAACTAGAGAAAAGCGCAAACACAAGCATGAGAAAACATTAACACAAGAGATGATTGTCTGTTATTTAATATGAAGACCTACGTCCAAAATAATTATGCATATTTGCTACATTTAAAGGGTATCTGATCATGTGGAAAAGTTATTTAATTTTTTTTTTAAATCAAGGATCGACTTAAATATTGTAATTTTAATTATTATTTATGTCGCACCTGAAGCCCCTGCACAGTAATCTACATAGATAGTAATGTTCAGGTAGTAATAATTTCAACTTTCTTCTTTTCTGAACTGTTTTCTCAACATGCAGACATGTTTACATGAATATTTTTATTTAGTTAAAATGAATGTTTTAAAATTATTACGACTTCCTTGTTTGCTTTCTATCAACCATTTATATATATTCAACAGTATTTAAATAAAACACATAAAATGTTTTTGATATGGCTCACAGTCCATGGTCTTTACCACAGGCCTGAAAAAGTTCTATATAAATGACATAGAGACCTATTCTACTAAAAGCCAGCAAATGACTCTAACAAGTAATTAAATTGTTAAGATGTATTCTATTGACTCTAGCTCGCAATTTAACTCCTTAAGCCTAAGCTTGTAAACCCTGCCTTTATAAGTAGCATTTCAGGGGGCATAACCCTATGATCACTTCCGCAAGAGTTACAATGGCTAAAATCGCAAATCGCTATTCATTTGCTCAATTTTCCCAAGCCTGAAAATGGTTTCAGGCCCGTAAATGGCAAATGAAGGAGAAAATCATACGAGTGCTAGAGAGGACTCGCAAGGGGGTTAAACACCTATTCGTAGCCCTGTAAATGCAAACAGAAAATCAATACTGCACTGTAAATAACAGGAAAGCGATGACATACATTAGAATGAATTGCACACCAGTCTCAAGCCTGCAAATCAGCAGTATATAAGATTTATTTTTATGTTTCATTTTGGGGTTAAATCGATCTCGAGTATCAATGAGTTAATACATATCAGGCCACACATGTGGACTAGAACAGTATTGGCATTCATTTTCATAATTCTTTATTTTGCTATCGCATATCAGATTCCCAAACCTAATGAGCAATTGAATAGCATCTCAATCGGAGATGAACGGGAGCCTGCAACACATACGCAGACATACGTCCTACAACGATCGAGTTGCGGCCCTATATTACTTGCAACAATTTTACTATTCTGCATTTCTGCACCCATATTTGTCTTATACTACCCCTTTACAGTTAATTTATATTTCAATTGACTTCTAAAAATTAAGGTTGGGGTAAGATTTCAACCAAGGTCTGCCACCTCATAGCTTAGACTCCTAATCACTGGGTTCTGTGCATGGGCGTAGGAACCGGGGGAGACGGAGGAGACATCCCCCCAGATTATATGGCTTAATGTGTATATATATATATATATATATCACATATATAGTTGTGAGCGTACGAGTCGTTGCTCACGCTTGCGGGCTCGCGTAGCGAGCCCGCAAGAACTGCGTCCCTCGCGAAGCGAGGGACGCAGTTCCCCGCAAATGTGGGTCCTCGCGAAGCGAGGGCCCGCATTTGCGGTGGTGGAGGCTCAACGTCGGCTGTGTTAACACACACATACACACACACGACTTTTTTAACAGAATAAACCCAACCGCCCAGCCAACAAAAACCCAACAACGTCCCCGCAAATGCGGATCCTCGCGAAGCGAGGGTCCGCATTTGCGGTGGTGGGAGCATCCCAACATCGGCTGTGTTAACACACATACACACACACACAACTTCATAACAAAAAAAAACTCAAAGTCGCCTCACACCCGCTTACACCCAGACACACAGACGCAAGACTTAACAAAAAAACAGTAAAAAAGGCCCCTCACACGCTCTTAACACACATACGCACGACTTAGAAACAAATACACTGCGTCGTACACGTAAAAGCTAACTGCGTATATCGCAAAAAAATACGGCAACATCGCAACAAAATACGGCCGCATCGGAAAAAAATACGGCCGCGAAAGACCCATTCCAACCGCCGCGCATCAAAACATCACAAACACAAGAAATAAACACAACAAACACATAAAAAGCTTACTTACAGCACGGGGGGGCATCCGGCACCTCCAAAAGTTCATTTACACGTCCATTTAAGTCAAAACAAAGAGTTTAAACGACCGAAAATCGGCTAAGCGAGAGAAAAAATGGCCGCCGAACAAAACGAAAACGAGGCTCCAGACGTAACTACACTACACTTACTCGCAATAATGAAACACATACTATGCGGAACGGATCACACTCATATTAAACACCATTTTAACCACTACTACGCACAAAATGGCGGATGGAACGCAAATTGTAAGCTGGAACGCAAATAGCGCATGCGTATTGCGTTCTAACGGTCTAACTTTCCAGAATGTTCTACAAGTTTATAAATACTGTCTATTTCACAGAGAAAAATACATTTCTCCTCAGGTGATGAACAGAGTGACTTCTGAGATAACTGCTGCTAAAACTTGAGAAGATAATTCTTTCCTAATTTACTACTTTACATTGTGCAAATTACAAGTGAGAGGTAAGCTATAATATATTACTTATTTTATTATCAAGACAGGACATCAAAAAAAAAAATTAAAGAAGACAAAGAGGTTTATGTATACTGACACGCACATATATGCGTATAATGTATACTGACATGTGACACGCACATATATGCGTATAATGTATACTGACAAGTGACACGCACATTTATGCGTATAATGTATAGTGACATGTGACACGCACATTTATGTGTATAATGTATAGTGACATGTCACACGCACATTTATGCGTATAATGTATAGTGACATGTCACATGCACATTTATGTGTATTGCCCCTGCAACAAACTAATTAAACAACTACATTTAAATTACATTACAAAAAAAAAAGTTGGGACTATTAAAATACTATTAAAATATGAGTCATGTATACTGATATGTGACACGCACATATATGTGTATCATCTATAGTCACATGTCACACACACATTTATGTATGTTGGCCAAAAATAAAAATAAGGTTAATTTAACAATTAAAATATGATTCATGTATAGTGATATGTCACACGCACACAAAAAAATTACTTTCAACTATGGAAATGTGCTTCATGTATGTGACATATGTGTGTAGACCCCACCAAAAAATAATGTTAATTCAAATTAATTACAGAAGTATATTTCAATGAAATTAATTTATTGCAATTTAATAGATCACCTAAAACTCAATCTTTCTACTTTTTTTAATATTCAAACAGACTCTGCATCAACAGCGTCTCTTAACAATTTGCACCGTGCACTGTGAAGCACAATCCCTTTTAAAGAACACCAACAAAGAAGAAGAGGTAAGATACAAAAATACTTTTAATGCTGAAAAGGCCATGGTTTGTTAAATACAAATAAAAAATTCTATAATTCACTATTTCACTTTATTTTTCAAACAGACACTACAAGAAGACCGGCGGATTAAGATTGGCAGGAGGGGACCCTCTGTCATTCCACACTTCAATCAAGGTACAGTATTAAGTATAAAAAAGAACCGAACCATGAGCCTTATTCAATTGTGAGTTGGCTAATTGAATAGGGCTTTATATAGGCACATAATAGATTTTTTAGACAGACATTTTTAGTTACTGAACTTCTAACCACAATCAAGGTCTTCACTAACTAAAAACTTCTGTCAAAAAATATTTTATGTGCTTATATAGAGCCCTATTCAATTGGTCAAAACGCAATTGATTCAGGACCTAAATATGTTTAATGGCCGAGGGCCTCATTCAAATGTGATTTGCCCATTTCAATAGGGCTCTATATAAGCACATTTGGCTCAATTTAACTAAAAACTTCTGTTCAAAAATATGCTCTGTGCTTATATAGAGCCCTATTGAAAAACCAAATTCAATGAGGCCCTCACAATATAACAAATCCAGCAAACAAAGGCCCTCATTCAATTGATATTTTGGACAATTCAATAGGGCTCCAAATAAGCACATTTAGAACCCTATTGAATTGGCCAAACTGCAATTGAATGAGGGCCAAAGTATGCAACATATGGTACACACAAACTGGTACACACAAAACAGGATTGTAACAAACACATAGCAAACTAAATTTATATTCTTTTTGTTTAACAACCTATAACCATTAGAAAAAACACTACATAAGTATAACAAAAGTGGTGCCCATCAAACAGGATTGTACGAAAACTCACACAAACACATAGCAAACTACATTTAAATTCTTATTTTAATGTTTAACAACCTATAAGCCTTAGAAAGAAGCCTAAATAAGCATACCAACATTGGTGCCCACCAAAAGGATTGTATGAAAACTCACACAAACACATAGCAAACTACATTTAGATTCTTATTTAATGTTTAACAACCTATAAGCCTTAGAAAGAAGCCTAAATAAGCATACCAACAGTGGTGCGCACCAAACAGGATTGTATGAAAACTCACACAAACACATAGCAAACTACATTTAGATTCTTATTTTATGTTTAAAAACCTATTAGCATTACAAAACAACATTAATAAGCATACCATCAGCGGTGCGCATCAAACAGGATTGTATGAAAACTCACACAAACACATAGCAAACTACATTTACATTCTTATTTTATGTTTAACAACCTATAAGCATTACAAAACAACATTAATAAGCATACCAACAGTGGTGCGCACCAAACAGGATTGTAACAAACACATAGCAAACTAAATTTATATTCTTTTTGTTTAACAACCTATAACCATTAGAAAAAACACTACATAAGTATAACAAAAGTGGTGCCCATCAAACAGGATTGTACGAAAACTCACACAAACACATAGCAAACTACATTTAAATTCTTATTTTAATGTTTAACAACCTATAAGCCTTAGAAAGAAGCCTAAATAAGCATACCAACATTGGTGCCCACCAAAAGGATTGTATGAAAACTCACACAAACACATAGCAAACTACATTTACATTCTTATTTTATGTTTAACAACCTATAAGCCTTAGAAAGAAGCCTAAATAAGCATACCAACAGTGGTGCGCACCAAACAGGATTGTATGAAAACTCACACAAACACATACCAAAGTACATTTAGATACTTATTTTATGTTTAACAATCTATAAGCCTTAGAAAAAGGCCTAAATAAGCATACCAAAAGTGGTGGACACCAAACGGGATTGTAGAAAAACAAAGAAATAATGTCATTTTTTAGTTCATACAAATACATTCAAATAAAATTACATTTTCATTTTTATTTTATATCAGATACTGCGTCAAGAACATCGGAACAGGAGTTTCAACTGAGGACCACACCAGCGGACGAGGACTTTCAACAGAGGACCAGACCATTGGACGAGGACTTTCAACAGAGGACTACACCATCGGACGAGGACTTTCAACAGAGGACCAGACGATTGGACGAGGACTTTCAACACAGGACCAGACCATCAGACGAAGGCTTTCAACACAGGACCAACAAAGATTCTGCTTCAAATCAAACTTCAACCAAGGTACAGTATAACAAGTAAAAAAAGAGAAAAATTAATTAATATTCTTCTTTAATGTTTAACCACCTATAAGCCTTAGAAAATAGCCTACAGAAGCATACCAAAATTGTGGCGCACCAAAAAGGATTGTAGAAAAACACAGAAATAATGCCATTTTTTCATTAATACAAAGACATTCAAATAACATAACATTTTCATTTTTATTTTATAACAGATACTGCGTCAAGAACATCGGAACAGGAGTTGGAACTGAGGACCACACCAGAGGACGAGGACTTTCAACAGAGGACTACACCATAGGACGAGGACTTTCAACACAGGACCAGACCATCGGACGAAGGCTTTCAACACAGGACCAACAAAGAATTTTGCTTGAAATCAAACTTCAACCAAGGTACAGTATAAAAAGTAATATCTATCATCTATCTCTTATTTGTCTTTTAGGGCCAATAATCTTTAACACTAAATACAAACTTCAATGTAAACTTAAAAAATAAATTGGCATAGTCCAAAAAAGTCTAAAAACACAGAATCTATACAATTTGTCATTGTAACATTCCAGTCCTAAACCCTAATTTAATTGCCATTTGACAAATTGAATAGTGCTGTAAATAAGGACATAACATCTTTTTTAAAATACCTTTTTAGTTACTGAAACACTTGCTTTTGGATACATGTTTAATAAATAAAAATTTCTTTAAATAATTATCTGATGGCCTTATTTAGACTTTTATTCAATTGACCGCATTGAAATTGATTAAGTATAAAATGTTAACACACTATTGATAACTATTTGTCATGAAAAACAACTTAACATCTCAAAATAAACTAATGGTACATTATTTTATTTTTACAGATTAACATGGCTGATAACGAGAGTAAACAAGAAAAGAAAAGACGCCAAGCTAGAGAACGACGACAGAGAGCAGACAGCCAGCAGACACCGGAGAAGAAGGAAATTCGACGAGAAAAAGAACGCAAAAGAATTGCAAGCAAAAGACTGTCACTTGCAGAAATTAAAGATATGTCAAAAAAAACAACAAAGAAAATAAAGCATTTACAACCTGTTGCTCAAACATCAGATGACATTTTACCAGAAAAAATACAAGAGATACCAAAAAAAAGCAACAAAGAAAACAAAGCATTTAGAACCGTTTCATGAAACATTACATGACATTTTACCTCAAACAATACAACATATACCAAGAAAAGCAACGAAAAAAACAAAACATTTAGAACCTGTTGTTGAAACATTATATGACATTTCACCTGATGAATATGAAAGTCAAAATCCTATATGCTTTGCAAATTGTCCTCTACTCAAGTCTTTAGCAGTAGAGGTTCATAGTTGTGGGGACATGACTACTCAATGTCAGTTTTGTGAGGCTTATTATTTTAAACAGGAGAGACCCAGAGATGGACAATTTATTAGTTGTTGTCAAAAAGGCAAGTTCAAACTTCCAGAAAGGAAAGAATTTCCAATTTATTTACAAAATATTATGACTGAACCTACTTTTCCAAACTACAAAAATTTTAAGACAAACATAAGATCCTACAATAGTGCCATATCCTTTGCATCCATGGGGGCAACATTAGCTGCTAATGTACCAGGACATGGTCCTTACTGTTTTAAAGTCCAAGGACAAATTTATCATCGCACTTCCCATTTACATCCAGAGGAAGGAAATAAAAGAAAATTCGCTCAACTATATGTCCTAGATACAATGGAAGCTGTTGACCAACGTATGCAGATGGAAGAAAATAAAAAATGCTTACCCACTGTTTTCATAGAGCTAAATAACATTATGGACAACAATCCCTACAGTAAAGCTTATAAAAAATTGGCAGAAGTAGAAAATGAACAACTACTTCATTCACAAACACATCAATTACCAATGCCGAAGGTTAATATGGTGCTTAAAAGAGACAGACATACTGATAAACGTTGTTATAACTTGCCAACAACAAATGAGGTTGCAATGGTGTTTCAGAATGATGAAGGAGAACCACCATTTCAAAGAGACATTCGAATATATTCTAGAAATGAGGACCAACCGTTTATTAATATGAGTATCTTAAGTCCAAATTTAGATCCAATGACATATCCCATCTTTTTCCCACACGGAGAAGCAGGTTGGCAACCAAAATTAACTCTTCCCAGTTACCCAAATGCTAAAGCCAGAATCCGAAATAATGTTTCTATGCTTGAATTTAAAGTAGCTCAAATTGCCATTCGCAATGTATTTAATCCAATTTTATGTGGTGGGAAACTAACACAACAATGGATTATTGATTCATATTTGCAAGTTGAGGCAAATAATTTAAACTTTATCAAATATCAACAAGATAAACTCCGTGTAGAACAATATTCTGGACTCATGGACTATGTTGCTGACGTGGCTACAAGCAGAGACATGACAGCTGGCAAAGCCATCATTTTACCATCTTCCTTTCAAGGATCTCCTCGGAATATGAGAGAAAGATACAATGATGCTATGGCTATTGTGACAAAATTTGGCAAACCCGATCTATTTGTGACATTTACATGTAATCCACAATGGCCAGAAATTACACTAAATCTACTTCTTGGACAAACTGCTTCAGATCGACCAGATTTAGTAGCCAGAGTTTTTAAGATTAAATTAAATGAATTAATACGTGACTTCACTATAAATCAGTTATTTGGCAAATGTCTTGCTTATGTATATAACATTGAATTTCAAAAAAGAGGCCTTCCACATGCACATCTTCTAATAATACTTCAAGAAAAAGATAAATTAGATACTTCAGACAAAGTGGATGCAGTCATTGTTGCTGAACTACCAGATCCAGAACTATATGGTAGACTATATGAGATTGTTACTCATCGCATGATTCATGGACCCTGTGGTGACCTTAATCCACAATCACCATGTATGGAAAATAATAAATGTTCCAAAGAATTTCCAAAAGATTATAGAGACAAAACCTATGCCAATTGTGATGGATATCCACTTTATAAAAGAAGAGAAGGAGATAGTGCCATTATTCGTGGAAAAAAAGTGGACAATAGATATGTAGTACCCTACAATCCACATTTACTCATGAAGTACAACGCCCACATCAACGTAGAAGCCTGCACTTCCATCAAATCCATTAAATATGTCTACAAATATATTTACAAAGGTTACGATGCAGCTACTGTAGTCGTCAAAAGTGCAGACAACCCTGAAAGTAGTGAGTTAGTACATGATGAACTTGCATCTCATGTAGATGCTCGCTATGTCAGTGCGCCAGAAGCTATGTGGCGGCTTTTAAAATTTGAAATGCATGATAGATCACATGCAGTATATAGGTTAGCAGTACATTTGCCACAACGACATTTAGTCTATTTCCATGCTGGAAATGAAATGAATGCATTGGCCCAAAGTGAAGATCGTCACACTACACTAACTGCATGGTTTGCATTAAATTCCACTGATGCTGAAGCAACACAATACTTCTATATTGAAATTCCATATCACTATGTTTTTGTGAATGGATTATGGAGACCAAGAAAAACCAGAGGCAATAAAATTATTCCAAGAATTTACACAGTCAGTCCAAGAGATGTGGAACGTTTTTGCTTACGGATATTACTTTTAAATGTTCCTGGAGCACAAAGTTTTGAACACTTAAGAACTGTTAATGACATTGTATATGAATCCTTCCATTTAGCTGCAAGACATAGAAACTTACTCGCTGATGATACAGAGTGGGAAAGATGTTTAGAAGAAGCAGCACAATGTCAAATGCCACGACAGATGAGAGAACAATTTGCTTTTATTTGTATCTTCTCAAATGCTCCAAATGCATTAGCTTTGTGGGAGACTTTTAAAAGTAATATGGCTGAAGACTTTATGCGACGATACAATGAACCCATTGCACACTTAAAAGCGTTAATGGAAATCCAAGAAGTCTTTTTAACTCATGGATTAAGTTGTGCAAGTTTTAATTTGCCTGATCCAGGTCTTATAGATGACATTAACTTTGAAGACTATGACATTCAACTACAAGCAGAAAGAACAGAAGAAAGACTTGCAACTTTAAATACACTACAATTGCAAGCATTTCATGCCATTAAAAATGCTATAGATGATGACATGGTGACAGAGCGTTATTTCTATCTTGATGGACCTGGCGGATCAGGAAAAACATATTTGTACAATTTATTAATGAGTTCAGTACGAGCACAAGGAAAAATAGCAATGGCGTTTGCCACTACTGGAATTGCTGCACTTTTATTAGAAGGTGGAAGAACTGTTCATAGTGGATTTAAACTGCCAGTGCCTATTTTAGAAAATTCTGTGTCAGATATTCGCATGACATCCTTACAAGCAAAGAAATTGAAGAAATGTAAATTAATTATAATAGATGAGGCCACAATGATGTCATGCTATGCCCTCCAATGTATTGACCGTTTGCTTCGTGAAGTCATGGAGAATACTTTTCCATTTGGTGGAAAGGTAGTGTTGTTGGGTGGCGATTTCAGACAAACATTACCTGTCGTTGTACATGGAAATCGAACTGACATTATCGAAACATGTATAAAGTCAAGTATAGTATGGAAACATTTTACCCATCTTCAACTGCAACAAAATATGAGATCAGAAGGCCAAACTGATTTCAATGATTGGCTTATTAAAATTGGAGAAGGCAGAACAGAAAAAATACTACATTTACCTGATGACACTGTAGAGATCCCACCTCATATGATTTGTCAACAAGATATTATATCGGCTATATTTGAAGGGAGCATAAATAACGAAGAATATTCCGAGCTTGCCAACCAAGTCATACTGACGTGTAAAAATAAAGATGCATTAATCCTCAATAATGAAATCTTAAAAAAAATTTATGCACCACAAAGAAATTATCACAGTGCTGATTCTGTACTTGCTGATGACAATGAAAGTCAGGCTAACTTTTCGACTGAATTCATAAACTCTTTAACTCCTTCTGGCATGCCACCACATATTTTGCAGCTAAAGAAAGGTGCAGTTATCATGTTACTGCGAAATATGAACCCCAAAAAAGGCCTATGCAATGGCACAAGATTAATTGTTCAACAATTAAAGGACCATTTTATAGATGCTGAAATTTTAACTGGGACCCATAAAGGAGAGAGAGTTTTCATACCAAGAATAGATTTAGCACCAGGTGAAAGTAGTCTCCCTTTTATACTTCAAAGAAGACAATTTCCCATTATTATGGCATTTGCCATGACCATTAATAAATCACAAGGTCAAACTTTCAAATCTGTGGGTATTTTCTTGGAAGAACCAGTTTTTGCACATGGTCAATTGTACGTTGCGTTGTCACGGTGCAAAAATCCACAGGCTATTAAAGTTTACATTGAAAACAATGAAAGTCAAGGTGATTTATTAGAAGATGGACGTATTTTTACTAAAAACATTGTCTACTATGTAGTACTATAACTTTGAAGGATACAAATTAACGATGCCAAGATTTTTTTAAAGCATTGCAAAATACATAACAATTGGTTGTTTAATTCAGTCATAATTAATGGAAGTCATGTTTATGAATGATTTGCCTCACAAAATACTTGCCTTGCATTGTTAGTAAAAATTATGTTAAAATGTTAAGTCACTATGTTAATGTTTCTAATGTTACAAGTTTAAAAAATATATTTTCAAGTTATTTCATTCAACAGATTACAAAGTGGATGTTAAGAGGTCAAGCACCTTTTAAGTCACAATGTAAATATTGTCTGTTATCTTAAGATTACTACCTACATTAATGTTTATCGCCAGTTTATGTGCTCAGTAATAAATTACTTTAATTACGTACGTTTTAAGAAGAGTTTTACTGTATGCCTTCCTCTACATTCAATGTATATTCAAGTTAACAATTATTGGGATAGAAATTGAATTTTAATACTGATTAATTTAAATGTCAATTGTTTTTACATTCAAATGTTAATACTTTTAATAAAAAATTAGGTTACAAAATGTATTCACTATGTTCCTGTTTATAATGTTCAAAATTATACCAATGTTTTGTTAATATCTAAACTTACATCAAAAATAAAGTTCAAGTTTAAAAATATATACTTTGATGGTTATTGCTTACATATAGTTTAAACTTCATGTTAAAATTCGCGACGTTTAAAGAAGGGTTTTTACTTTTTGCTTTCCTAATTATTCAATGTATATTAAAGTTAACAATTCTTCAGATACTAATTACATTTTAAAAAACCATTACATCAACATTTTACAAAAATACACGTTCATATTAAAATACTTACAAGGGTCAAAAATATATGTTAATAACTAAACAACTTGACAAACATATACATCACATTGCCGTCATTTTTTGACGGGCAAGTCGCTAGTATATATATAAACGTGTGTATTTTTTTATATATCCCTCTCCCTCACCTCCTGTGGCTTTATCTGCCCTACAGCCCTATGAAATTGGGGCTACATGTTAAAACGTAGCCCGTAACTCCAGATTTACATGTTATGGGTATTAAATTAGCCCTGTAACAGTGCTTACAGCAGGCTTTGTTTGGTAACACGAAGGACGGCTGAGAATAGGCTATATGCTGAGCAACGTTGAACTTTGCGCACGTAAATCTTTTGATCTGTCATGACCGTAACGGCTAATTGTTTAATTCAGCTATTAAATTGCAATGTGGTCACTCGCGAGCAAGCACGTAACACGCAAATGGAGCCCAAAGGCCAACGTGTGCTCTAGAGCACCCGCAAGGGGTGTAAAGTACAATACATAGCACTTTTTAATCCAATAAAAGCACATTACAGTACTTTTATTAACAGGTGAAGTGATGTTAGGTCTTAGAATTAATAGCACAACATTCTCAAGCCCGCAAATTGGCCCCGAAAATGTTTATATTTTGTGTTATATCGCTCCCTGCAATCAATGTGTTACGACATATACTGTAACTCGTATGTAATAGAATATCATATTTACTGCTTTCTTAATATTGCATTATATCTGGCCTGTGGGGCCGATCGCAAACTGGAATTGAAACACGTAGGAATTCAAAATCTACCCTCCCCTTTTTCAGTGACGTAACACTAACAATCTCTTTTTCCACTGGCTCCATCTGAACCCATAACTACTTGATTGCTTAATTGTTTGCGAATGAGCACGCATCTCCGACGGCCACAAATTGGTTTACGAAATAGCGAGCATTTAGCTCGCAGCCCTTTCTAATTTAATAGCAAAGTAAGACGGCCAAATCTGAAGCACGCAACCCTTACGTGCTACACGTTGGACCTTCGAGGCTGGAATTTAATATGGCCCCTGATCGACAGCTCTCACAAGATTACGCAATATAATCTTGCGTGATCTCATGAGCTCCAACTATCACAAATTTACTGACAGCCAGGAGACAGGAGGTGAGGGGGAGCAAGAGGAAGGGGAAGAGATTGCAGCGTGCTAATGCACGTTGTGATGTCTGTTCTCCTGCTGCTGCACCAGGGATAAGGTTCCTACCACCTATAATATAGGGAAGGTATTTACAGTTTTATATATAAAAGAATGATATATTCTTTTATATATAAAACTGTATACAGTATATTATACAGTATATACATACCAGCGACTTGCCCGTCAAAAATTGACGGTCAATAAAAGAAAGTGTTGAAATGCTGTTTGTCACACAATGTGAGTGTACTTGGTTCCTCAACTATATAGACCCCTCTAACACACTAATGAACGCATGTAATAACACTATAAGTGCCATGAGGGTCATCCAGGACCCTCATAACCCAAAGTGTAAGCACTACACAATTTTAACCCGGTCACTTATGGGGGTCTATCCAGACCCTCAAAAGCCTCTATTTAACCCCATCAGTCCCATAAGGGTATATAATGACCATTATGGGCCTGTTACAACCCAACATTAACCACATAAGTGCCATGATGGTCCTCAAGGACCATCATGACACTAAGTATAAACACTACACTGCACTATACCCCCCAATAAAACATTAAATATCAACTAAACACCCTCTACACTAACCTATTAACACCTACACTACCTACCTACCCCCTAATAACGCCCCCCCCCCCCCCCCCCCCCCGGTGTCTTCAGGACGGAGCTCCCACTCCGTTGTACTCAGGAAGGAGTAATTTCGTAGGAATAGCGCCACCTAGTGGCAAGGACAAAGAAGTCTTGAAATCCTTATAATTTGTCACCTTGTGGCCAGGTTCCAAATAGTCTCTGGTTATTGAAAAGATTGCCACCTTGTGGCCAGGCTACCAATAGTCTCCGACTATTGCTATATTGCCACCTTGTGGCCAGGATACAAACAGTCTCTTGTTTATCGGTAGTCTTTTTCACGTTTCTACATCAGTAGCCGCGGATGAAGCATAGGGCCCGCCCGTCTCTCCCGTATGCTTCACCCCAGGAACCCTTTGATACAGCAGTATTAAATTATAGCATATGTACCGGTTAAACACTCAGCAACTTCCCTGGGGCATATTCAGTCTGGTACCTTCAAACAGGGCCTCTGTCAGTTCCACACTCAGCAACTTCCCTGGGGCATAATCGGTCTGGTACCTTCAAACAGGGCCTCTGTCAGTTCCAGACTCAGCAACTTCCCTGGGGCATAATCGGTCTGGTACCTTCAAACAGGGCCTCTGTCAGTTCCACACTCAGCAACTTCCCTGGGGCATAATGGGTCTGGTACCTTCAAGCAGGGCCTCTGTAAGTTCCACACTCAGCAACTTCCCTGAGGCATAATCAGTCTGGTACTTTCAAGCTCCAAGAAACCGCTGGATCTCACTCACCACATTGCTTCTCCAAACGATTCACCTTGGTCATCCCCGCAGCAATTCAGGCAGCTGTCAGTCCTCTCAACTAGCTGTACTTTACAGGCTCCTTCTAGCTTGTCTCCTAGGCAAGGCCCCAGCTTCTGGTTTCAGCTTCCAAACTACTCAGGCCAGAGCCTAATCAGCAGCACACCCCCTCCCCTTCATTGGGGCTTCCTTGGGTTTTTATAGTGAAGCACTGGACCAGGTGAATTTAAGTGTTTTAACTCCCTGAGAGCTGGATACAAGGAGCAGTTCTGCCTATGGCTTACATAACGGCCCTCAATAATCTGTCCCCGGCTCCTTACATTCTCACAACACATACATAAACATAAAGCAAAGTAAAAAAAAACTTAATATAAAGTGTACTTACCTCTCCGCAATGTCGCTGGCCTCCTCCTCTTCTGGCCCGGATGGGCCCTTAAACAATCCGCGCTGTAGAAGAAAAAATTGGAAAAAAAATAACAGAGATCCGCACTCGCAGATGTCCCCGACGCTAATGAGCCTCCTACAGAGTTTTCTCGAAGAAAATTGGCAATGGCGGCTTCTGATTGGCTGAAAACGCTGTCTATCAAATTCAGCCAGAATCAGAAGCAGCCAATGTGTGAGCCAATGAGAAAGGGATACACCCCAAAATCCCACTCTGATTGGATAACGCACCTGTCAATCTTTATTTGAACCAATCAAAAGGCTTTATTGCCATCAGCCAATCAGAATGGGATACACCCCCACGCGGTGATTGGCTGAAGACATCTGCGCCTTCTCATTGGCTGTAATACTGATTGATATTAACAACATCCAATGAGAAGGCGCAAATGCCTTCAGCCAATCAGTACGTGGGGGTGTATCCCATTGTGATTGGCTATTGTCAGTGCAACCAATCAGAATGCGCAGATGCCTCCAGCCAATCACCCTGTGGGGGTGTATTCCATTGTGATTGGCTGAAAGCATCTTTGCCTTCTGATTGGTTTAGATAAAGATTGACAGGTGCATTATCCAATCAGAGTGGGATTTTAGGGTGTATCCCTTTCTGATTGGCTCACACATTGGCGCCTCCTGATTGGGTGAATTGGATAGACAGCGTTTTCAACCAATCAGAAGGCGCCATTGCCTATTTTCTTCCGGAAAAGTCTCTGGGAGGCTCATTAGCGTCGGGGGGGGTCCGTGAGTGCGGATCTCCGTTATATATATATATATTTTGGGGGGAGCGCGGTTCCAGGGCGGGGCAGAAGAGGAGGAGGCCGAAGACATCGCAGGGAGGTAAGTACAATGTAGATTCTGTTTATTTTACTTTGTTTTATGTTTATGAATGTGTACTAATGTTATGTTTTTTTTTAACAGGGGCCGCACCGGAGATGTAGAAAAGAAGGATGGAGACATGCTGGAAAGGTGAGTAGAATATTTAGAATGTTTACAATGTTTATTTATTTACTGTAAATGTGTTGTACTCATTTAAAAAAAAAAAAATCCCTAGGTGGCTGATCTGAAGCGATATCTGCAAAGGTAAGTGGTCTTAATTATTTTATTTTAGCTTAGAAATAGATTTTTTTTATATATAGATAGCATTTATTGTATGTTAGCTAGGGGTATGTGTTTTATATAGATAGGATGTATTGTATATTAGATTGTGGTATTTATTTAGATAGATTGGGGGATGTATATTAGACAGATAGTGTTTATTGTATATTAGATAGATTGGGAGCTGTATATTAGACCGATAGTATTTATTGTATATTAGATAGATTGGGGGATGTATATTAGATAGATAGGATGTATATTAGATTGAGGTATTTATTTAGATAGATTGGGTGATGTATATTAGATAGATAGGATGTATTGTATATTAGATAGGGGTGTATTGTATTGTATTTCATTTTATTTGCATTGTATGTATTGTATTGTATGTATTACATGCATTTCCTTTTCAGGTGTGTCATTTTCTTTTCTGTAGTGGTCGGGGGGGTGGGATGTAATGTATTTTTTTATTTTCTGTAATGTTCCTTTTTTATTTTTGTTGACTAGTTTTTTTTGTTTTCTGTATTTAGAGTGGTGGGGGGTTATTAGGGGGTAGGTAGGTAGTGTAGGTAGGTAGAGTAGGTGTTAATAGGTTAGTGTAGAGGGTGTTTAGTTGATATTGTGGGGGGGGTATAGTGCAGAGTAGTGTTTATACTTAGTGCCATGATGGTCCTTGAGGACCGTCATGGCAATTATGTGGTTAATGTTGGGTTGTAACAGGCCCATAATGGTCATAATATACCCTTATGGGACTCATGGTGTTAAATAGACCCCCTATGAGTGAGGGGGTTAATTAAGTGCTGATGGGGGTCTGTACTGACCCCCCATGAGTGGCAGGGTTAATGAAGGGCTTATGGGGGTCTGTCTTGACCCCCATGAGTGACAGGGTTAATTAAAGGCGTATGGGGGTCTATATTGACCCCCATGAGTGTCAGGCTTAATTAAGTGCTTATGGGGGGCTGTAATAACCCTCATGAGTGACGAGGTTAATTAAGCGTTTATGGGGGTCCGTATTGACCCCCTTGACTGCCAGGGTTATTTATGGGCTTATGGGAGTCTTTATTGACTCCCCTGAGTGCCAGGGTTATTTATGGGCTTATGGGAGTCTTTATTGACGCCCATGAGTGACAGGGTTAATTAGGGGTTTATGGGGGTCTGTATTGACACCTATGAGTGACAGGGTTAATTATGGGTTTATGGGGGTCTGTATTGACCCCCATGAGTGACAGGGTTAATTAGGGGTTTATGGGGGTCTGTATTGACCCCCATGAGTGAGGGGGTTAATTAAGTGCTTATGGGGGTCTTTCTTGACCGCCATGAGTGACAGGGTTAATTATGGGTTTATGGGGGTCTGTATTGACCCCCATGAGTGACAGGGTTAATTAGGGGTTTATGGGGGTCTGTATTGACCCCCATGAGTGAGGGGGTTAATTAAGTGCTTATGGGGGTCTTTCTTGACCGCCATGAGTGACAAGGTTAATTAAGTGATTATGGGGGTCTGTATTGACCCCCATGAGTAACAGGGTTAATTAGGGGTTTATGGGGGTCTGTATTGACCCCCATGAGTGAGTGGGTTAATTAAGTGCTTATGGGTATCTGTATTGACCCCCATGAGTGACAGGGTTAATTAGGGTTTTATGGGGGTCTGTATTGACCCCCATGAGTGAGTGGGTTAATTAAGTGCTTATGGGTGTCTGTATTGACTGCCATGAGTGACAGGGTTAATTAAGGGCTTATGTTGGTCTATATTGACCCCCATGAGTGAGGGGGTTAATTAAGTGCTTATGGGGGGCTGTATTGACCCTCATGAGTGACAGGGTTAATTAAGGGTTGATGGGGGTCTGTATTGACCCCCATGAGTGCCAGGGTTATTTATGGGCTTATGGGTGTCTGTGTTGACCCCCATGAGTGGGGGGGTTAATTAAGTGATTATGTGGGTCTGTATTGACCCCCATGAGTGACAGGGTTAATGAAGGGCTTATGGGGGTCTGTATTGACTGCCATGAGTGACAGGGTTAATTAAGGGCTTATGGTGGTCTATATTGACCCCCATGAGTGACAGGGTTAATTAAGTGCTTATGGGGGGCTGTATTGACGCTCATGAGGGACAGGGTTAATTAAGGGTTGATGGGGGTCTGTATTGACCCCCATGAGTGCCATGGTTATTTATGGGCTTATGGGGGTCTTTATTGACCCCCATGAGTGACAGGGTTAATTATGCATTTATGGGGGTCTGTATTGACCCCCATGAGTGACAGGGTTAATTATATGTATTACGGGGGTCTGTATTGACCCCCATGAGTGACAGAGTTAATTAGGTGTTTATGGGGGTCTGTATTGACCCCCATGAGTGAGGGGGTTAATTAAGTGCTTATGGGGGTCTGTATTGTCCCACATGAGTGACAGGGTTAATGAAGGGCTTATGGGGGTCTGTATTGACCCCCATGAGTGAGGGGGTTAATTAAGTGCTTATGGGGGGCTGTATTGACCCTCATGACTGGGTTAATTAAGGGTTGATGGGGGTCTGTATTGACCCCCATGAGTGCCAGGGTTATTTATGGGCTTATGGGTGTCTGTGTTGACCCCCATGAGTGGGGGGGTTAATTAAGTGCTTATGGTGGTCTTTATTGACCCCCATGAGTGACAGGGTTAATTAAGTGATTATGTGGGTCTGTATTGACCCCCATGAGTGACAGGGTTAATGAAGGGCTTATGGGGGTCTGTATTGACTGCCATGAGTGACAGGGTTAATTAAGGGCTTATGGTGGTCTATATTGACCCCCATGAGTGACAGGGTTAATTAAGTGCTTATGGGGGGCTGTATTGACGCTCATGAGGGACAGGGTTAATTAAGGGTTGATGGGGGTCTGTATTGACCCCCATGAGTGCCAGGGTTATTTATGGGCTTATAGGGGTCTTTATTGACCCCCATGAGTGACAGGGTTAATTATGCATTTATGGGGGTCTGTATTGACCCCCATGAGTGACAGGGTTAATTATATGTATTATGGGGGTCTGTATTGACCCCCATGAGTGACAGAGTTAATTAGGTGTTTATGGGGGTCTGTATTGACCCCCATGAGTGAGGGGGTTAATTAAGTGCTTATGGGGGTCTGTATTGTCCCACATGAGTGACGAGGTTAATTAAGCGTTTATGGGGGTCCGTATTGACCCCCTTGACTGCCAGGGTTATTTATGGGCTTATGGGAGTCTTTATTGACTCCCCTGAGTGCCAGGGTTATTTATGGGCTTATGGGAGTCTTTATTGACGCCCATGAGTGACAGGGTTAATTAGGGGTTTATGGGGGTCTGTATTGACACCTATGAGTGACAGGGTTAATTATGGGTTTATGGGGGTCTGTATTGACCCCCATGAGTGACAGGGTTAATTAGGGGTTTATGGGGGTCTGTATTGACCCCCATGAGTGAGGGGGTTAATTAAGTGCTTATGGGGGTCTTTCTTGACCGCCATGAGTGACAGGGTTAATTATGGGTTTATGGGGGTCTGTATTGACCCCCATGAGTGACAGGGTTAATTAGGGGTTTATGGGGGTCTGTATTGACCCCTATGAGTTAAAGGGTTAATTAAGTGCTTATGGGGGTCTGTATTGACCCCACATGAGTGACATGGTTAATTAAGTGCTGTATTGACCCCCATGAGTGACAGGGTTAATTAGGGGTTTATGGCAGTCTGGATTGACCCCCATTAGTGACCGGGTTCATTAAGTGCTTATGGGTATCTGTATTGACCCCCATGAGTGACAGGGTTAATTAGGGATTTATGGGGTCTGTATTGACCCCCATGAGTGACAGGGTTAATTAAGTGCTTATGGGTGTCTGTATTGACCGCCATGAGTGACAGGGTTAATTAAGGGCTTATGTTGGTCTATATTGACCCCCATGAGTGAGGGGGTTAATTAAGTGCTTATGGGGGGCTGTATTGACCCTCATGAGTGACAGGGTTAATTAAGGGTTGATGGGGGTCTGTATTGACCCCCATGAGTGCCAGGGTTATTTATGGGCTTATGGGTGTCTGTGTTGACCCCCATGAGTGGGGGGGTTAATTAAGTGATTATGTGGGTCTGTATTGACCCCCATGAGTGACAGGGTTAATGAAGGGCTTATGGGGGTCTGTATTGACTGCCATGAGTGACAGGGTTAATTAAGGGCTTATGGTGGTCTATATTGACCCCCATGAGTGACAGGGTTAATTAAGTGCTTATGGGGGGCTGTATTGACGCTCATGAGGGACAGGGTTAATTAAGGGTTGATGGGGGTCTGTATTGACCCCCATGAGTGCCAGGGTTATTTATGGGCTTATGGGGGTCTTTATTGACCCCCATGAGTGACAGGGTTAATTATGCATTTATGGGGGTCTGTATTGACCCCCATGAGTGACAGGGTTAATTATATGTATTACGGGGGTCTGTATTGACCCCCATGAGTGACAGAGTTAATTAGGTGTTTATGGGGGTCTGTATTGACCCCCATGAGTGAGGGGGTTAATTAAGTGCTTATGGGGGTCTGTATTGTCCCACATGAGTGACAGGGTTAATGAAGGGCTTATGGGGGTCTGTATTGACCCCCATGAGTGAGGGGGTTAATTAAGTGCTTATGGGGGGCTGTATTGACCCTCATGAGTGACAGGGTTAATTAAGGGTTGATGGGGGTCTGTATTGACCCCCATGAGTGCCAGGGTTATTTATGGGCTTATGGGTGTCTGTGTTGACCCCCATGAGTGGGGGGGTTAATTAAGTGCTTATGGGGGTCTTTATTGACCCCCATGAGTGACAGGGTTAATTAAGTGATTATGTGGGTCTGTATTGACCCCCATGAGTGACAGGGTTAATGAAGGGCTTATGGGGGTCTGTATTGACTGCCATGAGTGACAGGGTTAATTAAGGGCTTATGGTGGTCTATATTGACCCCCATGAGTGACAGGGTTAATTAAGTGCTTATGGGGGGCTGTATTGACGCTCATGAGGGACAGGGTTAATTAAGGGTTGATGGGGGTCTGTATTGACCCCCATGAGTGCCAGGGTTATTTATGGGCTTATGGGGGTCTTTATTGACCCCCATGAGTGACAGGGTTAATTATGCATTTATGGGGGTCTGTATTGACCCCCATGAGTGACAGGGTTAATTATATGTATTATGGGGGTCTGTATTGACCCCCATGAGTGACAGAGTTAATTAGGTGTTTATGGGGGTCTGTATTGACCCCCATGAGTGAGGGGGTTAATTAAGTGCTTATGGGGGTCTGTATTGTCCCACATGAGTGACAGGGTTAATGAAGGGCTTATGGGGGTCTGTATTGACCCCCATGAGTGACAGGGTTAATTAAGGGTTTAAGGACCCGTAACGCAGGATTTTTTTTTCAATGCGATGGTTAATTTGGGGTTAATGCGAGTCTCCGAGCTTATCTCGGATCCCGTGGGGTTAATGTGGGTTTCCAAGCTTATCTCGGAACCCTTCTTGGGTAAGTTGTATGTGGCTGGGCGGTCTTGTATTGTGGAGCCTCGTTTTGGGTTTTTCGGCGGCCATTTTCTCTCTCGCTTAGGGGATTTTTGTGTGTCTGAACTCGGGAATTTGGATTTAAATGGAGGTGTAACTTCACTTGCAGAGGTCCTGGGTGCCCCCCCCCCCCCCCCCCTTGCTGTGAGTAAGCATTTTATGTATTTTTTGTGGGTATTTTTTTTGTGTTTTGACTGTTTTTAGGTGAGACCGGTTCGGCCGCTAAGGTCGTATTTTTGCGAGGCTCCCTGGCAATGACTAAGTGCTACGGATTTAAAGGGCTTGCCTCGCATATTATAATATGTGATATATTTAAATATATATATATATATATATATATATATATATATATATATATATATACACATACACAGTCCCCTCTATTGCAGGGGGGAAAGTATTTGATCCCATGCAGATTTTGAACGTTTGTCCACTGACAAAGAAATAACCTGTCTATAATTTTAATGGTAGGTGTATTTTAACAGTCAGAGATAGAATAACAAAAACAAAATACCCAAGAAAAACCCAATGTAAAAAAAGTTATAAATTGATTCGCAGGTCAGGGAGGGAAATAAGTATTTGGTCCCTATCAATCAGGAAGATTTCTGGCTCCCGGGTGTCTTTTATACAGGTAACAAGCTGAGATTGTTCACCTAATCTCAGCTCGTTACCTGTATCAAAGACACCTGTCCACAAAAGCAATCAATCAGATTCCAAACTATTCACCATGACCAAGACCAAAGAGTTGTCCAAGGATGTCAGAGACAAGATTGTAGACCTACACAAGGCAGGAATGGGCTACAAGACCATCAGCCTAAAAAACCTTAATGACTTGGAGAAGATCTACAAAGAGGAGTGGGACAAAATCCCTCCTGAGATGTATGCAAACCTGGTGGCCAACTACAAGAAACATCTGACCTCTGTGATTGCCAACAGGGGTTTTGCCACCAAGTACGACTAAGGGGTCAAATACTTATTTCCCTCATTGACCTGCAAATCAATTTATAACTTTTTAATTTCTTTTTTTTTTTTTTTTTGTTATTCTGTCTCTCACTGTTAAAATACACCTACCATAAAAATTATAGTCTGATTATTTCTTTGTCAGTGGACAAACAACAAAAGTGGGTAATTTTGTATGTGTAACTTTAATGAAAAATGAACAGCGTTGATTAAAAAGATTAAAAAGAAAAGGGGAACTTAAAAACAAAACCACTAACTCCTTAGTTAGCTGCTGCAATTCTTATTACCACTTCTCAATTGTAGAGTGTTAGATTGTAAGCTAAAGGCAATTTATAGAGGATTGTGGGGCACTCTTTTAACCACAGTCAGCTTGATAATTCAGTAAATACCAAATTTGCATACAATCACAATCCAAGTATTCTATATATGCAATACCCACATAATACACCATTTAATTGGTATATTATGTATAATAAGACCTATCGTGGTCTATCACCTAGCCCTATAATAGGTTAGAATGCAGTCCACAACTGGTATATCAAAATGTATTGGTGGGTATACCAATGCGGTAAAAAGGTGGAGTATTCTATTGCAGGACAGCAATGTGTGTAAATCACCTCAAAATTGCTTGTCTATACTCTCTACCCGCTCCCATTGGTCCCCAAACTTGCTCCACCATAGTCTATTAAATGGTATAAAATTGGTAGTGGTTAGTGCCCTGTCTCTCCTCTAAATTGCGATACTCAGTGTCTATGCGTCTGCATTAGCTGTGGAGATTTGCGATTCCTGGTTAGAGCGTGCGTCTCAAACGTGATGACGTCATGCTACGCCTGCCTACCTAACATATTTCTACGTCTGAATGTCTTTCTCAAATAATTAATCCTAACATGTTAGGTAGGCAGGCGTAGCGTGACGTCATCACGTTTGAAACGCACGCTCATCTCGAGGCCCGAAAGTTGCGGGTTTGATGGAGGCTGCAAGGAGCGCCAAAGGCGCTCATCACGAGGCCTGCAAAACTTTGAAAAAGGCTGGCAATGAGGGCGCTTATTGCCAGGCCCACAATGTGCACTGAAGGCCGTAGGCCTTTGGCACTCATCGCAAGGCCCAAAAGACTTGGACAAAGGCTGGCAATGACGAAGCCGCTCATTGCAAGGCCGTCATTTTTTTTTAATCCAGTAACTCAGAAGCTGTCAGAAGAACGCCAAAAGACGGCAATTAATTAAAAAAATCACTTACAACTTCCCACACAGCACAGGGGGAGAGGATGCCAGCTAATTTGTAGGTGAAGTTGCAAGCTAATTTGATGTTTAATTGGCGTTTTTGGGAGGTCTCAAATAGACTAAGCAAGGAAAAAATGGCGGTCGTAAAGCCGTAATTTTTTAGAAAAAGGCTCACAATGAGGCCGAAGGCTGTAGGACTTAAGTGCTCATCGCAAGACTTGAAGAGGGAGAAGAAAGACACAGGGGAAGGAAATAAGGGGGGGGGGGGGACACAGGGCAGGGACAGGGGGCAAAGAGACAGCGGGAGGAAGAGAGGGGGAAACAGACACAGGGAGAGAGCGGAAACAGACACAGGGGGCAGAGAGAGGGGAGAGGCTCACAATGAGTGCCAAAGGTGTTCATCGCTAGTGTCGCGATGACCACCAATGGTGCTCATTGCGAGGCATGAAAGTGGTGGGTTGGGCGAGGCCTGCAATGAGGGGCGAAGCCTTCAGCGCTCATTGCGAGGTCCCTAAAGTAGATGGTGGGAGTGGCTCGTAATAAGCGCCAAAGGCGCTCATCACAAGGCCCACAAGTCAGAGGGGGGAGATTGCATTGTGTAGCAAACAGCATTACCAGCCTACAGATTTTATTGTCGTCATTTTTGACGGGCAAGTCGCTAGTATATATATATATATATATATATATATTATATATATATACATATAATATATATAATATGTATATATACACTCTATTCCCATCTTGTCTTATTGAACTTATGACAAAGCAGTGGATCATTTTGACAACTTTCAATATGTTTGGTCAGCATGATTAAATTCATCATATTGTTTAAAAAATATGTTAACTGCTGAAGAAATAAATAATTATAAATAAAAAATATTTTACTCCAAAATGTGCATATTCCTTTTCAGTGTTTTAAACATTCACTTGTTGCCATGATTACCTTTTAATGTTTTTTTTTTTCACTTTTAATCAGTAAATATTTGATTGTTTATCTTTAATTTATATTTTGGTATATTTTCAATACTCTCAATAAAGAATATTTAAAATATGTAAATTATAAAATAAAGTCATTTGTGGATTTGCATCAAAGATTTTCCTACGTTTTAGACCCAGAACATATGGCACATTGATGTGCGATAAAAACCCACAAGACTGGTTACTAATACATTTAAGTTTTAGTTTATTGCCTATTATATAAATTTTTAGTTTTATTTTAATGAGTTTAGTCATTGCCTTTTTTCTTTATTTGTTTTTTCTTACAGGTAGAGGCATGAGATTCCCACTACTGCTATTTGAAGCACTGACACTAAGAAATATCATATTTCAATATAAGCAGCTCAATCATTTTCTGTATTTCAGACTCTTCCTGCTTGTAGAAGCAGATATACATAACCAAAGATGGTGGCTCCCATTCCTGGAAAATTACATTTAATTGATAGTATATTAAATAGAGTAAATCTATTTCTAATACATTGTTGACCATTATTGAGTGTAATTCTTCCAAAAATATATAGTAAACATAGGGCTATAGTGCTTGTTCAGATATATTTATTTGGTAAAAATTAACATTTTGTGCATTGTTTTTTTAATATGCATTTGTTTTATAGTATATCATGTTACATTAAGTTTCATAGATATATTTAGGATAATACTCTTACCTGAAGCGAACAAAGTGCACAACACGTCCAGAGTGAAGCTGAATGATGTCATTGCGATATAGAGATGATTCTTGCAATAAGATGGTCTCTCTGGATGTATTGATGACTGGATTGTACTCATGTACATTTATACTCTTGAGGGGAAGGGAGGAGAGAAACAAATAGAATGCCATGTCCAAATTTACACAGCTCTAGGCATTCTGAAAAGCTGGGAAACATGGAATACTTTTTCAATTTCAATTGGCTAGTATTGTTAGAGTGACTGGATAAAGCCCTTGAGGTTTGGACAGTTACATCTCCCAGTCTATTGCGCTTTCTATTGCCAAAGTTAAATAAAAGGAAAAAATAACTGTGGTAGAACATGATAAACCCAAAATAGATAGTTATTGGGTATATTAATTATTAATAACTATTATTAGTATTTATTTTTCTACTTACATTTTTGGTTATCTTTATACATTGAGCCCCGCACACTGGCCATTGTGGCTTAGTCTATTTAAGAAAACACTTATTTTTGGTCCAGTGTAGACTATTCAGTGTGTTTTTATACTCATTCGGCTGTTAGAATAGAAATGATATATAAATCCTATTAGCAATGACTTCAAAATATTTACAGTGCTGTTTCTAGGATAAGATGGGATGCCCCTCAATATAAATATTTGTTGATCTGATTACAAGGGAATTGTATGAACTTGATCAGAAAACAGAAAAAAGAACACCTAAGATGAATAATAACCTTAATTCATCTGAACAAAAAGCCTTAAAAAAATGCAGAATAATCAGGATATTACTATAAAATTCTCAGACAAGGGAGGAAATGTAGTAATACTTAGTACCTCTGATTATTTAAAAACAATGCAAAAATGACTTGATGATGACAATTGTTACAACAAATTAACAACAGATCCTACAGCTAATTGCATAAGAGAACTGCAGACTTTGGTAGATGAAGCTGAGCAATTGGAATTAATCACAAAAGCTGAATCTGTTCAATTGTAAACCTACCATATCTACTTTTTACACCATACCTCAAATCCACAAAAACCCAGAGAGACCCCCTGGTAGACCTATAGTCTCACGGATTAACAGTATAACACAAAATCCCAGTATATTTGAGGATGAAATTGTAAAAGAATATGTAGTGACCATGCCTTCATATGTACATGATACAAAAGATACCTTGAAAAGGATAGACAGAATAAATATTCCCAAAGATTCTTATTTGGTAACCATGGATGTGGAATCATTGTACACAAGTATTATCCATGAAGAAGGCATAGGAGCTGTTAAAACATACTTAGATACAAAAAGTAGGGAATATCATGACTTCAATGAGTTTATAATCAAACAATTGGAGTTTGTTTTAAGTAACAACTACTTTATATTTAATGGTCAACTATATAAGCAAGTTAGGGGCACTGCGATGGGTACACTGTGTGCACCTAACTATTCTAATTTGTACCTGGGTAACTGGGAAAAGGAAACAAAATTAGATTCTATGAAGGGTATAGTAGGAACTTGGATCAAGGCAACTCAGTGGAAATAGTCTTTTTGGATTTTGCAAAGGCATTTGATACAGTGCCACATGGAAGACTATTGAGCAAACTAAGGGATACAGGAATTGCAGTAAATATCTGCTCATGGATTTAGAGTTGGATAAAAGACAGGAAGCAAAGGGTTGTTGTAAATGGAACATACTCTGATTGGACTAATGTGGTAAGTGCGGTTCCTCAGGGTTCAGTATTAGGTACTCTCCTGTTATATATATACATATATTTATTAATGACTTGGAAGTGGGATTGGACTGTGGTGTTGCCATTTTTGCTGATGACACAAAATTGTGCATGGTAATTAAATCAGAAAATTATCTACTTTTCCCTCCAAATGGATTTGCATAAATTAGAGGAATGGGCACCTAAATGGCAGACGATATTTGATACTAATATTTATGCATCTGGGAAGGAAAAATAACCAATTTAGAATCTTAATGGAGCAAATATAGAGGTATCAGATATTGGATGGGATTTGGGAGTACTTGTGGACAACCACCTAGGTAACAGTGCTCAATGCCAGGCAGCATCTGCAAAGGGAAGTACAATATTAGCATGTATTAAGAAGGTTATAGAAGCAAGGGAAGCAAATATAATTCTGCCAATATACAACTCCCTAGTACGCCCTCATTTGGAATTTGGAGTACAATTTTTCGGCACCACTACATAAAAAGGACATTTTAGAGCTGGAAAAAGTACAGAGAAGGGCAACAAAACTAATAAGGGGAATGGAGGGTCTAAGTTAGGAAGAAAGAATTAAACTTATTTTCTCTAGAATACAATACAAGGATTTGTCTAGAATACAAGGATTTGTCAAGTGAACATTTGTGCCAAGAGGTTTTCAACTGACAAGGGGACAGCCTTTGAGATTAGAAGTAAGAAGAAAAGGGTCCTTCACAGTAAGGGTGGTTAATCTGTGAAATTCTCTACCAAGGGAGGTGGGGACAGTAGATTCGATAGACAACTTTAAAAAGGGATCCTGGATCATTAGAGAGGGAGTATTGATCCAGGGAGGAATCCGATCGCCAGTATATGGGATCAGGAAGGAATTTTATATTTTTTTCCTTTTTGAGATAATTGGCAAAGTTTCAGAGGAGATCTAAAAAGGTTGAACTTGATGGGCTAAAAATCTTTTTTCAACTATGTAAGAGGAAAATTACTTCTATACGAACAAGATCAATGTATGGCTTTGCTACATAGATGACATACTAATGATATGGACTGGAACAATATCCGGACTTCAAAAGTTTGTTGATAAATTGAACATCAATTAAAAGAATTTGTAGTTAACTGAAATCAGCTTTCTGGATTTAACAATTGAGGTAAATAACAAACAAGAATTAAAGACAAAATATTTTAGAAAAAAGAAGGCAACTAATTCACTGCTCCATTGGAGAAGCCATCAACCATCTGCATCCAATAGAGCAATTCAAATGGGAAATTGTTAAAATACAGATAGCTTTATAAATCAAGCTACAGAATTAAGATTCATCCAACATAAATACTCAAAAAAAATCCTAAAAAAAAGTGTTATCAGAGAGCTTTAAGAGAAAAAAATCTGACCTAAAAGAAAAAATGAAAAAACCTAATAAAACAAACTATAAACTATATTGCAACCTTTTCAAATGAAGCGAAGTCGATGACATCAATACTGGAAAAATATTGGAGTATCCTACAAGTAGACAAGGACATACAAGACAGGATAACTCCTAGGAGTAGCATTACATACAGAAGAGCCAAAAATCTGAAAGACTAACTTGTACATAGTCATTATGAGATCAAACAAAAAACAAATTGGCTTGAAAAAGCACAACAAGGTTGCGTACCCTGTGAAAAATGTAAAGCATGCACCCAAGTCCTCACTGCAAAAACATTTATCAACACTTTGGAGTCAAAAATATATACAATAAAACATAAGATAAATTGTCAAACTAAAGGAGTAATCTATCAAACTGAATGCTCATGTAAAAAAAAGTATATAGGTAAAACGAGCAGACAACTCAAAAGGAGTACTAGAACATATTAATGATGTTCTAAATAATGCCAACACATCCGCAGCCAAAAATGTACGAATTCAACATAATAATAATCCAAGATGTTTGAAATTTGTGGGAATAGATCCTATCCCACTATCTATACGAATGGGAGATACAGATCGAAAACTATTATGTAAAGAGGCCAAATGGATTTTTTGGTTGGATACCAAAAGCCCAAATAGCCTAAATGAAGAATATACATTCACCCCCTTTATACGATAAATTACTACCGAATAAATAAGTAAATCAAAGTGTTCTCATAATGTTGCAAATGTACATATGAGTGACCACATTCTTTAACTATAAGTTTAATAAAGAATAAAATATTAGTTCAAATGAATAATAAATAATATGCATTAACATTAAATAAGTAATGCTATCTTATTAATTGTCAAGTGGTGAATCATCTAAAAAGTGTTAAATAACAAATGTATTCCACTATTAAAAAGGAGAAAAATAATAACTAAACTTAAATATCATGTTTAATAATATAGACACTATGTTATATTGAAGTACATAATAACAAATCATTACATATAGACATATTTGATATATAATTAATATCTATGATATAAGTTTGTTCAACCAGTCATGTTAACACTTGATAAAATGTTCCTTTGATTGATTAATTCAAT
The DNA here is from genome assembly GCA_027410445.1 of Discoglossus pictus. NCBI lineage: Eukaryota > Metazoa > Chordata > Amphibia > Anura > Alytidae > Discoglossus > Discoglossus pictus. Next base: position 223,371,972 of record CM050169.1, read on the forward strand.
TTTTTCTTTGAAAATATATATTTTATAGGTTATATTTGAACAACAATAAATTATATGGTATAAAAATGAACAATTGAAATCAGTGGAATATGTTATGTAATTTATTTAAATATTGATATATTAAACCATTATAAAACTATTACAGTGGAATTAATGAAGACAAATAATTATAAGTTAGCATAAAGCAAATTATCATCATAATATTAAATTAATGTTTAATTAAATTTAAAATAATGAGTGGTTTCTGATATCATACATTTGTTACATTTAACTTATATAATAATTGTAAAATGTTGAATTAGATATTAAAATGCATATACGAATCTAAAGAAGTCACAACTATCTTTAATATAGTGAAGTTTGCACATTACATAATAGTTTGTTTAAAACATAATGTTCTTCCTCTAATAAACTTGACTCCACACACAGAGTAAGACAGCCCCTGATAACGTGAAACGTAACGTCTCACAGAAACGTGCGTCGGGCGCGTTAGAGTGATGTCACTCTCAAGCACCGAGGTAGTGCAGGAAACAGAACGGCGTGGAGCGCTGATTCCAGCTATCTGATATAAGATTTGAGGTTCTAATAGCACTATAAAATAGTGTGCTTCCAGAAAACAGCTAATAGGACCAAAACAAGCGTAATGCTGATTTCAGTAATTTATTTATAGCTTACAGAACACAAGGTCCTATATTATTAGCTTAATGCAACTATTATAACATCTATTGCTCTTTTAGGTAATAGGTTAAGTGGGTTAAGTAGTGGAATTAGTAATACTTCCACGAGATAGCAAAGGGAATTATCAATTCTTCATTTGTATCCAGCACCCCAATATCATTCCAGCGCAAGTAACTTTAATATAACTCTAGCACATGTCTCATAAATAACTTGGGATAATAGTATGTATATATATGTATATGACTATGTATATATATATCCATAAGGTAGCACAGAATTGAAGCACATGAGGCGCATTATCATTTTTTATAGCAACTACAATTGGTATCAACTGAATAAATCACTTTATTAAAAGCATATTAGCACCTTATTACCTGATATAAGTAAAATATTTCTAATAGGTGGATGGTAGAATTTTAAAGCACTACCATTATATTTAACTAGCGACTTGCCCATCAAAAATAATGGCATGATAATGTTTTTATACATTGTGTCTCTCCCGCCCGCCTCCCTCCCCTTCCCCATCTCCACCCCCCTGTTTCTCTTCCCCTTCGTGTGTCTTCCCCCTCCTGCCCCCCTGTGTCTCTTCCGCCTTTTGTCCCCCCCTGTGTCTCTTCCCCCTTTTGTCCCCCCCTGTGTCTCCACCCTCTCCTGTGTCTTCCACCTCCCTCTCCTGTGTCTCCCCCTCTCCCTTCCATGTGTCTCTCCACCCTCCCTCTCCCCCTGTGTCTCTTCCCCCTCCTGCCCCCCTGTGTCTCTCCCCCCTTTTGTCCCCCCTGTGTCTCTTCCCCTGTTTTCCCCCATGTGTCTCCTCCCTCTCCTGTGTCTCCCCCCACTCCCTCCCCTGTGTCTCTTCCCCCTCCTCTGTGTTTCTTCCCCTCCTCTACCTCCCCTGTCTCTCCCCACTGTGTTTTTTCTTTCTCCTCTCTACCCTGTGTCTCCCCCCCCCCCCCCCCCGCTCCCTGCCCTGTGTCTCTCCCCCCTTTCCCTCGTATTGCGAGGTCCCCAAAGCGTGACCACAACTCGCAATACGACAACTATATATGTGATAATTGCAATGATATATAAAAATCCTTGATTGAGTGATGTCTCAAAAACTAAGTAATACACTTAGTTTTCTTAATTCTTCAAATTTTAAATACTATCAGCCTTATTAAATTCCAGCCTCGTAAATAAGTGGCTTCTTTTTAAATCCGTCGTACTGCAAAATTTCTCAAAGTTACGAACCTATTAAATAAGCCCTGCTGCGAGCAACGTGTGAGCTACTCAGCAGGGCCGTCCGTATGAACACTGCGAAAATGTACATGAGGAGTGACAGCCTGCGAGATGATCTCGCAGGCTCCCACACCTCATCAATTGGTGCAGGGGTCCTAAACATAAGCCCTGCCGTGGGGGGCACTCCAACTACCCCCCGGCACCTAAAATTAACCCCTCTCTATACGGGGGTCCCCATCGGGACTCTCAAAGTGTCCCCACATTAACACCTTGCTGCAGGGGTCCATAGGGACCCCCGCAGCCCCCCCAAAATTAACCCCTTGCAGCAGGGGTCCCCGATCGGCACGGATCATGACCCCGCTGCATTTAGATTTTTACATTTCCCGCCTCACAGGTCCTTAAAAGACCGTAAAGTTCCTGAAAGGACTCGCACTAAAAAATATTAACCCCAGGCAACTAAAATTAAACCTGTCACTCATGGGGGTCAATACAGACCCCCATAAGCCAATAATTAACCCTATAACTCATGGGGGTCAATACAGACGCCCATAAGGCCTTAATTAACCCTGTCACTTAAGGGTGGTCAATACAGACCCAAATAAAGCCAATATTTAACCCTATAACTCATGGGGGTCAATACAGACGCCCATAAGGCCTTAATTAACCCTGTCACTTAAGGGTGGTCAATACAGACCCAAATAAAGCCAATATTTAACCCTATAACTCATGGGGGTCAATACAGACCCCCATAAAGCCATTAATTAACCCTGTCACTCATGGGAGTCAATACAGACCCCCATAAGGCCTTTATTAACCATGTTACTCATGGGCGTCAATCCAGACCCCCATAAGGCCAATAATAAACCCTATAACTCATGAGGGTCAATACAGACCCCCATAAGCCAATAATTAACCCTATAACTCATGGGAGTCAATACAGACCCCCATAAGACCAATAATTAACCCTGTCACTCATGGGGTTCAATACAGACCCCCATAAGGCCAATAATTAACCCTATAATCATGGGGGGCAATACCCCATCCTCAACCTCTCTCCTCATCCTCCCTCCTCAACCCCCCCATCCTCAACCCCCTCCTCAACCCCCCTCCTCAACCTCCCTCCTCAACCCCCCTCCTCAACCTCCCTCCTCAACCCCCCCATCCTCAACCCCCTTCTCAACCCCCCCATCCTCAACCCCCCCTCCTCAACCTCAACCCCCCTCCTCAACCTTCCTCCTCCACCTCAACCCCCCTCCTCAGCCTCTTTCCTCATCCTCAACCTCCCTCCTCATCCTCAACCTCCCTGCTCTACCCCCATCCTCAACCCCCTCCTCAACACCCCCATCGTCAACCCCCCCTCATCCTCCCTCCTCAACCCCCATCCTCATTCTCAACCCCCTCCTCAACCTCCCTCCTCATTCTAAACCCCCCTAAATACCTCCCCCTCTCCCTTTCCCCTCACTTTCCTGCTTCTGCTCCGACCTCCGCTCCTTCTTGACCCGGCGCGCATGTGACGTCACATGCGCGTCACGTCATTAGCATATACCGGGTGCCGGCACTCGGAATATGCTGATGGCGTGGCGCGCATGTGACGTCACGTCATTAGCATATACTGGGTGCCGGCACCCGGTATATGCTAATGACGTGGCGCGCATGTGACGTTACATGCTTGCCGGGTCAAGAAGGAGCGGAGACAGGAGCAGCAGCAGGTAAGTGAGGGGAAAGGGAGAGGGGGAATTATTTAGGGGGCTTTAGAATGAGGAGGGGGGTTTAGGATCAGGAGGGGGAGGGAAAGAGACACGGGGGTTAGAGAGACACAGGGGGGTAGAGAGACATGGGGGGGTAGAGAGACATGGGTGGGGGGGGTTAAAGTGACTTGAGTATAAGCTGAGGGGGCCCTTTTTAGCCGTAAAAAAAGGGCTGAAAAACTCGACTTATACTCAAGTATATACGGTAATTAAAATCATAACTACATACACAAACCCTAAATCTAAGCTAAAATAAAATAATTAAAATCCTAACTACATACACAAACCCTAATTCTAAGCTAACAGAAAATAATTCAAATCCTAACTACATACACAAATCCTAATTCTAAGTTAAAATAAAATAATTAAGACCACTTACCTTTAAGATGTCCCTTCAGATCACCAACCTAGGGGTAAAACAAACAAACAAAAAGATAGTACAACACATTAACATAAAACAAATAAACATTATACACATTATACATATTCTACTCACCTTTCCAGCATGTCCCGTCCTTTTTCTTTTCTTCTCCGTCGCGGCCCTGTTAAAAAAAACACATTACATTATTACAACATATTCACACAAAATAAAAAACAATAAAAATCTAAACATAAAAATATACATTCAACTTACCTCCCTGCGATGTCCCCGGCCTCCTCCTCTTCAGCCCCGGCTGGGCCCTGGAACCATCCGCGCTCAAAAAAAAAAAAAACTAACGGAGGTTTCCACCCACAGACCTCCCCAACGCTAATGAGCCTCCCGGAGCATTTTCCGGAAGAAAATTGGCAATGGCGGCTTCTGATTGGCTGAAAAAGCTGTCTATCAAATTTCAGCCAATCAGAAGGCATCCATGTGTGAGCCAATCAGGATGGGATACACCCCAAAATCCCACCCTGATTGGCTAATGCACCTGTCAATCTTTATTTAAACCAATCACAAGGCGCAGATGCCTTCAGCCAATCACAATGTGATACACCACCACGGGGTGATTGGCTGAAGACATCTGCGCCTTTTCATTGGCTGTTGTCAATGTCAGTCAATATTACAGCCAATGAGAAGGCGCAGATGTCTTCAGCCAATCACTCCATGGGGTCCTTGAGGACCATCATGGCACTTATGTGGTTAATGTTAGGGTTTTAACAGGCCCATAAGGGTCATAATATACCCTTATGGGACTGATGGGGTTAAATAGAGGCTTATGTGGGGTCTGTATTGACCCCATGAGTTATAGGGTTAATTATTGGCCTTCTGGGGGTCTGTATTGACCCCCATGAGTGACACGGTTATTTATTGGCCTTATGTGGGTCTGTATTGACCCCCATGAGTGACAGGGTTAATTAAGGCCTTATGGGGGTCTGTACTGACCGCATGAGTTATGGGCTTAATTTTAGTTGCCTGGGGTTAATATTTTTTAGTGCGAGTTCTTTCAGGACCTTTACGGTCCTTTAAAGGAAATGTAAAAATTTAAATGCAGCGCGGTCACGATCGGTGTCGATAGGGGACCCCCACTGCAAGGGGTTAATGTGGGGGGCTGCGGGGGTCCCTATGGACCCCTGCAGCACGGGGTTAATGTGGGGCACTTCGGGGGTCCCAATGGGGACCCCCAGCATAGAGGGGGGTTAACTTTAGGTGTCGCGACCGGGATAGTTAATAGTGTGCAGCGGGCTCTTTAAGGAGCTGCGGCGGGGAATGTAATTTTTTTAAATGCAGCTGGGCCTGATCTATGCAGATCGGTGGTCCCCCGCTGCAAGGGGTTAATTTGGGGGGCTGCACTATTTATAAAGATTATCAGCCTTATTAAATTGCAATTCGGTAAATTCTAAAGGGCTCTATATAAGCACATAGCATATTTTTTTTACAGAAGTTTTTAGTCAGTGAACTTCTATCCAAAAGCAAGGTCTTCACAAACTAAAAACTTCTGTAAAAACAATATGCTATGTGCTTATATAGAGCCCTTTAGAATTTACCGAATTGCGATTTAATAAGGCTGTATATTTTTTCATTTCAACTTTGTGGATATAATTATGATACACCAGAAACAGGTGTTATTTATTCTCTGAACTGACTTTATCAATTCATATTTTTCTAAGGGATACCAAATTCATTTTAAAATCTCCTAGTTTATGATCAAGGTCTTTGTCTCCTTGATTATGATCATAGAATAAATAAATAAAAGGTATAGACTATTTTAGGGACCATATAAAGTACATAGAGAATTTTTTTTTATGAACTGGGGTTAATATATAGACCATGATGAGAAGTTAAGGTGTTAGACAGAATAATAATGGAAGAAATAACTAACATGATAATGAAGGGCCCAATGAATAGAGAAGTCACTAATTATATGAGACTAGCGTATTGCCCGTCAAAAAATGACGGCAATCAGATGTGTATGTTTTAAAAGTTGTTTAGTTATTAATATACACATGGAACTGTAAGGTAGCTAATGTTTTTTTTTGTGTACTACTGAAATATAGAATTCAAATTAATAAATGAATTTACATATTTTTATGCATTGTGTTGAAGAGCTGGCAATCTTAGTTGATGTTGCAGCAGCATTAGTGGTGTGGAGGTGCTGTGTAAGCGTGATGAACGTGTGCAGTGTAATAGTGTGCGTGCACGAGCCGAAACCGTTAACGTAGCTGTGTACTTCCGCATTATCCTAAAATGGATAATGTGTTTTATGCGTCTTCGCAGATTATCGGTACGTGTTTTGCATGGTTATAGTGCTGTAGCCTGGTTTTCGTTTTGTTCGTCCGTCATTTTTTCTGCGTCGCTCATTGCCAAAGTACTACGGTTTAACGGCTCGCCTCGCTGCGCGAGGCTCGCCAGGCAATGATCGCCTGCGGCGCTCATCGCTAAGCCCGCTAAAGTACTACGGTTTAACATTAAATTTGTTTGCCACACAACATGACACTACATTTGTCCCTTTTTTTTTTTCTTCAAATAAATACAATTTTTTTTTTATAAAATTAATATTTTTGTAATTTGCAACTTATATTTCATCAAATGTGTTGGTTTAGGCGGGAAATCCGATGTTGCGCGAGACAAAGTCGTTAAATCTGTGTTAATGCGTAAATCTGTAATTTCTGATCGTAAAATGTAGTCGCTACTGTCTTTTTACTCATTGCGCGGTTAATCCGCATCCTTTATCTCGTATTTTTTCTAACACCTACGTCTATGGCTGTGTTTTACGCAGTTCGTAGTAGTATAGCCTCGTTTTCATTTTTTTCGGCGGCCATTTTTTTCTCGCTTAGCCGATTTTCGATCTTTGTAACTCGGCAAAATCGCTGTAAATTGCAGTTCCAACTCACTTCCAGACTACCTGCCTGGTTCCCCATGCTGTAAGTGACCTTTATTTTATTTTTTAGTGTGTATTTAGTGTTTTTTTTAGTGTTTTGTTTCCGCCGCTTATGTCGTAATTTTTTTCAGCTCGTATTTTTTTTGTAAGTGCTACGAAGTTACGGCTCGCCTGCAATGAGCGCCTGCGGCGCTCATTGCCAAAGTGCTACGAAGTAACGGTTCGCCTCGCTACGCGAGGCTCGCCTGCAATGAGCGCCTGCGGCGCTCATCGCAAAGTCGTACGCACTGCGCAACGGAGCGTGACGACGTCTCGTAGTTAGACAATTATAATATGTGACTAGTGACTTGCCCGTCAAAAATGACGGCAATACAATTTGAAGGCTGGCAATGCTGTTTGCCACACAATGCCAGGCTCTCCCCCCTCTACCTTTTGTGCCTCGGATGAGTGCCTTCGGGAATCATTACGAGCCTCTCCCACTGTCTACTTTACGGGCCTCGCTATGAGCACCTTCAGCGCTCATTGCGAGCCTTGCAATGAGCGGCACCGCCGCTCATTGCAGGCCCTCATCCAAACCACCACTTTCCTGCCTTTCAATGAACCCCTTTGGCACTCATCGCGAGCCACGCAATGAGCAACTCTGGCGCTCATCATGAGTCCTGCAATGAGGGCTCATTGCAGACGTCGCCCAACCCGCCACTTTCATGCCTTGCAATGAGCACCTTCTGCGCTCATCGCGAGCCCTGCAATGAACACTTGTTGCAAACGTCGTCCAACCCACCACTTTCGTGCCTCGCGCTGGGCGCCTTTGGCACTCATAGCGAACCTCTCCCCACTCTCTAACCCCTGTGTCTGTTTTCTCCCCTCTCCCTTCCATGTGTCTGTTTCCCTCTTTCCCTCCCCCTCCCAGCCCTTTGTATTTTTTTGCCTTATTTCCCTCCCCTGTGTCTCTTTTGCCCCCTCCTTCCCCCTGTTTCTCGTCCCACCCTCTCCCCCTTCTCCCTCCCCTGTGTCTTTCTCCTGTCTGTCTCTGTTTCGCTCTTGCGTGCCTAGTGATGATCGCCACTGCTTGTATTTTCAAAGCCTTGAGGGGCTTGCGTTGATGGGCTAAGTGTTACGGGCTTCGGCCTCGTTTTGAGCCTTTTTAAAAACATTTACGTCATTATGGCCACAATTTTTTTTCTGCTTATCTGATTTTCAATCTCCAAAAAATGCCTCCCTTCCCACCCGTGTTGTATGTGAGGTTGTAAGTTAATTTTTTTTATTAACTGGCGTCCTTTGGTGGTCTTCCGACGGCTTCTGAATTAAGGGCTTGAAAAAAATATAGTTCGCTTGTGATCAGCGCCAAAGTCCTACGGCCTTCAGCGCTAATTGCGGGCATCGCCATGAGCGCCTTCAATCTGTCTGCATCCTCCATCGGTGGACTGTCCTCGGGCAAATATCAACTATTGTGGGACAGATGACCCTTAGAGGGACCCTGAAAGGCCACAATTGTGAGGCCAGCAAATAGGTGCGGGCCTTTTAACATAGCGTTACAAACAAACTCGCAATTACGACAACTATTTATATGATAACATTTAATATGTGGACTAGAAGGTCTTTGTTACTAGATCACTCAAGAGTAATTATATTATATATTCCTTGCAAACAGCATCGCTTAAACAGAAAGTTATGGAGGCTACCTGCAAGGAGTCTATTATGGATTTAATATATTAGTTTTAAGACTCACAATCTTCTTTATCAGTATCTTAGTTCACTATGCATATAAAGACAGAAAAGTACTTGGAAGGTAATATAGTTAAATTAAAATATAGATACTTAATTGTGGTCTCCTTACTGTAATATTGTAGATCTATAGTCTTGATCATGGATTAACATCTCTTCAGTTCATTTGGTTCAGGTCCCAGGTAGCATATTTTTAAATAGTGTGCTTATTTTTTAGACATTTTACACATTAACAGGTAGTTCAAAGGCATATTTCATGCGGTCCACTATATTAAGAGCAATCATTTGAATTCACTGGATGATTGTATGAATCTGTCAATAATTGCTTCTGCGTCCAAATCATCAAACTGTTCCTTTTCAATGGATAGCAACGTGTATGATTCCAATCTCTCCTCAGGCAGTGAATTTCTTAACCTTGATTTTATGATCTTTATTGTTGAAAATGCCCTCTCGCCTTGGACTTGAGTAACTGATAGTGTGCAGATGACTTTATAAAGTTCGTAAAGGTTATCATATGAATTGACAATGTGGTCCATTATTAGGTAAATAATGAAGGGCCCAATGAATAGAGAAGTCACTAATTATATGAGACTAGCGTATTGCCCGTCAAAAAATGAAGGCAATCAGATGTGTATGTTTTAAAAGTTGTTTAGTTATTAATATACACATGGAACTGTAAGGTAGCTAATGTTTTTTTTTGTGTACTACTGAAATATAGAATTCAAATTAATAAATGAATTTACATATTTTTATGCATTGTGTTGAAGAGCTGGCAATCTTAGTTGATGTTGCAGCAGCATTAGTGGTGTGGAGGTGCTGTGTAAGCGTGATGAACGTGTGCAGTGTAATAGTGTGCGTGCGCGAGCCGAAACCGTTAACGTAGCTGTGTACTTCCGCATTATCCTAAAATGGATAATGTGTTTTATGCGTCTTCGCAGATTATCGGTACGTGTTTTGCGTGGTTATAGTGCTGTAGCCTGGTTTTCGTTTTGTTCGTCCGTCATTTTTTCTGCGTCGCTCATTGCCAAAGTACTACGGTTTAACGGCTCGCCAGGCGATGATCGCCTGCGGCGCTCATCGCTAAGCCCGCTAAAGTACTACGGTTTAACAGTAAATTTGTTTGCCACACAACATGACACTACATTTGTCCCTTTTTTTTTTTCTTCAAATAAATACAATTTTTTTTTTATAAAATTTATATTTTTGTAATTTGCAACTTATATTTCATCAAATGCGTTGGTTTAGGCGGGAAATCCGATGTTGCGCGAGACAAAGTCGTTAAATCTGTGTTAATGCGTAAATCTGTAATTTCTGATCGTAAAATGTAGTCGCTACTGTCTTTTTACTCATTGCGCGGTTAATCCGCATCCTTTATCTCGTATTTTTTCTAACACCTACGTCTATGGCTGTGTTTTACGCAGTTCGTAGTAGTATAGCCTCGTTTTCATTTTTTTCGGCGGCCATTTTTTTCTCGCTTAGCCGATTTTCGATCTTTGTAACTCGGCAAAATCGCTGTAAATTGGAGTTCCAACTCACTTCCAGACTACCTGCCTGGTTCCCCATGCTGTAAGTGACCTTTATTTTATTTTTTAGTGTGTATTTAGTGTTTTTTTTAGTGTTTTGTTTCCGCTGCTTATGTCGTAATTTTTTTCAGCTCGTATTTTTTTTGTAAGTGCTACGAAGTTACGGCTCGCTCATTGCCAAAGTGCTACGAAGTAACGGTTCGCCTCGCTACGCGAGGCTCGCCTGCAATGAGCGCCTGCGGCGCTCATCGCAAAGTCGTACGCACTGCGCAACGGAGCGTGACGACGTCTCGTAGTTAGACAATTATAATATGTGACTAGTGACTTGCCCGTCAAAAATGACGGCAATACAATTTGAAGGCTGGCAATGCTGTTTGCCACACAATGCCAGGCTCTCCCCCCTCTACCTTTTGTGCCTCGGATGAGTGCCTTCGGGAATCATTACGAGCCTCTCCCACTGTCTACTTTACGGGCCTCGCTATGAGCACCTTCAGCGCTCATTGCGAGCCTTGCAATGAGCGGCACCGCCGCTCATTGCAGGCCCTCATCCAAACCACCACTTTCCTGCCTTTCAATGAACCCCTTTGGCACTCATCGCGAGCCACGCAATGAGCACCTCTGGCGCTCATCATGAGTCCTGCAATGAGGGCTCATTGCAGACGTCGCCCAACCCGCCACTTTCATGCCTTGCAATGAGCACCTTCTGCGCTCATCGCGAGCCCTGCAATGAACACTTGTTGCAAACGTCGTCCAACCCACCACTTTCGTGCCTCGCGCTGGGCGCCTTTGGCACTCATAGCGAACCTCTCCCCACTCTCTAACCCCTGTGTCTGTTTTCTCCCCTCTCCCTTCCATGTGTCTGTTTCCCTCTTTCCCTCCCCCTCCCAGCCCTTTGTATTTTTTTGCCTTATTTCCCTCCCCTGTGTCTCTTTTGCCCCCTCCTTCCCCCTGTTTCTCTTCCCACCCTCTCCCCCTTCTCCCTCCCCTGTGTCTTTCTCCTGTCTGTCTCTGTTTCGCTCTTGCGTGCCTAGTGATGATCGCCACTGCTTGTATTTTCAAAGCCTTGAGGGGCTTGCGTTGATGGGCTAAGTGTTACGGGCTTCGGCCTCGTTTTGAGCCTTTTTAAAAACATTTACGTCATTATGGCCACAATTTTTTTTCTGCTTATCTGATTTTCAATCTCCAAAAAATGCCTCCCTTCCCACCCGTGTTGTATGTGAGGTTGTAAGTTAATTTTTTTTATTAACTGGCGTCCTTTGGTGGTCTTCCGACGGCTTCTGAATTAGGGGCTTGAAAAAAATATAGTTCGCTTGTGATCAGCGCCAAAGTCCTACGGCCTTCAGCGCTAATTGCGGGCATCGCCATGAGCGCCTTCAATCTGTCTGCATCCTCCATCGGTGGACTGTCCTCGGGCAAATATCAACTATTGTGGGACAGATGACCCTTAGAGGGACCCTGAAAGGCCACAATTGTGAGGCCAGCAAATAGGTGCGGGCCTTTTAACATAGCGTTACAAACAAACTCGCAATTACGACAACTATTTATATGATAACATTTAATATGTGGACTAGAAGGTCTTTGTTACTAGATCACTCAAGAGTAATTATATTATATATTCCTTGCAAACAGCATCGCTTAAACAGAAAGTTATGGAGGCTACCTGCAAGGAGTCTATTATGGATTTAATATATTAGTTTTAAGACTCACAATCTTCTTTATCAGTATCTTAGTTCACTATGCATATAAAGACAGAAAAGTACTTGGAAGGTAATATAGTTAAATTAAAATATAGATACTTAATTGTGGTCTCCTTACTGTAATATTGTAGATCTATAGTCTTGATCATGGATTAACATCTCTTCAGTTCATTTGGTTCAGGTCCCAGGTAGCATATTTTTAAATAGTGTGCTTATTTTTTAGACATTTTACACATTAACAGGTAGTTCAAAGGCATATTTCATGCGGTCCACTATATTAAGAGCAATCATTTGAATTCACTGGATGATTGTATGAATCTGTCAATAATTGCTTCTGCGTCCAAATCATCAAACTGTTCCTTTTCAATGGATAGCAACGTGTATGATTCCAATCTCTCCTCAGGCAGTGAATTTCTTAACCTTGATTTTATGATCTTTATTGTTGAAAATGCCCTCTCGCCTTGGACTTGAGTAACTGATAGTGTGCAGATGACTTTATAAAGTTCGTAAAGGTTATCATATGAATTGACAATGTGGTCCATTATTAGGTAAAAGACATTTCCTGAAAATCAGCTAGAGAATCTCCTTCATTATCTATAAGCCCATCTGCCATTCTTTTCTACTTCCTCTGCCCCTTAACGGGCAATGTTGGTTCCAAGAGTAAATTTACAATGTTTGATATCAAATGTACTTTGCTTTAGCTGAATCTACTAAACTCCACTTGATAATGGGGCTGTAGTTTCAATGTATACAAGTAAGTAAATGCTGTCAAACTTGTTTCAAACTTTAGAAGACGTTGAAGTAAAACATTTGCTTCTTGTTTCGTTTTTGCATCAAACTTGTCTGAATCTTGTATCATTGATAAGCATGTCAATAGATAGCGGTACCATCAAAACGTCCAAATATAGTTGCTGCATTGGATTTTTCTGACCATCTTATGTGACCAATTAGCTTTAATTGTTTCATTTTTTTCTTGTCCTAGATATTTTCCAACAACTTCTATTCCTACAGCCATTCTCTTGTATGATATTTTCACAAAAGTTGCTAAAGCAAATTAAAAAAGAAACTGCAGACACGCAACATTTTGTTGTTTCAGTTATCACCCAATTAAAGACATGGGCATTGGACCATATATGGACATGTTGATCAGCCACATCAGTAATTTGACTTTGCAAACCATTAGTCATGGTAGCTTGCAGCTCCATCTCTCCTATCAGATAAACATATTTTTGGATCAAATGGTAAGTCCAATAAAGGATGAAACAGCTGTCTGTGAGTAGTTTTTTTGTACTTTTCTTGTCACTAGTGATGTTGCGAACATAAAATTTTCGGTTCGCTAGCCGCGAACGAGAACCGCCGCAAATGTTCGCGAACCGGCGAACATCGGCGAACCGCCATAGACTTCAATGGGCAGGCGAATTTTAAAACCCACAGGGACTCTTTCTGGCCACAATAGTGATGGGAAAGTTGTTTCAAGGAGTCTAACAACTGGACTGTGGCATGCCGGCGGGGGATCCATGGCAAAACTCCCACGGAAAATTACATAGTTGATACAGAGTCTGGTTTTAAGCCATAAAGGGCATAAATTACCTAACATTCCTAAATTGTTTGGAATAACGTTCTTTAAAACATCAGGTATGATGTTGTATCGATCAGGTAGTGTAAGGGTTACACCCGCTTCACAGTGACAGACCAAACTCCCCGTTTGACGCACCGCAAACAACCGCAAACAGTCCATTTGCACAACCGCAAACTCCCCATTTGCACAAGGTTGGATACCAAGCTAGCCATGTCCCGTTCCATGTCCTCACTGATGTCATTGAAGGTCTCTTCCTCCACCCAGCCACGTACAACACCAAGGGTCCCCGAAAGGTGACAACAAGCCCCCTGGTACGCCTGCTGTGTTTGGTCTTCCACCTCCTCAAAGACACATTCCTCCTCTGACACCTCTTCTTCAGACTCTCACTGCATTGCCTCTCTCTGCATTATTATAAGGTGTGTTATTTAGTACTACTCTTATCAGTTTACCTGTTACAGCACATATCAGGGGGCGTGTATAAGGCCTGGATTTTTAGAACCAGGAGATGGAAAAAGATGCGTTGTTGGTCGTATCACTTCAATTTTGGGGCACTTTGAGACATTAGCTTCTTACGCTCAAACATGTCCTTTACAGGCACCTGACTATGGGCAAATGAGCAGGAACTGCTCAAGGCGAGAGACGCAGTGGCGGATGGTTGAGAGGGGGCAAGGAGGACAGCAGTGGTTGATGTGGCTGATGATGCTGGACCAGGAGGAGGATGGCGGCTTTGAGTTTGTGTGCTGCTTGTACTCATGTGTTGGTCTGGAGTCACCCAAACATTAGGTCTCAACCAGTAGAGGATAAGGGAACCAGGCTACTCTAGACCTCATTCATCATTACCAGTTTTGACAGATTGGTACTATGCGTCCAAGCTACTGTGACAACAGATATGAGTGGCACTGTGCACTTGCAGAAGTTTAGGCAGAGTAGACGCTGTAGGTCTGACACACACGCTTGCAGACAGCTAACTGCTATGCAATCTATTACAGTAGAAAAAATGTTTTTTGTTTTAAATGTACACTACTGTTACACCAGATATGAGTGGTGTGTTCGCCGGGAACAGTCCGCCGGCGAACTATTCGCGACATCTCTACTTGTCACACAAACCATGTGTCAAAACAAGTACGACCATAGGTCAAACCAAATATGCTTCCCTCAGAAGTGCTCATGAACTGCTAGACAAATCCACTTACAAAAGCAGCATTTCTACGGTATAAGTTTATTTGACGATCATACATTTCTGCCATTAACTTATACAAATTTCTCATTGCACATATTTACAGAAGGCGTTTTTGCAACCTTCATGGATTTAGTTTGCATAAGCTGACTACATGTGAGGAAACTATGAATAGAAAATGTCCAATCCAATAAGACTTTTGTCAGTCAATGCATACAACCCATATGCACATATTTAGGTTCATTGTTGTGCTTATGCAAACATATTTTAATGTACTTCACTGCATTTTCAGACAACCTGCTGCACACTGTAAATGTGCTACAGTAGGCCTGGGCCTCATGGGCCTAGGCAGAAACACACTCTTGATATAACATTATTTCTTGGTTTTCTACCTATGGTACAGACTGCCAAGCAACAAATAGTTAACACTGTGGACAATATTTGATACTCAAAGAGGTCCTTAGCCTA
Organism: Discoglossus pictus; assembly: GCA_027410445.1. NCBI lineage: Eukaryota > Metazoa > Chordata > Amphibia > Anura > Alytidae > Discoglossus > Discoglossus pictus. Next base: position 223,387,084 of record CM050169.1, read on the forward strand.
TCAATTATGTCAGCAGCTGTTTTCTGCCTGTTTAAACCTGTCAAGACTGGAAGACTCCTGATGGGATGAGAAGCTTCTCCTAGACACCAATACAAGGTTTAAATGTAGGAATAAAAAAAAATAGCTTTTTCAAAATAATACATTTGAGCCTTATACAAGAATTTTAAATTAAGATAATTTCAGTGGGCACATCACATCCATAGCCTCACTTGAGATTATAAAGTATTAAATTAAAGTTACCTACTGTATAATGTTGTGTCTGTGTTTTCTTTTATTTGGAATTTATTGAACAGTTTCTTCCCAAAAATGATTTCTCCTACATACCCTCGGATTTCATTTATTCACAATAAATATTTTATTTTTTCAAAAAATGTTCTCTTTGTCATGGTACACCCATAATCTGTTTCTTTGGGATCTCTGCTGCATATCAAAATACTGGTAACCAGTCATTATATTATTTATTCAAGAGAAATAAATTATTTTTTTTAAGCCGAGGTCCAGCTAAAAGACAATGCTCAATAATTCAAATGATGACGGAATCTTGGCATTTATTAGAAATATTACAGGTGTCTTTCAATCACATATATAGATGTGAGCATGCGGGTCGTTGCTAACACCAGCAACTGCGGACCTCGCAAAATTAACGGACTTACCACACAAAAATACGAGACGCGTTTCGACCCATTATGACCTCGCAAAAAACGTCCGAAACCTGCGCACATGAAAACCTGAAAAACACAATAAATACACACAACAAATACATAAAAAGCTTATCTACAGCAAGGGGGTGCACCCAGGACCTTCAAAAACTGAAGTTACAACTCAATTTAACTCGAAATAAAAGACTTTAGACAGTTGAAAATCTCCTAAGCGAGAGAAAAAATGGCCGCCGAAAAAAACGAAAACGAGACTACAGGACTCTAAAAAAGCAAAACAGCACAAAACACTTACGGATTTTCCGAAAAAGACATACGAGATCTGAAAACAAGGACGCAACCTGGGCAACCCGAAGACCATTAGAAACACAAGAAATACACACAACAAACACATAAAAAGCTTACCCACAGCAAGGGGAGGGCACCCTGGACCACTGCAAGTGAAGTTACACCTCGATTTAAGTCCAAATTAAAGAGTTTAGACACCCGAAAATCACCTAAGCGAGAGAAAAAATGGCCGCCAAACAAAACGAAAACGAGGCTAAGGACGCAAAACTACTAGACTTACTCGCAAAACGGAAAGAACGCTCCAGTCAAGTTCACGAGGCACGTAACACACACTATGCGGCACGTACCACACTGCTATTACCCACTATTTTACATGAAAAAGACAACTGTTAGCCGGAAAATGGCGGCTGGAACGCAAATGTAATGCTGGAACGGAAATAGCGCATGCGTATTGCGTTCTAACGGTTTCAAGAATCTCAAAGTTTATAAATACTGCCTACTTTCCAGAAAATTCTACATTTCTCCTCAGGTGATGAACAGTGTGACTGGATAGTTTACAGCTGCCGTTACTTCAGGAGAGAATAACTTCCTAATTTACAACTTCACAATCTGCAAATTCCAACTGAGAGGTAAGCTATAATATATTTAATTTATTAAGAAAGAGCCCCCCCAAAAAAATAGCAAAAAAATAAAACATTTCAAACATTCCTAATCAAGATGTCATTCATGTATAGTGACATGTGAAATGCACATATATGTGTATAGACCCTACAACAACCGAATCTTAACTCAAAGTAATCAAAGAAGTACAGTATATTCAACTGACATTAATTCACAGCAACTCATAGCAAAAAACAAAAATAATACCAATACATCTTTCCTGTTTTTTTCACTATTCAAACAGACTCTGCATCAACAGAGTCACTCAAGAATTTGCAGCGTGGACTGTGAAAGAGGATCACTTTTAAAGAACAGAAAGAAAGAAGAAGAGGTAAGATCCAAAAATACATTACATGCAGAAAAAGACCATACTTTTCTAAAACCAAAACAAGGAATATACAATTAACCATTTCCCTTTCTCTTTCAAACAGACACTACAAGAAGACTGGCGGATTAAGATTGGCAGGAGGGGACCCTCTGTCATTCAGACAAGAAAAAGACTTCAATCAAGGTATATTATAACAAGTACAAAAAGAAATACAAATACAAGAAAAAATACAAGCCTCAATACAAATTACAGCAACACAAAAACACCACACTTCAAGAAACTTTCCAAACACATATACAACTCACAAATAAACACACTTGCACAGAAAAAAAAATTGTTAATACAACGCAGTACGAAAAAACAAGTGGCGGACACAAAACAGGATAGCATACCAAACATTAGCAACATACAGAAAAGACAAGTATTCCTCCTGTTTACTCTACAACAACCTCTAACCATCACAAAGAAGCCAAATCAAGCATACCAAAAGTGGGAAATGGAGCATCCAAAATGTGGTGCACACAAATAGGATAGTACAAAAAATCGCCACAGCATATACAAAAGTAAGTTAACATTCCTGTTTACTGTTGAACAACCTCTAACCCTCACAAAGAAGCCAAATTAAGCATACCAAAAGTGGCGGACGCTAAACAGGATACTACTGCAAATAGTTCTAACATAGAGAAAATACAATTCACAGTCAGCTTTACCGTACAACAACCTTTAACCCTCAGCCACAAGACAAATACAGCATCCCAAAAGTGGTGGACACAAAACAGGATAGTCCAACAAACATTGCTAACATATACAAAATGGAAATAACATTAATGATTACTCTACAAAAAAAATATAACTCTAACCCAGGACTAAAATCAAACAATTTTGAAGTGGTGCACAAAAAACAGCATAGCATAAGAAATCAGGATAACAGATACAGTATAAAAAAAGAATCCTGTTTCATGAACAAACAACTACTACAGTAAAAGAATAATACAATTACAACAGTGGTCTACACAAAACACAATACTAATCAATTACAGCCAGTGCTGTACGCTTTCTCGCACACTGTCAAATCAATAACATTTTACACACAAGAAACAAAGCTAACATCAGAACACATTGCTTTGCAAAAAAATAAACTATGCTATTCATGAAAAATACATTATAATCAAATAACATTTATCTTTTTCTTTTACAACAGACACTGCTTCAAGACTCTTGCATGAAGATTTCCAACAGCGGATCCAGGGATATTCATCTTGAAATCACACTTCCAACAAGCTACAGTATAACAAGTAAAAAAAGAGAAAACAAAATGAACATGTTTGCTCTGCAGCCATGTGAGGAGAAAAAACTAAAGAAAACAACAACACACCAACAACAATAAGCCCCACAAATCACCAGCTTTCACAAAATATTACTGACACATTTCTCATTTACCTACTAATTAGCTTTTACGTAGAACAACCTTTAACAGTAAACCGTAACTTCAATCTATCAAACAAAACGTGACCAAGATAAAACAGGATAGTACAAGAAATAGTGAAAACACATTAAAAAAAAACATTCTCAGTTCAGAGCCCTAATGTACAATATTAACAAAACCTAAAGAGACTCATAAAATACAATACTACAACAAATACTACTAACACCTAACAAAGAATAATACAAACCTTCTTTTCACACCTACACCATATAAGCCTTTAAGTAAAATAAAAGGGTACTATTACAACAATCACCTGCAGTACAAATTTCAAAGAGCAATATATTACTACAATTTTTTAGCCTCTACTATGCCTCTAAGCCAACCTTACAAACCTACAAGATAAAATCCGTCGAACAAACAAAAAAATTATAAAATAACATACCGTATTTATCGGCGTATAGCACGCACCGGCGTATAACATGCACCTCATTTTAAGAAGGAAATTTCAGGAAAAAAAACTTACATTTCAAATAAAGAACTTTAAAGCAAAATAAGGGTAGCTCAGAACTTTTTTTTATTAATATTATTAACACTTATAAGGTAAATAACGTAAAATGACAGTAAAAGCAACTGTTTTAACAAAAGTTTACTCAGAAATCGCTGCTCCTCCTCAACCCCCTTCTCAACCCCCCATCCTCAACCTCCCTCCTCATCCTCAACCTCCCTCCTCATCCTCAACCTCCCTCCTCATCCTCCCTCCTCATCCTCCCTCCTCAACCCCCCATCCTCAACCCCCTCCTCAAACCCCCTCCGCAAACCCCCTCCTCAACCCCCCATCCTCATCCTCCTTCCTCATCCCCCTCCTCAACCCCCCTCGTCAACTTCAACCCGCCTCCTCAACCCCCCTCCTCATCCTCAACCCCCCTCATCCTCAACCCCCTCCTCAATTCGCCTCCTGAACCTAAACCCCCCTCCTCAACCCCCCTCCTTAACCTAAACCCCCCTCCTCAACCCCCCTCCTCAACCCCCCTCCTAATCCTCAACCTCCCTCCTCATCCTCAACCCCCTCCTCAACCCCCCATCCTCATCCTCCTTCCTCAACCCCCCTCCTCAACCTCAACCCCCCTCCTCATCCTCAACCTCCCTCCTCATCCTCAACATCCCTCCTCATCCTCCCTCCTTATCCTCCCTCCTCATCCTCCCTCCTCAACCCCCCCCTCAACCCCCCATTCTCATCCTCCTTCCTCAACCCCCTCATCAACCCTCCTCCTCAGCCTCAACCCCCCTCCTCATCCTCAACCCCCCCTCCTCAACCCCCATCCTCAACCCCCTCCTCAACCCTCCTCCTCATCCTCAACCCCCTCCTCAACCCCCCTCCTCAGCCTCAACCCCCCTCCTCATCCTCAACCGCCCTCCTCATCCTCAACCCCCCCTCCTCAACCCTCATCCTCAACCCCCTCCTCAACCCCCCTCCTCATCCTCAACCCCCTCCTCAACCTAAACCCCCTCCTCATCCTCAACCTCCCTCCTCATCATCAAACCCCTCCTCAACCCCCAACCTCATCCTCCTTCCTCAACCCCCTCCTCAACCTCAACCCCCCTCCTTATCCTCAACCTCCCTCTTCATCCTCAAACCCCCATCCTCAACCCCCTCCTCATCCCTCTCCTCAACCCCCCATCCTCAATCTCCCTCCTCATCCTCAACCCCCCTCATCCTCAACCCCCCTCCTCAACTTAAACCCCCCTCCTCAACCTAAACCCCCCTCCTCAACCTAAATCCCCCTAAATACCTCCCCCTCTCCCCTCACTTACCTTCTTCTGCTCCGGCCTCCGCTCCTTCTTGACCCGGCGTGCATGTGATGTCACATGCGGGCCACATCATTAGCATATACCGGTGTCGGCACCCGGTATATGCTAATGGAGTGACATCACATGCGCGCCACGCCATTAGCATATACCGGGTTCCTGTTTACTGTTGAACAACCTCTAACCCTCACAAAGAAGCCAAATTAAGCATACCAAAAGTGGCGGACGCTAAACAGGATACTACTGCAAATAGTTCTAACATAGAGAAAATACAATTCACAGTCAGCTTTACAGTACAACAACCTTTAACCCTCAGCCACAAGACAAATACAGCATCCCAGAAGTGGTGGACACAAAACAGGATAGTCCAACAAACATTGCTAACATATACAATATGGAAATAACATTAATGATTACTCTACAAAAAAAATATAACTCTAACCCAGGACTAAAATCAAACAATTTTGAAGTGGTGCACAAAAAACAGCATAGCATAAGAAATCAGGATAACAGATAGAGAATAAAAAGATAATCCTGTTTCATGAACAAACAACTACCACAGTAAAAGAATAATACAATTACAACAGTGGTCTACACAAAACACAATACTAATCAATTACAGCCAGTGCTGTACGCTTTCTCGCACACTGTCAAATCAATAACATTTTACACACAAGAAACAAAGCTAACATCAGAACACATTGCTTTGCAAAAAAATAAACTATGCTATTCATGAAAAATACATTATAATCAAATAACATTTATCTTTTTCTTTTACAACAGACACTGCTTCAAGACTCTCGCACGAAGATTTCCAACAGTGGATCCAGGGATATTCATCTTGAAATCACACTTCCAACAAGGTACAGTATAACAAGTAAAAAAAGAGAAAACAAAATGAACATGTTTGCTCTGCAGCCATGTGAGGAGAAAAAACTAAAGAAAACAACAACACACCAACAACAATAAGCCCCACAAATCACCAGCTTTCACAAAATATTACTGACACATTTCTCATTTACCTACTAATGAGCTTTTACGTAGAACAACCTTTAACAGTAAACCGTAACTTCAATCTATCAAACAAAACGTGACCAAGATAAAACAGGATAGTACAAGAAATAGTGAAAACACATAAAAAAAAACAAAAAAAAACATTCTCAGTTCAGAGCCCTAATGTACAATATTAACAAAACCTAAAGAGACTCATAAAATACAATACTACAACAAATACTACTAACACCTAACAAAGAATAATACAAACCTTCTTTTCACACCTACACCATATAAGCCTTTAAGTAAAATAGAAGGGTACTATTACAACAATCACCTGCAGTACAAATTTCAAAGAGCAATATATTACTACAATTTTGTAGCCTCTACTATGCCTCTAAGTCAACCTTACAAACCTACAAGATAAAATCCGCCGAACAAACCAAAAAATTAGAAAATAAATAACATACCCCCCTCCTCAACCCCCCTCCTCATCCTCAACCTCCCTCCTCATCCTCAACCCCCTCCTCCACCTCCCATCCTCATCCTCCTTCCTCAACCCCCTCCTCAAACCCCCTCCTCAACCCCCCATCCTCATCCTCCTTCCTCATCCCCCTCCTCAACCCTCCTCCTCAACTTCAACCTCCCTCCTCATCCTCAACCCCCTCCTCAACCTCCCATCCTCATCCTCCTTCCTCAACCCCCCTCCTCAACCTCAACCCCCCTCCTCATCCTCAACCTCCCTCCTCATCCTCAACATCCCTCCTCATCCTCCCTCCTTATCCTCCCTCCTCATCCTCCCTCCTCAACCCCCTATCCTCAACCCCCTCCTCAAACCCCCTCCTCAACCCCCATCCTCATCCTCCTTCCTCAACCCCCTCCTCAACCCCCCTCCTCATCCTCAACCTCCCTCCTCATCCTCAACCCCCCTCCTCAACCCCCATCCTCAACCCCCTCCTCAACCCCCCTCCTCATCCTCAACCCACTCCTCAACCTAAACTCCCTCCTCATCCTCAACCTCCCTCCTCATCATCAACCCCCTCCTCAACCCCCCATCCTCATCCTCCTTCCTCAACCCCCTCCTCAACCTCAACCCCCCTCCTCATCCTCAACCTCCCTCTTCATCCTCAACCCCCCATCCTCAACCCCCTCCTCATCCCCCTCCTCAACCCCCCATCCTCAAACACCCTCCTCATCCTCAACCCCCCTCCTCATCCTTAACCTTCCTCCTCAACCTAAACCCCCCTCATGAAACCCCCCTCCTCAACCTAAACCCCCCTCCTCAACCTAAACCCCCCTAAATACCTCCCCCTCTCCCCTCACTTACCTTCTTCTGCTCCGGCCTCCGCTCCTTCTTGACCCGGCGTGCATGTGATGTCACATGCGCGCCACATCATTAGCATATACCGGGTGTCGGCACCCGGTATATGCTAATGGCTTGACATCACATGCGCGCCACGCCATTAGCACATACCGGGTGCCAGCACCCGGTATATGCTAATGATGAGGCGTGCATGTGACGTCACATGCGCTCCGGGTCAAGAAGGAGCGGAGGCCGGAGCACAAGCAGGTACGTGAGGGGAAAGGGAGAGGGGGATGTATTTAGGGGGGTTTAGGTTGAGGAGGGGGGTTTAGGTGGAGGAGGAGGGGATGAGGATGAGGAGGGGGGAGGGAATATCGGCATATAACACGCCTCCTATCATTTGCCCCCTATTTTCAGGGAGAAAAATTGTGTGTTATACGCCGATAAATACGGTACTCATTTAACACTATAAAGCTACTACATCTACAATAACCTATAATGTAATTACCTTGAGTCTGCTATGCCTCTAAGCCATAAATTAGAACCTAAAACATAAAAAGTAAGAGCAAAAAAATAAAACAGACTCATTTAACAATAGAAAGCAAAGTCAGCTACAATGACCTATAATCACATACAAACAAAGTTAATTTACAATAACAACAGTGTTGAAACAAAAACTTTTTAGAAACCAAATTAACATCACAAAACAAACTAATGATACATTATTTTCATTTCCAGATTAAGATGACTGATAACGAGACCAAACAGGAAAAGATAAGACGTCAAGCTAGAGAACGACAACAAAGATGGGCAAACCAGTAGATGCCAGAACAGAAAGGAAATTCAACGAGGAAAAGAAAATTTGCTCAACTATATGTACTAGATACAATGGAAGCTGTTGACCAACGTATGCAGCTGCATGAAAATAAAAAATGCTTACCCATTGTTTTTATAGAGCTAGATAAAATTATGGCCAATAACCCTTACACTCAAGCTTATAAAAAAATGGCAGAAGTAGAAAAGGAACAACAGCTTCATGCAGAAAGACATCAATTACAAATCCCAAAGGTCAATATGGTGCTTAAAAGAGATAGACATACTGATAAACGCTGTTATAATTTGCCAACATCAAATGAAGTTGCAATGGTGTTTTAAAATTATGAAGGAGAACCACCATTTCAAAGAGACATTAGAATATATCCCAGAAATGAGGAGCAACCATTCATCAATATCAGTATCTTAAGTACTCATTTAGATCCAATGACATATCCCATTTTTTTCCAACACGGAGAAGCAGGCTGGCAACCAAAATTAACCCTTCCGAGTTATCCAAATGCTAAAGTCCAAATGCGAAATAATATTTCCATGCTTGAATTTAAAGTAGCTCAAATTGCCATTCGAAATACATTTAATCCAATTTTATGTGGTTGAAAACTAACCCAACAATGGATTATTGATTCCTATTTGCAAGTTGAGGCCAATAATTTCAACTTCATAACATATAAACAAAATAAACTACGTGTAGAACAGTATTGTGGACTAATGGATTATGTCGCTGAGGTTGCTAGAAGCAGAGACATGACAGCTGGCAAAGCCATCATTTTACCATCTTCTTTCCAGGGATCTCCTCGCAATATGAGAGAAAGATACAATGATGCCATGGCTTTTGTCACCATATTTACATGTAATCCCCAATGGCCAGAAATTACACAAAATGTACTTCTTGCACAAACTGCTTCTGATAGACCAGATTTAGTAGCCAGAGTTTTGAAAATTAAATTAAATGAATTAATACGTGACATCACTATAAGTCACTTATTTGGCAAATGTCTTGCTTATGTATACACAATTGAATTTAAAAAAAGAGGCCTTCCACATGCACATCTTCTGATAATCCTTCAAGAAAAAAGATAAATTAGATACTGGTGACAAAGTGGCTTCAGTCATTGTTGCTGAACTACCAGATCCAGAACTATATGGTAGACTATATGAGATTGTAACTCATCGGATGATTCATGGACCCTGTGGCGAGCTTAATCCACAATCACCATGTATGGAAAATAATAAATGTACAAAAGAATTTCCTAAAGATTATAGAGACAAAACTTATGCCAATTGTGATGGCTATCCATTATATAGAAGAAGAGAGGGAGATAGTGCCATTATTCATGGCAAAAAGGTCGACAATTGATATGTGGTACCATACAATCCACATTTACTTATGAAGTATAATGCACACATTAATGTAGAAGCCTGCACTTCCAACAAATCCAGAAAATATGTCTACAAATATATTTACAAAGGCTATGATGCAGCTACTGTAGTTGTCAAAAGTGCAGACAATACCGAAATCACTGAGTTAGTACATGATGAACTTGCATCTCATGTAGATGCTCGCTATGTCAGTGCGCCAGAAGCTATGTGGCGGCTTTTAAAATTTGAAATGCACGATAGATCACATGCAGTATATAGATTAGCAGTACATTTGCCACAAAGACATTAAGTGTATTTCCATGCTGGAAATGAAACTAATGCATTGGCCCAAAGTGAGCATCGTCACACTACACTAACTGCATGGTTTCAATTAAATTCTACAGATTCACAGGCAACACAATTCATATATATTGAAATTCCATATCACTATGTTTTTGTGAATGGATTATGGAGACCAAGAAAAACCGGAGGAAATAAAATAATACCAAGAATTTACACAGTCAGTCCAAGAGACCTTTAATGTTTCTGCTTACGACTACTACTTTTAAATGTTCCTGGTGCCAGACATAGAAACTTACTAGCTGATGATACAGAATGGGAAAGATGTTTAGAAGAAGCAGCACTATGACAAATGCCACGGCAGATGAGGGAACAATTTGCATTCATTTGTATCTTCTCAAATGCTCCAAATGCATTAGCTTTGTGGGACACATTTAAAAGTAATATGACTGAAGACTTTATGCAACAATACAATGAACCCATTGCACACTTAAAAGCATTAATGGAAAGCCAAGAAGTATTTTTAACTCATGGATTAAGTTGTGCAAGTTTTAATCTGCCTGATCCAGGTCTTATAGATGACATAAACTTTGAAGACTATGACATTCAACTACAAGTACAAAGGATAGAAGAAAGACTTGCAACTTTAAATACATTACAATTTCAAGCATTTAATGCCATAAAAAATGCACTAGATGATGACATGGTCAAAGAGCGTAATTTCTATCTTAATGGACCTGGCGGATCAGGAAAAACATATCTATATAATTTATTAATGAGTTTTGTACGAGCACAACGTCCAATAGCACTCGCATTTGCCACCACTGTAATTGCTGCACTTTTGTTAGAAGGTGGAAGAACTGTACATAGGGGTTTGAACTGCCAGTGCCTATTTTAGAAGAATCAGTGTCAGATATTCGCATGACATTATTACAAGCCAAAAAATTGAAAAAAGGTAAATTAATTACAATAGATGAGGCTACAATGATGTCATGCTATGCCCTCCAATGTATTGACCATTTGCTTCGTGAAGTTATGGATAATACTTTTCCATTTGGTGGAGAGGGAATTTTTTTAGGTGGCGATTTTAGACAAACATTACCTGTCGTTCTACATGGAAATCGAACCGACATTATTGAAACCTGTATAAAGTCAAGTACACTGTGGAAACATTTTACCTATCTTTAATTACAACAAAATATGAGATCAGAAGGCCAAAATGATTTCAATGAGTACAATAAATAAAAGTACAAAGTACAATAAATAACCAGGACTATTCTGAACTTGCCAACCAAGCCATACTAACATGTAAAAATAAGGATGCATTGATGCTCAATAATATAATATTTAAAAAAATGAATGCACCACAAAGAAATCATCACAGTGCTGATTCTGTGCTTGCTGATGACAAAGACAGTCAGGCAAACTTTTCCACTGAATTCATGAACTCATTAACTCCTCCTGGAATGCCACCACATATTTTGCAGCTAAAGAAAGTTGCAATTATCATGTTACTGCGAAATATGAACCCAAAAAAAGGCCTATGCAATGGGACAAGATTAACTGTTCAACAATTAAAGGACCATTTCATTGATGTTGAAATTTTAACTGGTACCCACAAAGGAGAGAGAGTTTTCATACAAAGGATAGATTTAGCACTAAGTGAAAGTAGTCTCCCTTTTATACTTCAAAGAAGACAATTTCCCATCATTATGGCATTTGCCATGATCATTAATAAATCACAAGGACAAACTTTCAAATCTGTGGGTATTTTCTTAGAACAAGCAGTATTTGCACATGGCCAATTGTACGTTGCCTTATCACGGTGCAAAAATCCACAGGCTATTAAAGTTTACATTGAAAACAATGAAAGTTAAGGTGATTTATTACAGGATGAACGCATTTTTACTAAAAACATTGTCTACTATGAAGTACTGTAACTTTCCATCAAACAAACAAAAGCCATGCCAAACCAATTTAAAACCAAACTCAAAAATCAAATAAACCACTATATAACCACCAAAATCAGAACAATTACAGACAACCGTCTGTTTCTTTCAAAAGATTACGCCACAGAAATTAGGTTTACAACAACAATCTTTCCATATTAAACTACATACAATTGTAAAACACATAGAGAACAGTGGTTACACATCGCGCACCAACTTTAAGGTCTTGCGTTCTCTTTTTAGAGAACCACTTTTCCACAGAGGAAGCTCTTTGTGCCATTTAAAACAACTACTACACCAACAAAGAAAGGTCAACCATTGAAAACTAACAATAAATAAAGAATTCAGTCATAATTCATGGAAGTACTGTTTATGCATGATTAGCCCCACAAAACACTTGCCTTGCATTATTTTAAACAATTCTGTTCAAATGTTAACTAACTATGTTACTGTTTATAACGTCACAAGTTTCACAAAAAATCCTTTCAAGTTCCTTAGTTAGACAGATAAGAAAGTTAAAGTTTCCCAAAAAATACTTTCAAGTTCCTTACTTAGACATATTACAAAGTTCATGTTAAGAGCACAAGCGAGTTTTCAGACACAATGTAAATGCTGTTTTTTATGTTAAACATTAATCCAGGGAGTAATCTGATCGCTAGTTAATGGGGTCAGGAAGGAATTCATTTTTTTCCCGCTTTGATACAATTCGCTACGTTTCAAAGAGGGTTTTTACTGTTTGCCTTCCTCTGAATTCAATGTGTATTTAAGTTAACAGTTCTTGAGCTACAAGTTGCATGTTAAAAAACAGTTAACTCAAGTTTACTATACTCATTAATCTGAAGTTCAACTGTTCTTACATTCAAATGTTAATACTTTTACTACAAAACTCTTTAACAGTTACTCAAGAAGAAAAGAAAATGTTCAAAAAATAAACATGTTTTATATAAGAATTGTACTTATTTCGACATAACTAAAACCTTTACAAGTGTCAAATACGTATATTACTAACTAAACAAATTTACAAACATAAACATCTCATTGTCGTAATTTTTTGACGGGCAAGTCGCTAGTCACATATATAGTTGTGAGCATGCGGGTTGTTGCTAACGCTGAGGGCTCGGATACCGAAGGCGCTCCTTGCCAGCAGTGATCGGGGAGTTGCGCTGGGGGGGGTTCATGGTAAGGCGGAGGGGATAGGGGGCTGAGGCTGAGGGGATCCGGGAGGAGCACAGGGGAGGGACAGGTGGGAAAGAAAGACAGGGGAGGGAGAGGGGGGGCAAAGAGAGACAGGGGAGGGAGAGAGTGTGCAAAGAGAGACAGGGGAGGGAGAGAGGGAGCAAAGAGAGACATGTGGGAGAGAGGGGGCAAAGAGAGAATGGGGAGGGAGAGAGGGGGCAAAGAAAGACAGCAGAGGGAGAGAGGGGGCAAAGAGAGACAGGGGAAGGGAGAAAGGGGGCAAAGAGAGACAGGGGAAGGGAGAGAGGGGGGAAAGAGGGACAGGGAGGGAGAGAGGAGGCAAGGAGAGACTGGAGAGGGAGAGAGGGGCAAAGAGAGACTAGGGAGGGAGAGAGAGGGCAAAGAGAGACAGGGGAAGGGAGAGAGTGGACAAACAGAGAAAGGGAGGGAGAGAAGGGGGAAAGAGAGACAGGGGAGGGAGAGAGGAGGTGAAAGTTGCACAATCTCAGTGTTCACTTGGGTGAGTGCTCTCTGGTTATCCATTGCCAGGAAAAGCCTTTCCATGTAGTTTTCCATTCAGAGGTTGTGTCTGCTCATCCTGCTATACATCCAGCTGTTGCTGCAACCCACTTTGGTCATCTGCATGGCCATTTAGTTCTGTTGGGAAGAGATGCTAGTCAAGACCTTCAACATGGCGTCCTCCCGCCACTGCATTTATCTCCTCCATTGTAGCTTCCAGTGGTGGGTGAGGGTGCTGGGCTATGTCTGCTACTGTAGGAGGAAGCAGTGCTGGTGTGCAACTGGGGAGGTGGTGAGAAACCGTCATGGTGTGTGGTGGTGGCAATGAAGAGGAAGTGGGAAGAGGAGGTGGAGGTGGTGGCAATGAACAATAATATGTCCAGAAAGAGTGCTCAGGTGGTGAGTCAATCCTGGGGAGGAGGGGGTCAGTGGGTTCAAATGTCGCAAACTATTGGACAGGTAAGCAGTTTTCCACAGTGTGTACATCACACTTACTTCCTCTTTATATACTGGGCTCTCAGATCCTCTTGGTGGCTCCTCTTCCTTCTCTAGCCACTGATCCTAATTGACACACATTAGATTCTGTCCACCAATTAAAGTAAAAATGTGTGCTTACTGGATTAGTCTGACATACATTATTAACCCCATGCTGTGGGTCCTTAAAGGACCCTCAGCATCTACAATGGGGGTCTATTCAGACACCCATAGAAATCTAATAACCCGCTATCAACCATGATGTTCTATACAGCCTCCATGGTTGAATAAATTAACACCCTATGTACCACCATGACACCCATGACATTAAAACCCTATGTCCACCATGACCCCCATCACACTCTAACGTAAACAGTACACTAAACTAGTAAATTACTCCCCCAATAAACTAATAAATAAAAATAAATTGAAATCATGAAAAATTAAAAAAAACATTAATTAAAAAATAAAAAACATGCATTACAAAAAAACTCTAAATTGCAAAAAATAATAAAAGCCCTAAACCACCATAATTATAAAAAAACTAAAATGACCAAAAATACAAAAATAAGATTAAAATAAAAAAGGCTTACAGTTAAAAATAAAGAATAATACAATTGCATTAAAATAATTAAATCACAACCTGTAAAATAAATAAAATTATTAACACTTACCTACCCCAAAGGATCATCCAGCGATGATCATTGACACTCTGGTCCTCACTCTTCTTCCCTGGACTAGGTGGGCTATTCATGTTGATTGAAGAGGTTCTGGTCCTCTTCTTTGAAGCCATTGTCCTCATCTTCTGAGCCCAGAAAGGGCCCTCCATAAAAAAAAACAACGGTGCTCTAAAAAATAAAAAGCAACTCAACTAGTTACATAGTTACATAGTTACATAGTAATTAAGGTTGAAAAAAGACTTTCAGTCCATCAAGTTCAACCTGTTAAGATCTCCTCTGATCTGCAATATGCGGATTAGTTATTAATTAAATTATTGATTAAATAATTATTAATAGTATAGTATTGGAGGATGAATAAAGAGTTAGTCCATCAAGTTGAACCTTTTTAGATCTATATTGATCTTTTTAATGTGGACTATTTATTATTAAATGTTAATTGTTATTTGATCCAGAGAAAGGCAAACAGAAAAATACTCAATTGAAACTTTGCCAATTGTCTCATAAGGGGGAAAAAAAGCAAAATTCTTCCTGACCCCAGAAACTGGCGTTTAAATTTATCCCTCGATCAATATGCCTTTGCTAGTTATCTAGGATAGCCTTGAATGCCCTCTTTATTCAAAAATATATCTAACCCCTTTTTGAAGTTGTCTATCGAATTCGCTGTCACCACCTCCTTTGGTAGAGAATTCCACAGTTTAACCACCCTAACTGTGAAGAACCCTTTTCTTTGTTTAAGGTGAAATCTTTTTTCCTCTAACCTCAAAGGATGTCCTCTTGTCAGTTGAAAATCTCTTGCTACAAAAAGGTCACTTGACAAAGCCTTATATTGACCCTGGATGTAATTATATAAGGTAATCATATCTCCTCTTAGATGCTGTAACGGATCTACTGGCACCCCGACCGGGTACCTCCGTTGATGGACGCGTCCTAGTTTGCGTCGAGGCCTACAAGCACCGTACCGGACACCACACTACCACAGCCTCCATAACCGCCGTAGCTTAAACCTCCCAGGGAGTATGCAGCGCATAGCAATCCCCAGTGTGATATAGCAATCCCCTCCAAGAACGAGACGAGGCTACGTTTTGAAGGGTCAAGTAGTACTCTCTTGCTGGCACACCCAGCATGGTTTTTATTGCAGTCAGGTAAACAGAACACACCCAGGGGAAGGTATAAACAACCAATAACACAATAGTAACGCCCACAGTTTCCCTCCCCTCTACTTGAGAGATAATTGAGTTAATTATCTCCCAGCTAAAACTTACACATTTTTATACATTTTTATAACTTTATGATTTTACATAGTACATAAATAAAACTTACATTTTTATGAACAACATAAATTGTGGAACAACATATTAAAAAATGGCATGAATCAGACCAGGGGTTCAAAAGTTAGTAAAAGTATCTTTTTCACATAACACACAGACATTTCACATATCCCCCATAGTTGGCCACACAACATATAGGGACAATAGGTGAGTCACACCTCCCTGAGGCTACCTGGCAACTTTGATATAATCAGACATGGATTAGATCAGCCTTCTTTGTTCTTATATCTGAGAATGAAAACACTTTATACAATAGACTTCCTTATCTGTAACAGGATTATTTCACATGCCAAGGTCTGCACTAGTCTGGGCCAATATTCTGCAGAGCATAAACCAACATACATATAGTATAATAGTAGGATCATATTTTAACCATAATAATAATAATGAAACAGGGTAAAACAGTGATGGGTTCCGTTACAGCTGAGATCTGAGCGCACAAAACTACCGAATAGCGCTCAGATCCTCTTCACACAGTTCAATTGCCATGTAGCTAAAGTCTTTCCCATTGTCTTTCATTATATGAATGGGCTCCATGGCATAGCTATCTGTGGTATCATGGTTCACACAGGGCAAGTACCGAATGACCCCCCTGTATGTAAAGGGCCAGAATGAGTGACATACACTCTAGTATGGCCGAATACTGTGTTTGAAGGGCAATATGTCCCAGGGCCATAGTCGCAGGGCAGGAGGCTGGCAAACAGTCCTCTCCAAGACAAAGTGGCGAAGGGCACTTCGTCACACATCTCCCCTTTGGGGGGAAGTCTAACCAGGCACCTGACCTTCTGCCGGTCAGTGCCTCCGTTAGACGATCCACCAACCCACAATAAACCAGTGCTAGACCAGCACACCCACAACAACCAGTTACTGCACCTGGATATTTCGCTGTGGTGATGGGGCTACACGCTGAGGGGACTTGAGGGGCAGAGGCCAGCGGCACTCTGCCCTGATGCCAGCTCCTCTGCTGGTATAACCTGCAGGACATCCTGCTCTGTACAAGGGACAAAGGGAGGGCAGAGGCCGACTGCACTCTGCCCCACTGTCAGCTCTTCTGCTGGGGTACTTGGGACATATTCCGGCTTAGTAGCCAGGGAAACGTGGGGGTCAGTGGGGGTTAGCATTTCCTCTATTAACCCTGGGGCCACATTAGAAGTTAGCTGGGGAGGGGAATTTGTACTTACCCCCTCCTCCGGTTGTCCCAGTGAGGGTAGTTGGGGATCTGGACAGGCTGTGGGCGCAGAGACCACGGTCCCATCTGCGACGTCTGGGAGATTGGTGTCTCCCCTTGTTAGGGTAAACTGTCGCTGGGGAGGAAGGACGACACCCTCTGCCCCCTGTGGTTCACACTGCCGCTGGGGGGGAAGGATGACACCTTCTGCCCCCTGGGGTTCACACTGCCACTGGGGGGGAAGGATGACACCTTCTGCCCCCTGGGGTTCACACTGCCACTGGGGGGGAAGGGCCACACCTTCTGCCCCCTGTGGTTCACACTGTCGCTGGGGGGGAAGGACCACACCTTCTGCCCCCTGGGTTTCACACTGCCGCTGGGGGGGAAGGACGACACCTTCTGCCCCCTGGGGTTCACACTGCCGCTGGGGGGAAAGGACGACACCTTCTGCCCCCTGTGGTTCACACTGCCGCTGGGGGGGAAGGACGACACCTTCTGCCCCCTGGGGTTCACACTGCCGCTGGGGGGAAATGACGACACCTTCTGCCCCCTGGGGTTCACACTGCCGCTGGGGGGGAAGGATGACACCTTCTGCCCCCTGGGGTTCACACTGCCGCTGGGGGGGAAGGATGACACCTTCTGCCCCCTGGGGTTCACACTGCCGCTGGGGGGGAAGGACAACACCTTCTGCCCCCTGGGGTTCACACTGCTGCTGGGGGGGAAGGACGACACCTTCTGCCCCCTGTAGGGCCGGTAGAGAGACTTCGGTCCCATCTCTACCTGCCATCTGGAGGTCATCCCAGGACCAGTCAATGAAGTCTGGTTCTGCTTGTCGAGTAGTTTGGGGCTTCACGAAGCTGAGCAGGTGTTGGTAGTCCTGCTCCAGCTCCCACTCTCTGGTTACCAGGTGGGTCATGTCTTTGCTCACCTAGCCTTTGTCATCCCAGACATACATGCCCATCCGGTAGTCGTAGATGTCCCAAAACCTAGACCCCTCCGTGCTGCCAAGATCAATGTCGTCCTCCAAGGCATCCCATAATAATCCCGGGCCATCATAATCATCCCCCTCCGGTAAGTCGTGTTCAGTCGTCCAGGGGGTAAGTCGAACGGTATGCCACCAGAGGGCATGGTATGCGTTGTCTAGCCAGATCTCTCGCCGTACCAGGGTCTCTAGTCTTGTCACCCACTCATCCAGGGGCTGCTCTCCCAATAGACACATTTGCATCGCCACACGCTTCTGTAGCTGCTGCTCATCACTGGGGAGACTCTCACCTCACCGCCATTGGGCATCTTCCAGGGCATCATACCAGAGTTCCTTTCTGTCTGCATCCCTGTAGTCCGCGGCCTCCTCCTCATCTTCATCATGGAATGCTGTCCGAAAATTAGCCGGTTCCATCCTGCTGTAGCCAGGGGCACTGTACAAATACTAGCGTTGCCCTCAATTTGTAACTCCAAACGTTACCAGTGTCTCCGGGCTGTTTTGCCTCGCACTAGGACGCCATCCCACCACTGCCACCAATGTAATGGATCTCCTGGCACCCCGACTGGGTACCTCCGTTGATGGACGCGTCCTAGTTTGCGTCGAGGCCTACAAGCACCGTACCGGACACCACACTACCACAGCCTCCACAACCGCCGTAGCTTAAACCTCCCAGGGAGTATGCAGCGCATAGCAATCCCCAATGTGATATAGCAATCCCCTCCAAGAACGAGACGAGGCTACGTTTTGAAGGGTCAAGTAGTACTCTCTTGCTGGCACACCCAGCATGGTTTTTATTACAGTCAGGTAAACAGAACACACCCAGGGGAAGGTATAAACAACCAATAACACAATAGTAACGCCCACAGTTTCCCTCCCCTCTACTTGAGAGATAATTGAGTTAATTATCTCCCAGCTAAAACTTACACATTTTTATACATTTTTATAACTTTATGATTTTACATAGTACATAAATAAAACTTACATTTTTATGAACAACATAAATTGTGGAACAACATATAAAAAAATGGCATGAATCAAACCAGGGGTTCAAAAGTTAGTAAAAGTATCTTTTTCACATAACACACAGACATTTCACATATCCCCCATAGTTGGCCACACAACATATAGGGACAATAGGTGAGTCACACCTCCCTGAGGCTACCTGGCAACTTTGATATAATCAGACATGGATTAGATCAGCCTTCTTTGTTCTTATATCTGAGAATGAAAACACTTTATACAATAGACTTCCTTATCTGTAACAGGATTATCTCCCATGCCAAGGTCTGCACTAGTCTGGGCCAATATTCTGCAGAGCATAAACCAACATACATATAGTATAATAGTAGGATCATATTTTAACCATAATAATAATAATGAAACAGGGTAAAACAGTGATGGGTTCCGTTACAGCTGAGATGTGAGCGCACAAAACTACCGAATAGCGCTCAGATCCTCTTCACACAGTTCAATTGCCATGTAGCTAAAGTCTTTCCCATTGTCTTTCATTATATGAATGGGCTCCATGGCATAGCTATCTGTGGTATCATGGTTCACACAGGGCAAGTACCGAATGACCCCCCTGTATGTAAAGGGCCAGAATGAGTGACATACACTCTAGTATGGCCGAATACTGTGTTTGAAGGGCAATATGTCCCAGGGCCATAGTCGCAGGGCAGGAGGCTGGCAAACAGTCCTCTCCAAGACAAAGTGGCGAAGGGCACTTCGTCACAGACGCCTTTTTTCTAGAGAAAATAAGTTTAATTTTGTTAGTCTTTCTTCATAACTTAGCCCCTCCATTCCCCTTATTAGTTTTGTAGCCCTTCTCTGTACTTTTTCCAGCTCTAAAATGTATTTTTTATGAGGTGGTGCCCAAAATTGTACTCCATATTCCAAATGAGGGCGTACTAGGGCTTTGTATAGTGGCAGAATTATATTTGCTTCCCTTGCTTCTATACCCTTCCTCAAACATACTAATATTTTATTTGCCTTTGCAGCCGCTGCTTGGCTTTGAGCGCTGTTACCTAGGTGGTTGTCCACTAGTACTCCCAAATCCCTTTCAATATCTGATACCCCTAGACTTGCTCCATTAAGATTATAGATTGAATGGCTATTCTTCCTTCCCAAATGCATAACCTTGAATTTATTTGTATTAAATCTCATCTGCCATTTAGCCGCCAATTTCTCTAATTTATGCAAATCCTTTTGTAGGGAAAGTACATCATTATCTGATTTTATTACCTTGCGCAACTTAGTGTCATCAGCAAAAATGGAGACACTACTTTCGAGTCCTACTTCAATGTCATTAATAAATATGTTAAAAAGGAGAGGACCTAATACTGAACCTTGAGGAACCCCACTTATCACATTAGACCAATCAGAGTATGTTGCATTCACAACAACCCTTTGCTTCCTGTCTTTTAGCCAGCTATCGATCCATGAGCAGATATTTACTGCAATTCCTATATCCCTTAGTTTGCTCACTAGTCTTCCATGTGGCACTGTATCAAATGCCTTTGAAAAATCTAAAAAGACTACATCAGTTGCCCTGATCCAAGTTCCTACTAACCTCCTCATAAAAACTAATTAGATTGGTCTGACACAACCTATCCTTAATAAATCCGTGTTGACTGCTACCTATGATTTTATTCAAATAGACATATTTGGCTATTACAGAACCCAGCTCCCTCAGTACCCTTGGATGGATTCCATCAGGACCTGGGGCTTTATTAACATTTATTTTCTCCAACCTCTTTTGGATTTCTTCCTGCGTTAACCAATTATTTAGTGAAGGTAGTGTAGCCCCATTATGTTGCGGTGTCCCAACCACTGGTACCTCCCTTGTGTAAACCGACGAAAAGAACCTATTTAGCTCATCTGCCTTTTCCTGGTCACTAATTATCAAATGGCCGGTGTCACATTGTAATGGTCCTATCGATTCCTTCCTGGCCTTCTTCCCATTAATATATTTAAAAAATATTTTAGGGTTAGTCTTACTTTCCATTGCAACTGACTTCTCATTTTCTATTTTAGCCAGTCTAATAGCCATTTTGCAAGACTTGTTGATTTCCTTATAGTCACATAAAGCTGCCTCTGTTCCCTCCTTCTTATATAATTTAAATGCATATTTCTTCTTCCTCATCATGATCTTTAAGTCATTGTTAAGCCACATGGGATGTGATTTACTCCTATTCATTTTATTTCCACATGGTATATGCTGATGAGTATGTTTATTTAGTAGGGATTTGAATGTTGTCCATTTATTTTCAGTATTTTCCCCTGTAAGTTCTTTGTCCCAGTCTATATGTTGTATTGCTGCCCGTAGCCCATTAAAGTTAGCCTTTTAAAATTTAGAGTTTTTGTTGGCCCCTTACAACTCTGTTTTTTGTATTCAATCTCAAATGATACTGTGTTGTGATCACTGTTCCCCAAGGGTTCCCCTATTTTTACATTTGATATTATATCAATATTACTTGTGATGACTAAATCCAAGATGGCCCCATTTCTAGTAGGTTCTTGTATTACCTGGGCCAGATAATGATCCCTGAGTGTACTCAAGAACCTGCTCCCCTTAGCTGAGCTGCTGGTCTCATTTATCCAGTTTATTTCCGGGTAATTAAAGTCTCCCATTATTAGAACTTGCCCGTGCTTAGCTTCATTTCCAATCTGTAACAATAATTGTATTTCCTCACTTTCAGCTATATTTGGGGGTTTATAGCAAACTCCCACAAATATGCGTTTAGAATTAGCTCCTCCACTGTTTAGCTCAACCCACAAAGATTCAATGATGCCGTTAGTTCCAGCATAAATATCTTCTCTGACTATAGGCTTAAAAGTTAGGCTTAACAAACAGACAGATCCCTCCTACTCTTTTACCATTTCCCCTATCTTTCCTAAATAGGTTATAACCATCCAGATTAACAGTACAGTCATGAGATTCATCCCACCATGTTTCTGTAATGCCTATTAAGCCCCATTTTTCATGTACTGCTAATATTTCTAGCTCATCCATTTTCCCAGGCAAACTGCTTGTGTTAGCAATCATACACTTTATGTTGCTATGGCTCTGCCGTTGTGAAGTGTCTGCCACTGTATTTGAGGCCCCTATTAATACCTCCCTACTTTCTATTGTAACCCTCCCCCCTTCTCCTCCCCCATGGGTAACTAATTCATCCCTTTCCCTCTCTACCCTATTTACCCCAATACTTCTATATAGTCCCCCCCCCCACCTACAAGTTTAAAAACTCCCCCAGCTGTTCTACCATCCTTTCCCCCTAGCACAAAAGCTCCCTCATCATTAAGGTGCAATCCATCCCTGCTATAGAGATTGTACCCAAGTGAGAAGTCAGCCCAGTGCTCTAAAAACCCAAAACCCTCTGCACTGCACCACTTTTTTAGCCACGCATTAACTTCCCTAAGCTCCTTCTGCCTCCCTGGGCTAGCACGTGGCACTGGTAGTATCTCAGAAAATACTACCTTGGAGGTCCTTGCTTTAAGCTTATTCCCTAATTCTCTAAAATCATTCTTTAGGACGTTCCATCTTCCACTAACTTTGTCATTGGTACCAATGTGTACCAAGACCGCCGGTTCATTACCAGCCCCTCCCAATAATTTTTCCACCCGATCCACAACATGCCGAACCCGAGCACCAGGGAGACAGCAAACTGTTCGATTGCTGGGATCTGGGTGACAAATTACCCTGTCTACCTTCCTAATAATAGAGTCCCCTACCACCAAAACATGTCTGTTGCTCTGCCTATTCTGCACTCCCTCTCCTCCAGTAGAACTGTTCTCCCGGCTGTTAGAGGGAACAGCTCTATCTGGCATTGCCATTCCTGAATGGATATCCCCAACAGTTTCACTCAATCTGGCAAATCTGTTGGTGTTTGCCAACTCAAAACTGGCTTACCTCCGCCTATTCCCCCTGATTCCCCTTCTAACTGTAACCCAGCTACCGCCCTGTCCATCCTCACTAGCCCCAGCTAATCCCTCCATACTAGGCCCAGCTAAACTGTGCTCCGTGATTACCAACTCCCTTTCCAGTGTGACAATAAAATGAAGTGTTGCAATTCTCCTCTCTGTGGTGTATCACCAAATTAATATTACACAAGGTTCGTCTACATTAAAAGGTATTTATTAAAAGGCAGATAACACAATACTATAAATGTATTACAAACACAACAGCCCAGACCCACGGAGCAACACCCCCTTTTTAAATCTATCTACCTATATATATAGTAATTCCCTTCCCCAAACGCTTGATCTTACCCACGGTCAGACCATTGACATCACCTCCATCACCATCAAGGAAGAAAACAGGAAAAAGCACCAGTTTCCTGCCTGGATATATCCTTAGTTGAGATGATGTAATTTACATCACATCCTGTCCATGCATGACTTCCTTTAGCAATTGTGGGAGGGAAGTAAAGATTCTCAGCCCTCCTACAAAGGCCTGTTTAAGGAAGTCCTGAATTACCATTCAAGGAAGACAAGTTACCACACTCTCCAGATCTTCAATTTGAGCTTCCAGAGAGGCAACATGCTCACACCTGTAACAGAGGTATGGACCCTGGATCATCTGTTCCAGTAGTGCATACATTTGGCAGGTAGAGATGTCGCGAATCGTTCGCCGGCGGACTGTTCCCGGCGAACATAGCATGTTCATATGCAATATTCGA
The DNA here is from genome assembly GCA_027410445.1 of Discoglossus pictus. NCBI lineage: Eukaryota > Metazoa > Chordata > Amphibia > Anura > Alytidae > Discoglossus > Discoglossus pictus. The sequence goes on from CM050169.1 coordinate 223,410,991, forward strand.
CCCGCCCCCTATACTTTATCATTGAGCAAACTTTGACCCTGCAACTCACAGTCAGCAGACACATTCCAGCAAATCAGCATCATACCCTGCCTTCCAGACCCTTCTAACTCATCGACAGCAGCCATTTTGGAATCATAACTAACTTGCAGTCATACTGAGAGGAGGCTGAGTGTAGGTGATACTGCATCAATAGGGAAAACTATAGCTAGGCTACTGTAAACAGTGTGCAATACAGTCCTGAATGACTCTTTTGATCTCTGCTGCAAGGACACCCCTTTGTCTCTTCCCCCCCTTATCATCATCCTCCCCTCACCTTAGCACCCAACCCTAACACCCCTCACACTTATCCATAACACCCATCAACCTAACACCTAACCCTAACACCCCTTACACTTATCCCTAACACCCCTCACCCTAACACCTAACAATAACACCCCCCACACTTATCCCTAACACCCCTCACCCTAACCCTAACACCCCTCACACTTATCCCTAACACCCCTTACCCTAACCCTAACACTCCTCACACTTACCCCTAAAACCTAACCCTAACATCCCTCACCCTAACACCTAACCCTAACACCCCTTACACTTATCCCTAACACCCCTCACCCTAACACCTAACCCTAACACCCCTCACACTTATCCCTAACACACCTTACCCTAACCCTAACACCCCTCACACTTATCCCTAACACCTAACCCTAACATCCCTCACCCTAACACCTAACCCTAACACCCCTTACACTTATCCCTAACACCCCTCACCCTAACACCTAACCCTAACACCCCTCACACTTATCCCTAACACCCCTCACCCTAACCCTAACACCCCTCACACTTATCCCTAACACCCCTCACCCTAACCCTAACACCCCTCACACTTATCCCTAACACCTAACCCTAACATCCCTCACCCTAACACCTAACCCTAACACCCCTTACACTTATCCCTAACACCCCTCACCCTAACACCTAACCCTAAAACCCCTCACACGTATCCCTAACACCCCTCACCCTAACACCTAACTCTAACACCCCTCACACTTATCCCTAACACCACTCACCCTAACCCTAACACCCCTCACACTTATCCCTAAAACCTAACCCTAACATCCCTCACCCTAACACCTAACCCTAACACCCCTTATACTTATCCCTAACACTCCTCACCCTAACACCTAACCCTAACACCCCTCACACTTATCCCTAACACCCCTCACCCTAACCCTAACACCCCTCACACTTATCCCTAACACCCCTTACCCTAACACCCCTCACACTTATCCCTAACACCTAACCCTAACATCCCTTACACTTATCCCTAACACCCCTCACTCTAACACCTAACCCTAACACCCCCCAAACTTATCTCTAACACCCCTTACACTAACACCCCTCACAATTATCCCTAACACCCCTCACCCTAACACCTAACCCTAATACCCCCTTACACTTATCCCTAACAGCCCTTACCCTAACACCTAACCCTAAAACCCCTCACACTAACACCTAACTCTAATACCCCCTTACACTTATCCCTAACAGCCCTTACCCTAACACCTAACCCTAATATCCCTTACTCTAATGCCCATCACACTTATCCCTAACACCCCTTACCCTAACCCTAACACCCCTCACACTTATCCATAACACCCATCAACCTAACACCTAACCCTAACATTCTCACACTTATCCCTAAGACCTAACACCCCTCACACTTATTCCTAACATGCCTCACCCTAACACCCCTTACACTTATCCCTAACACCCCTCACCTTAACACCCCTCACACTTAGCCCTAACACCCCTCACCCTAACACCTAACCCCCTCACCCTTATCCCTAACACCCCGTACCCTAACACCCCTCAAACTTATCCCTGTGTCTCTTCCCCCCCCCTTATCATCAAGGGAGGGGGGAGGATGATGAGGGAGGGGGGAAGAGACACAGGGGAGGATGATGAGGGAGGGGGGAATCAGACACAGGGGAGGATGATGCGGGAGGGGGTAAAGAGATACAGGGGAGGGTGATCAGGAAGGGTTGAAAGAGACACAGGTGAGGATGATGAGGGAGGGGGGAAGAGACACAGGGGAAGATGATGAGGGAGGGGGAAAAGAGACACGAGGGAGGATGATGAGGGAGGGGTGAAAAAGACATAGGGGAGGATGATGATGGAGGGGGGAAGAGACACAGGGGAGGATGACGAGGGAGGGGGTAAAGAGATACAGGGGAGGATGATGAGGGAGGTGGGAGGATGATGAGGGAGGGGGGATGAGACCAAGGGGAGGGTGATGAGGAAGGGGGGAAAGAGACACAGGGGAGGATGATGAGGGAGGGGGGGAAGAGACACAGGGGAAGATGATGAGGGAGGGGGAAAAGAGACACAGGGGAGGATGATGAGGGAGGGGGGAAAGAGACACAGGGGAGGATGATGATGGAGGGGGGAAGAGACACAGGGGAGGATGATGAGGGAGGGGGTAAAGAGATACAGGGGAGGATGATGAGGGAGGTGGGATGAGGCACAGAGGAGGGTGATGAGGGAGGGGGTAAAGAGATACAGGGGAGGATGATGATGGAGGGGGTAAAGAGATACAGGGGAGGATGATGATGGAGGGGGATGTTAGGTTTTTTATACCCTTTATGGATTAAAACCAGACTCTGCATCAACTATGTAATTTTCCGTGGGAGTTTTGACATGGATCCCCCTCCGGCATGCCACAGTCCAGGTGTTAGTCCCCTTAAAACAACTTTTTCATCACTATTGTGGCCAGAAAGAGTCCCTGTGGGTTTTAAAATCCGCCTGCCCATTGAAGTCTATGGCGGTTCGACGGGTTCGCCGGTTTGCCAACATTTGCGGCAGTTCGCGGTTCGCGAACCGAAAATTTTATGTTTGCGACATCACTATTGGCAGGATGTACACTGAGTGAGGTTACCACTGGACTGACTCATGATGATCAGTTACAAAAATACAGTGAGAAAACAAATCAATGTATTTGTATAAAGGTTTCTTTTCTACACCTTAAACCAAACAAAACAGAAAAAATATATACGTTTGTTTTCTGTTTTTTCTTATAGTACCCCTTTTCTTTGGATTTCCTCCTTTTATTTAATCTCCTACACACAAACTACACTTACACTAGAAATGATTGCAAGCTCCCTAGCTCTCACTTCCCTTGTTAAAATAGACCCCGCCTACTTGCCTGTACAATGATAAATTCATATGCCAATCATATTTCAGCCAATCAGAATGAGTTTACAGTTCTCACCCTGCTCAATATTGATTTTCTATTAGGACCAATCAGATTGCTCAGATTTATGAATTTAAAATCTGCAGTGAACTGTATTTACCTATGATAAACAAAATATACACATTCATTAGGCAACAGTCGTCACCAAATAATTTTAAATACATTGATACAATTTCATTTTTACTGTATGATTCTTTACACTGCTATTTGTAGTCAATTATATTTTGCATAAAGATATTTTTTTAAAACAACTATATATAAATATAAACAACTAAATATATTGTTGTTATACTGTATGTATGAAGCTACTTCTGTGTTTTTACAGACCTTATAGGACCTTCAAATATGTTAGTTTATATGTGTAAGTATGTTTTTTGATATGTCAGTTTTTTAGGAAATGTAAAAGTTGTTTAGTATTTTAGGTTATCTACAAATGAAAATAAAGTTATTGAATTAAAAGGATGTCATTATAATAAAATTGAGATAAATGCTAGAAATGTATTAGCATTAACATAACAGCGTTAAAGTATAGTTCAGATTGCAGAGCAGAATATGGCATCTTTAGACTGGAAAATTTGGGAACATAAACTTACATACAACCTTAACGTCCCTCCGTCCCCATGCAAAAGTTTTTTGATGACATGCTTCATGACATCATCTGTGACATTAGAAGACATCATTCATGACATCACATATGATATAAATGACATCATCACTCATGATATCACATATTATAATTGTCAAACTGTGATTCGTCGTCAAATTTGCGACGAATCGCAGTTTGACAATGATCCGATCGCAAAGGCGATCGGATCGTGCGCAAGCGCATGCGCAATGTGCATCATGAACTGGGCATTGCGCAGCAGTAGCCGCGCAGGCACAGAGCGCTGCGTGAGCCGCGCATGCGCACAGCGCGGCACGAGCCGCGCATGCGCACAGTGCGGCGTGACCTGAGTATGCTCAATGCGCGCCGTAACCCGAGCATTTCGCATGCGCGGCACATAAGGAGAGAAGAGTGGGAAAGGGCAGAGACACAGAGGGTGAGGGAAGAGACACAGAGGGAGGGTGAGAAGAGACACAGAGGGAGTGGGGAAGATGCACAGAGGGAGAGTGGGGAAGAGACAAAGAGTGAGAGAGGGAAGAGGCACAGAGGGAGAGGGTTGAAGAGACACAGAGGGAGGGGGAGAGACACAGGGGGGAGAGACACAGAGGGAGGGGGGAAGAGACACAGGGGGGAGAGACACAGAGGGTGAGGGGAAATAGACACAGAGGGAGAGGGGGGAAGAGACACAGACAGAGGGGGAAGAGGCACAGAGGGAGGGGGAGAGACACAGGGGGGAGAGACACAGAGGGAGGGGGGGAGAGACATGGGGGAAGAGACATGGGTAGATGAGGGAAGAGACACAGGAGGGGAGGGGGGGAAAGAGACACAGGGGAGGTGGAAAGAGACATGGGAGGGAGAGGTGGGAAAGAGAAACAGGGGAGGGAGAGGAGGGAGTAAGAGACACAGGGGAGGTAGAGGAGGGGGGAAGAGACACAGGGGAGGTAGAGGAAGGGGAAAGACACACGGGAGTGAGAGAAGGTGGAAGAAACACAGGGGAGGGAGAACAGGGGGAAGATACACATGGGAGGGAAATGGGGGGGAAGAGACAGCAGGAAGGGTAAAGATACACAGTCCAGGGGGGAACAGGCACAAAGAGAGAGGGGGGGGGGAGAGGCACAGAGGGAGAGGGTGGGAAGAGGCAAAGAGGGAGAGGTGGAAGAGACACAGAGGGGGGAGAGATACAGAGGGTGAGGGGGAAGAGACACAGAGGGAAAGGGGTGAAGAGGTACAGAGAGAGGGGGGAAAGAGGCACAGAGGGGGGAGACACAGAGGAAGGGGTGGAGAGACACAGGGGGGAGAGACACAGAGAGAGGCGGGGGAAGGGGCACAGAGGGAGAGGGGTGGAAGACACAGAGTGGGGAGAGACACAGAGGGTGAGGGGGGAAGAGACAGAGAGGGAGAGGGGGGAAGAGAGAGAAAGGGAGGAAGAGGCACAGAAAGAGGGGCCGGGAAGAGACACAGGGGAGGCAGAGGAGGGGGGGGGGGAGAGACACAGGTGAGTGAGAGGAGGGGGAAGAGACACAGGGGAGAGAGTGCAGGGGGGAAGATACACAAGGGAGGGAAATGGAGATACGAGGAAGGGGGGAACAGACACAGGGGGAAGGGGAAAGAGACACAGGCCAGGGGGGAACAGACACAGGGGAGGGGCGGGAGACACAGGCGGGGAAAAAGATGCATGAGTGCGAGAAGGGGGAAAGAGACACAGGAGGGAAAGGGACACAGGGGAGGGGTTTAGAGACACGGGAGGGAGAGGGATGTAAAAACACAGGCAGGCAGGAGATACAAGGGAGAGAGAGGAGGTGAAGGAGACACAAGGGAGGGAGAGGAGGGGGAAATAAGACCCGAGGGAGGAAGTAGACAGGGGGAGAGACTCGCAATGAGCTCCAAAGGGGCGCATTGCAAGGCCTGTGATGAGCGCCAAAAGGCGCTCATCGCAAGGCCAGTAAAGTTGAGGGGAAGAGGCTCCCATTGTGTGGCAAACAGCATTGCCAGGCTTCACTTTTTATTGCCGTAATTTTTGACGGGCAAGTCGCTAGTTTAATATAATATGAAAAATGACACCATACATCACACTAGAACCCATATGATGTCACTTAAGGAAACATTATTTTTACAAATGATTTTTAAAATAATGACAATATTAATATTTGCAAACAGTGATAATGTACTTGATTGAAAGAATATGATTATTGAACAATTTGAATTCTGTCAACCTTCAGAGACTAGAAATTCTAGAAAGAAATACAAGCCTTTTTGGCATAATAATAATAATCATTAATTATTAATAATTATTTCTAAGCTTTAAAGTTATTTGGTTTGAGTATCGAGTCTGAGTATTTGGAGATGTAATATACTGTGGTCCCTTGAGTGTATTTTAAGTTATTTAATTTTAAGTCTGTATGATTCTCTTCTTTTTTTCTTGTGTATGTGCCATAAATTGCCTTTTTTTTGGTATTGTATATGTAAATTATTTTTAATAAAAAAAAATAATAATTACATGTTCTGTAAAATGCAAACTTCTATTGGCCCTTTCCCAGTGGAATATGACAGTTACTGTCAATTCAGTTTGAGGCCTATCTTCAAAGTATAGGGAAATGTGCAAGTGATACGCATTTTATGAGAGTAAGAAAAACAATCTGACCTAGAAAATAGAAGCTGACACTCAATAAGAATGACTTGTGTCACCTTCTAGGTAGTATACTGAGTGTCACCTTCTATTTTCTAGGTCAGATTGTTTTTCTTACTCTCGTAAAATGCTTATCATTTGCCCATTTCCCTATACTTTGAAGATAGGCCTCAAACTGAATTGACAGTAACTGTCACATTCCACTGGGAAAGACCCAATAAATGGATCACACCACAAGGCTTAAGGGGTAAGCCCTTCCTATTTACCTAGCTGCAGGTTTCATAATTGTATTTATATTTACATAATGACATTCCTAAATATGAAACAATAGGCGGCAGTAGCTCAAATTAAATATATATGTGTTTACCTGACAGTAAAATATTTGGCATTTAAGTAGACTTGTATTTAATCATGTGGCTTGACTTGGCAGGCATTAGGCATTTTGATTCATTGAGTTAAGACCACTTAGGGATATGAAATAGTTTTCTTTTTAAATGGACAATGTATAGGTAAAATAAGTTGTAAGTTGGATCAAACATAATGAAAGTCCTATTAGCCTTATTATGCATATGAAATTATTACTATATTTCTATTATCTATGCTCACCTGTGCTGCCATGTTGGTATCTTCGCTTCCTCCCATCACTCAGAGTGTGTCACTGTGTATGGTGAGAAAGCAGCAAGCTGTGAATCCTTTATAACCTCCATATTGCATCTTCTAAAGCTAAGAAGGCAGGGCCAAAAGCTTCTTATTGTTTCTAGCACTGAACACTGTAAAGCATAACAGTGTGAATCAGCAGAAAACTGCTAACCTTGCTGTGTTTTATTAGATATGAAGATGGGAAATGGAGATTCAAAATGTTCTGTTTGCCAAATTCCCTCAATGATACTCTCTAAGGGATGAGAACAGTGAGAGAAGCTAACATGTCAACCTCCTAGAGGCTTTAAAAAGTCATGACTAGATTTGCGTCTATGGTCCCACTTTATGAATTATAATGGACTATGCTATAAAGAAAGTAGTCCGTTCATTTTTACAAAAGGTACTGTCGTTGTGACCAAGCAGGGTAGAAAATTCCACAAGGTAGTGACAGAAAGGTCTTGGCAGCAAGAGTGTGAGGAAGTGATGATGAGTGAAGAGGATCATGGGAGTAAGTGGTGGTTAGGAATCAGGAGAGTAAATGTGATATATAAGAGGGAGATGCATTGTTGAGGATGTTTTAGGTGGCAGTCAGTATTTTTAATTAATTCTGCTGGATATGGAATGCCAGTGAAGGGAATGGCAGTGGCAAGCAGTAGATGACAAATGTCTACCACATTTCTGGGAAAGAACTGAGAATAAAGATCTAATGAAGTGGTTAGGTGAACGTCGAGAGGAAGCCCTGTTGGGAGAGGAAAGGAAAGTCTTCTGCTGCAAATAACAAATCAGAATATTGACCTGGAACATTAGGACTTTGAACCAAGGCAAATTGGGCATTGTTAAACATTATATGACACAATTAAATAAATATCCTAGGAATTAATTAACTCAAATGTACTAGAATGGAACATTTCATATCTGATAGCAACCAGATTTTCTACTGTAGTCAAGAATCCTGCTAAAGAAATATAGTATCCATAAACAATCAAAGGGTGGCCAAAGCAGCACTCATTTACAACTCAGGAAATGAATGATTTCAATCAAAATTCAAGGCAAGCCATTTAACATCACGATGAGCCAAGCATCTGTCCCAACCATGGATGATGAAGCAGCTGAAGTAGTCCAGTTCTACAAGTATATTCAACACATCCTAGATATAACACCTAGAAAAGATGTTACTCTCATCATAGGAGTTTGGAATGCTAAAGTAGGGGATCAAAAGACCCCTGGAATAACCGGGAAGTTTGGCATTGGAATACAAGGCATTGGTGGTAAGAGATTAGTAGATTTAAGTCAAAACAATTCTCTGGTAATAGTATACACCCTCTTCCACTCTACACATGGGCATCACCAGATGAACAATATAGAAATCAGATTGACTATATACTGTAAGACTCTGTGGTTAGATCCGAAGTACGGAAGGAGTACATTGATAATAAGCCAACGGCTGAACTGTTGCAGCGATGGAAGCACCTGAGAGAAAAAGGGTTGCTAAAGCCAACCCCATCCAAGAAGGTGGCGCTTCTCACAGCCTATGTCAGAAGATCCAATCTCTTCTTGGGCCTCCGGGAGCAAACCAGGACCTTATGGTAAGATTTGGGCAAAGGGAAATGATGTGCACATGCCTCTGTTTTAGAAAGTCGGCAGACTCCCTGCTGCAACAACTGTGTATATAAAAGCAATGAAAGCAGAGGATCCATGTCCATACCCGATCTAACTGATAATCTTGTTCCCATATCAATGGCACAATCAAGAAACAAGAGCTATTAGAGTATGGTTTTGCAAAATTGCATTGCTTTAGATTATATTTTAACTGCAAAAGGTGGTACTTGTGCTATAACCAAAGATGAATAGCGTAGGCTTATACCTGGTGCCTCACAGTCTGTGGAATAAGATCTGAACAAAGCCTATTAGGCTGTACAAACGTTACTTCAAGAAATTACTGAATCATGGTGGAATAGCATTTTTGAAGACATTGGGGGTAGTGTACAAAATATATTACACAAAATATTCATTTGTATCCTTATAATTTATTTATTTATATGCTTGTATAAAAATCATAGTGCAGAGCACTAGAAAATAGGCCATAAGATTGGTTTATTCCACTGTGTTGTCTGCAGTGGAATGTAAGTTTGTATCAAAGAAAGTTTCTTGTCAAGTGTCACAACTGAACAAAGGAATGCAGCCTGAAGCATATAACATCACAAAGCTGGGTACTAACGGTTTTACACAGAGACTGAAAATGAATTCCAAGGTAAAATATTAAACAACGGATTGACTGCTATAAATACATTACTTCCTCTACAACAAAACAAAGTAATATATTATAATGTAATACTATACAGTGTCTGACCCAGCTAAAATCTAGAAAACCTTGTCAGGACAGACCTAGTTGTTTGGAACTCCAGGATGAACAAGCCTATCACTTAGCAATAGTGATATCCCGAACAGTTCGCCGGAGAACTATTCGCTGCGATTTTCGCATGTTCGCGTTCGCGCCGAACGGCGAACATATGCGCTTTTTGGTCCGCCCCCTATTCTTTATCATTGAGGAAACTTTGACCCTGCACATCACTGTCAGCAGACACATTCCAGCCAATCAGCAGCATACACTCCCTTCCAGAGCCTTCCATCTGTATGACAGCCTCCATTTTATAATCATTCTGTAGATGCATTCGTTGAGAGAGGAGATATATTCTACCTGCTGTTGATTTAATAGGGAAATAGATAGCCAGGCTGTGTATTTAGCTTTAACTACACACCTGAAGGACTCCTTTGATATCTGCTGCAAGGACATCAACCCAAAAAGCCCTTTTTAGGGCTAGAACATCATTTATTGTATTTTATTATTTTTTTCTGCTGATTTAATAGGGAAATAGATAGCCAGGCTGTGTATTTAGCCTTAACTACACACCTGAAGGACTCCTTTGATATCTGCTGCAAGGACAGCAACCCAAAAATACCTTTTAAGGGCTAGAACATCATTTATTGTATTTTATTATTTTTTTCTGCCGATTTAATAGGGAAATAGATAGCCAGGCTGTGTATTTAGCTTTAACTACACACCTGAAGGACTCCTTTGATATCTGCTGCAAGGACAGCAACCCAAAAATACCTTTTTATTTTATTTTATTATTTTTTTCTGTGTAATCTAATTACATATGCCTGCCTGCTAGCGTGTGTGAGGCCTATTGCATCTAGTCTGCCAACTTTTGCCAGTGCACAGTGACACTCGTATCTAGTGCAACCGTAGTGTGCAGTGAAATAAAACAACCCTTTTTTTACTGTAATCGATTGAATATCATTTGCCTGCCTAAAGGTGTATGTGTGAGGCCTATTGCATCTAGTCGGCCAACTTTTGCCAGTGCACAGTGACACTCATATCTAGTGCAACCGTAGTGTTCAGTGACATAAAACAACACTTTTTTTTCTGTAATCGATTGAATAGCAGTTGCCTGCCTACAGGCGTGTGTGTGAAGCCTATTGCATCTACTCTGTCAACTTTTGCCGGTGCACAGTGACACTCATATCTGGTGGCACCTTAGATTGCACTTGCAGTGCCCCAAATTCGAAGTAGTAGGTCTGACCAAGCATCTTTTTCCATCTCCCTGTTCCAAAAATCCATGCCATATACACGTCCCCTGATAGGTAACGTAACAGGTATTACACTGATAGGAATGAGTAGTACAACTTAATACACCTCGCCTATCTGGTGGCACCTTAGATTGCATGTGCAGTGCCCCAAATTAGAAGTAGGAGATCGGACCAAGCATCTTTTTCCATCTCCTTGTTCCAAAAATTTATGCCATATACACGTCCCCTGATAGTGGACGTAACAGGGATTAAACCGATAGGAATAGTACTACTTAACAGTACACACCTTATAATAACGACAGAGGCAACGCGTATAATCTTCCATGCTGTGCAGTGGAAGCCCCCAGACTCTGACCTGTGTATAATCTTCCATGCCGGGCAGTGGAAGCCCCCAGACTCTGGGAAACAGAAGAAGAGGAGTCAGAGGAGGAAGGTGGCTTTGAGGAGGTGGAAGACCAAACACAGCAGGCGTCCCAGGGGGCTTGTTGTCACCTTTCGGGGACCCTTGGTGGCTGGGTGGAGGAAGAGACCTTCAATGACATCAGTGAGGACAAGGAATGGGACATGGCTAGCTTGGTATCCAACCTTGTGCAAATGGGGAGTTTGTGGTTGTGCAAAGTGACTGTTTGCGGTGCATTAAACGGGGAGATTGGTCTGTTACTGTGAAGCGGGTGTAACCCTTACACTACCTGATCGATACAACATCATACCTGATGTTTTAAAGCATGTTATTCCAAACAATTTAGGAATGTTAGGTGATTTATGCCCTTTATGGCTTAAAATTAGACTCTGCATCAACTATGTAATTTTCCGTGGGAGTTTTGCCATGGATCCCCCTCCGGCATGCCACAGTCTAGGTGTTAGTCCCCTTGAAACAACTTTCCCATCCCTATTGTGACCAGAAAGAGTCCCTGTGGGTTTTGAAATTCGCCTGCCTTTGAAGTCTATGGCGGTTTACCGGGTTCGCCCGTTCGCGAACATTTGATGGGAGTTCGGATCCGCTGTTCGCGAACCGCAAATTTGATGTTCGCGACATCACTACTTAGCAACATTTATGTTAGATCAATGTGTGATAGATAATGATACAGGGCAAGAGAAGTGCTGTTGTTGGAGGCACCACCAAGCAGAATAAGGGTCTACCACAGGAAATGTATCCAACTTATGCTAGGGGCATGAACATACAGTGTCTTGCAAAAGTATTCACACCCTTGACCTTTTACTTATTTTGTTACAATTCAATGTTTTGTTAATCTGAATTTTAAGTTGTTGAAGTGAAATGAGAAAAATATATACATAAAACTATTTTTTAGAAATCGAAAACAGAAAACTGGCATGTGCGTATGTATTCACCCCCTTTGTTATGAAGCCCATAAAAAGCTCTGGTGCAACCAATTACACTTAGAAGACACATAATTAGTGAAATGATGTCCACCTGTGTGCAATCTAAGTGTCACATGATCTGTCACTACATATACACAAATTTTTTGAAAGGCCCCAGAGGCTGCAACACCTTAGCAAGAGGCACCACTAACCAAACACTGTCATGAAGACCAAGGAACTCTCCAAACAAGTAAGAGACAATGTTGTTGAGAAGTACAAGTCAGGGTTAGCTTATAAAAAAATATCCAAATCTTTGATGATCCCCAGGAGCACCATCAAATCTATCATAACCAAATGGAAAGAACATGGCACAACAGCAAACCTGAGAAGAAATAGCCACCCACCAAAACTCCGGGACCGGGCAAGGAGGGCATTAATAACAGAGGCAGCACAGAGACCTAAGGTAACCCTGGTGGAGCTGGAGGAGAGTTCCACAACAGAGACTGCAGTATCTGTACAAAGGACGACAACAAGCCGTACACTCCATAGAGTTGGGCTTTATGGCAGAGGGGCAAATAAGAAAGCCATTACTTTCAGCAAAAAACAAAATGGCTCATTTTAAGTTTGCGAAAAGGCATGTGGGAGACTCCCAAAATGCATGGAGGAAGGTGCTCTGGTCTGAAGAGACTAAAATTTTACTTTTTGTCCATAAAAGAAAACGCTATGTCTGGCGCAAACCCAACACATCACATCACTCAAAGAACACCATCCCCACAGTGAAACATGGTGGTGGCAGCATCATGCTGTGGAGATGTTTATCAGCAGCCGGGACTGGGAAACTGGTCAGAGTTGAGGGAAAGATGGATGGTGCTAAATACAGGGATATTCTTGAGCAAAACCTGTACCACTCTGTGCCTGATTTGAGGCTAGGACAGAGGTTCACCTTCCAGCAGGACAATGACCCCAAACACACTGCTAAACAACACTTGAGTGGTTTAAGGGGAAACATGTAAATGTGTTGGAATGGCCTAGTCAAAGCCCAGAACTCAATCCAATAGAAAATCGGTGGTCAGACTTAAAGATTGCTGTTCACAAGCGCAAACCATCCAACTTGAAGGAGCTGGAGCAGTTTTGCAAGGCGGAATGGGCAAAAATCCTAGAGGTAAGATGTGGCAAGCTCATAGAGACTTATCCAAAGCGACTTGGAACTGTGATTGGCGCAAAAGTTGGCTCTAAAAAAGTATTGACTTTAGGGGGGTGAATAGTTATGAACATTTACATTTTCTGTTATTTTGTCCTATTTGTTGTTTGCTTCACAATAAAAAATTAAAAAAAACATCTTCAATTTTGTGGGCATGTTCTTTAAATTAAATGATGAAAATCCTCAAACAATCCATGTTAATTTCAGGTTGTGAGGCAACAAAACACGAAAAATGCCAAGGGGGGGTGAATACTTTTGCAAGGCACTGCAGGAGGTGGCACAGGAACAAAAATAATAAAAAAGTAACCAATGCAGGACAAAGAAATACAGTCTGAAGCATGTACGCTAGCACATAATTGGGTACTAACAGTTTTAAACAGAGATAAACAATGCAATCCAAGGTGTTACATTACACAACTGAATGGCTGCTACAAATAAATGTTTTCCACTGCAATAAAACAAAGTAATATATTATAATGTAGTACTATATCATACACTGCTCTCACTTAACAGTGAAAATAGATGGAAAATATAATATTTAACTTGAAGTAAGCGATCTTCTGTGTCAACTCAGGGATATTCTTAGCCTCATATTCATATTCTGGCCGATTATTTATTGCCACAAGCTCCAATTTATTGTATCGAGCTCCTCTAACTTGGACTATAAAGTACAGTGGAGGGGAAAAGTATTTGATCTCCTGCTGATTTTAAACGTTATAGGCAGCATTCCTCCTCCTCCAAATGCGGCGAGTTGAGTTGATGCCAAAAAGCTTGATTTTGGTCTCATCTGACCACAACACTTTCACCCAGTTCTCCTCTGAATCATTCAGATGCTCATTGGCAAACTTCAGATGGGCCTGTACATGTGCTTTCTTGAGCAGGGGGACCTTGCAGGTGCTGCAGGATTTCAGTCCTTAACGGAGTAGTGTATTACCAATTGTTTTCTTGGTGACTATGGTCCCAGCTGTCTTGAGATCATTAACAATATCCTCCTGTGTAGTTCTGGGCTGATTCCTCACCGTTCTCATGATTATTGCATGGAGCAACAAACCGAGTGAGACTGACAGTTATTTTGTGTTTCTTCCATTTGTGAATAATCGTATAATGGCAATGGTCTTGTAGCCCATTCCAGCCTTGTGTATGTCAACAATCTTGTCCCTGACATCCTTGGACAGCTCTTTGGTCTTGGCCATCGTGGAGAGTTTGGAATCTGATTGATTGATTGATTGCTTTTGTGGACAGGTGTCTTTTATACAGGTAACGAGCAGAGATTAGTAGCACTCCCTTTAAGAGAGTACTCCTAATCTCAGCTCGTTACCTGTATAAAAGACACCTGGGACCCAGAAATATTGCTGGTTGATAGGGGATCAAATACTTATTTCCCTCATTGACCAGCAAATAAATGTATAACTTTTTTGACATGCGTTTATTTTTTTTTGTTATTCTGTCTCTCACTGTTAAAATATTCCTACCATTAAAATTATAGACTGATTATTTCTTTGTCAGTAGACAAACGTTCAAAATCAGCAGGGGATCAAATACTTCAACCAACCACCCACCCCTCCTACACTGTATCCTGTCCCTTCAAATCAACCATCGCTCCCTGCACTTCCCCCTCATTAACTGGTGGCTTTAAATTCACCCCTGTAACACAGCCCATTTTCCGTAATCAAGTAATCCCTTCCCGTAAGAAGGTCTATAGTCCAATTAATCATTTAGATCAATGGAGGAGTCTACACATTGTGCAATGGAGATTCTTGTCAATTGTAAAAGTGAGATGCTTGCATTAGAATCCAAGCCCATTTCATGTAAAGGCGTACCTTGGCTTCTCTCTCTACACTCCCCAATCCTATTGCCTCACGGTTGTTTAACATATTACCATCCCTTCCTAGATTCCAAACTCGCAGCACCCATGCTAACAGATCCTCCCCAGGTTGCTATGTACAGTATATTTAGTACCATTGTAAGTCAATTATCTTGCTGGCCAGGACCTTGTGTCCGTTGTTCGGCTGCATAATCACAATCCTTAGCCTCCACATTTTCAACCCCCATCCCTGCAACTCTATCCTTTATCTCTGAGTCACTATGGGTTGGGCGGCTGCCTGTCCCCCCTCATCTGTCAGGTCATCTTTCTCTGACTCCACATCTGTCTTTGACCACTCTGCTAAATCCTCCCACTGTTCTGTAGTTATAATTGCCTGCACTTGCTCGGCTCCAGTGATCCATTTTTGTTTACGTTTACATCTCCTCCGATTCACCACTTTAACTACATATTGCTCAAACTATTGTTTAACATTTTATTTCTGTTTTTCCTTTTCTTTGATACACATCCTTTTCTTTGATACACAGAGTCCTATTTAGTACTTGTAATATTTTTGACAGAAACGTGATACTTTTTTAAGTTGCGGGTCAGAATTTATTTGCAAACTAGAGCTAAGGGTCTAATAGAATATTTATTTTGTGTAACTTTAATTAGTTAGAGCTTGTAATAAAGCTGTACTAAAACCAATGGAGTTCTAATGCTAAATTTGCATCTTTGGCTGACCCATAGTGATTGTGGGTGGGGAACTCATACTCGGATTTCGAGTAGCTAATAGAATATGTGCCAATATTAAGAGTTATTGAGTATTGAGTAAGATTTATGGATTCACGATCCAAACATTTAAAGCATAATATTTTTATTTAAAGCATAGCAAAATGTTTACCAGATTTTAATTAACGTGCAGGAAGTCCCGCTTAAGTTAATTCAAGCATATTGTATACCCAAGTTCCTTTGTAAATTAGGGTTTTGATGAATAATGAATGCATTAAACTTAATGTTTAATCCTGATTTAGTATCTCTTTTTAGGGGCTTAGAAAAGTGTGTTATTTCTGGATTATATTAAACTAAGAGGATATGAATTAAGTTGAATAATAATATAATTATTTTAATATTTTCATAACCATTTGTGAGTGTACTCAGGTATTTATAGAAAGATTATCTTATTGACCAAAATATTTATATAGTGTAATTGGTTAGTGAATTATGCACACACCATATTTAAGTGGAAAACTGTAGAATAATATGATTATTGAACAATTATGATTATTGAACAATTTGATATCTTTCAACCTTTAGAGACAAGAAATTCTAGAAAGAAGTACAAGCTTTTTTTGGCAAGAAGTTAAATCATTAAAATAATTATTTCTAAGCTTTAATGTAATCTGGCTTGAGTAGTGAGTATTTGGAGAGGTAATATGCTGTGGTCCCTTAAGTTCATTTTAATTGATTATATTAATATAATTGTAAGTCTATGTGAATCTGTTCATTTTTTTCTTGTGTGTGTGTGCCATAATTTGCCATACTTTTTTGTTTCTTTTTGTTATGGTATGTGTATATTTATTACAATAAAAAATAAATAAAAGAATATCATGTTCCGAAAAATCTAAATGTAAAAGGTGATACAAGTTATTCCTGTTGAGTGCCAGTTTCTATTTTCTGGGTCAGATTGTTTTTTTTTACTCATAATAAAATGCTTATCATTTTCCAATTTCCCCATTTCCCAATTTCTCAATACTTAGAATATACAGTAGGCCACTAAGTGAATAGACAGTAATTGTCACATTCCACTGGGAAAGACCCAATAAATGGATCACATTAAAAGGCTTAAGGGATAAGCCCTTCCTATTTACCCAGCTGCAGTTTTTCATTATTGTATTCATAGTTACATAATAGCATTCCTAAATATGAAACAATAGAATCCAGTAGTTCAAATTAAATATATACTGTATGTGTTTACCTGACATTCAAATATTTAGCATTTCGGTAGACTTGTATTTAACCATGTGGCTTAATGTGACAGGCATTAGAAGGAAAGAACAGCATTGTAGACCAGTGATTAACCATAGTGATTGTTTGTTTTAAGACCACTTAGAGATATGACTTTTTTTTTTGTTTAAGTGGAAAATATACAGTATCACACAAATGAGAGTGCACCCCTCACATTTTTGTAAATATTTTAATATATATTTTCATGTGACAACACTGAAGAAATGACACTGCTACAATGTAAAGTAGTAAGTGTACAGCCTGTAAGTGTACAGCCTGTATAACAGTGTAAATTTGCTGCCCCCTCAAAATAACTCAACACACAGCCATTAATGTCTGAACCGTTGGCAACAAAAGTGAGTACACCCCTAAGTGGAAATGTTCAAATTGGGCCCAACGTGTCAATGTTTTGTGTGGCCACCATTATTTTCCAGCACTGCCTTAAACCTCATGGGCATGGAGTTCCCCAGAGCTTCACAGGTTGGTACTGGAGTCCCCTTTCACTCCTCCATGATGATATCACGGAGCTGGCGGATGTTAGCAAGATGGGAAATTGTCTCATTACAAAAGGGAGGCTACCAGTTAGAATTTCAGCATATATGAAATGGTCCTTTAATCCCTGAACAATTAATCTGGTCCCATTACATAGGCCTTTTTGGGGGTTCATATTTTGCAGTAACATGACAATTGCACCTTTCTTTAGCTGCAAAATATGTGGTGGTATTCCAGAAGGAGTTAATGAGTTAATGAATTCAGTTGAAAAGTTTGTCTGACTTTCTTTGTCATCACCAAGTACAGAATCAGCACTGTGATAATATTTTTGTGGTGCATTTATTTGTTTTAATATTTCATTATTGAGGAGTAATGCATCCTTATTTTTGATTGTTAGTATTACTTTGTTGGCAAGCTCTGCATAGTCCTCTTTATTTATTGTATTTTGAAATATTGCTGATATGAGATCCTGTTTGCAAATCGTATGAGCTGGGATGTGCACGTTATCATGCATTGATCTCATATTTTGTTGTAATTGAAGATGGGTAAATAGTTTCCATAGTGTACTTGACTTTATACATGTTTCAACAATGTCGGTTCGATTTCCATGTACATCGACAGGTAATGTTTATCTAAAATTTCCACCTAACAACATTACCTTTCCACCAAATGGCAAATTATTATCCATGACTTCATGTAGCAATTGGTCAATACATTGCAGGGCATGGCATGACATCATTGTAGCTTCATCTATTATAATTAATTTATATTTTTTATTTTTTTTGCTTGTAATGATGTCATTCGAATATCCGACACTGATGTTTCCAAAATAGGAACTGGTAGTTTAAATCCACTATGCACAGTTCTTCCACCTTCTAACAAAAGTGCGGCAATTCCAGTGGTTGCAAATGGCAGTGCTATTTGACCTTGTGCTCGGACAAAACTCATCAATAAATTATATAGATACGTTTTTCCTGACCCGCCAGGTCCATCCAGATAGAAATAACACACTTTGAGCATGTCATCATCTAGGGCATTTTTGATTGCATTAAATGCTTGCAGTTGTAATGTATTTAAAGTTGCAAGTCTTTCTTCTGTTCTTTCTCTTTGCAGCTGAGTGTCACAGTCTTCAAAGTTTATGTCATCTATCAGACCTGGATCTGGCAGATTAAAACTTGCACAACTTAATCCATGAGTTAAAAAGACCTCTTGGATTTTAATTAATGCTTTTAATTGTGCAATAGGCTCATTGTATCATTGCAAAAAGTTTTCAGACATATTTGTTTTAAATATGTCCCACAAAGCTAATGCATTTGGAGCATTTTGGAAGATACAAATAAATGCAAATTGTTCACTCATCTGCCGTGGCATTTGACATAGTGCTGCTTCTTCTAGACATCTTTCCCATTCTGTATCATCAGCTAGGAAGTTTCTGTGTCACACAGCTAAATTAAATGATTGATTAACTATGTCATTAACAGTTCTTAACTGTTCAAAACTTTGTGCACCAGAAACATTTAGAAGTAGTAATCATAAGCAGAAATGTTCAAGGTCTCTTGGATTTAAAGTGTAAATTCTTGGGATTATTTTATTTCCACTTCTTTTTAGATTTCGCCATATTCCATTAACAAAAAAATAATGGTATGGAATGTCAATATATAACAATTCCCTTGCCTCTAAGTCAGTACAATTTAATTGAAACCATGCAGTTAGTGTAGTTTGGCGATGCTCACTTTGTGCCAAAGCATTTGTTTAATTTCCATCATGGAAATACACTAAATGTCTTTGTGGCAAATGTACAGCTAATCAATATACTACATGTGAGCGATCATGCATTTCATATTTTAGAAGACGCCACATTGCTTCTGGCGCACTTACATAGCTAGCATCTACATGAAGATGCAAGTTCATCATGTACTAACTCACTTTGTTCGTTATTTTCAGCACTTTTTACAACTACAGTAGCTGCATCATAGGCTTTGGAAATATATTTGTAGACATATTTAATGGATTTTATAGAAGTGCAAGCTTCCACATTAATGTGTGCATTATACTTCATAAGTAAATGTGGATGGTATGGTACCACATATCTATTATCTACCCTTTTGCCACGAATAATGGCAGTTTGTCCTTCTCTTCTTCTATATAATGGATAACCATCACAATTAGCATAAGTTTTGTCTCTATAATCTTTTGGAAATTCTTTAGTACATTTGTTTTTTTCCATACATGGTGACTGTGGATTAATATCTCCACACGGTCCATGAATCATACAATGAGTTACAATCTCATATAGTCTACCATGTATTTCTGGATCTGATAGTTCAGCAATATTTACTGAATCCAATTTGTCACCAGTATCCAATGTACCTTTCTCTTGAAGGATTATGAGAATGTGGAAGGCCTATGTTTTGAAATTCGGTGGTATAAACATAAGCCAGACATTTGCCAAATAACTGAGTTATTAATTGAGTTAATTTGATTTTAAAGACTCTTGCCACAAAATCTGGTCTATCGGAAGCAGTTTGTCCAATTAGCAGATTGTGTGTAATCTCTGGCCATTGTGGATTACATGTAAATGTAATAAATAAATCTGGTTTTACAAATTTAGTTACAATAGCCAGAAGATGGTAAAATGATGGCTTTGCCAGCTGCCAGCTCTCTGGTTGTAGCAACCTCAGCGACATAATCCATCAATCCACAATACTGTCTTACACGTAGTTTGTTGATATTTGATGGTTTAAATTATTTGCCTCAACTTGCAAATATGAATCAAT
Organism: Discoglossus pictus; assembly: GCA_027410445.1. Taxonomy (NCBI): domain Eukaryota; kingdom Metazoa; phylum Chordata; class Amphibia; order Anura; family Alytidae; genus Discoglossus; species Discoglossus pictus. The sequence continues at coordinate 223,431,299 of CM050169.1, forward strand.
GATCCATTATTGTGTCAGTTTTCCGCCACATAAAATGGGATTGAATCCATTTCGAATGGCAATTTGAGCCACTTTAAAATCAAGCAGGGAAATATTATTTCTCACACGTACTTTTGAATTTGGGTAACTCTGAAGGGTTAATTTGGGTTGCCAACCTGCTTCCCCATGTGGAAATAATATGGGATATGTCATTGGATCCAAATTGCTACTTAAGATACTTATATTAATGAAAGGTTGCTCCTCATTTCTGGGATATATGGTGGTGTCATTTTGAAAGACCATTGCAACCTCATTTGATGTTGGCAAGTTATAACAGTGTTTATCAGTATGTCGATCTCTTTTAAGCACCATATTGACATTTGGGATTGGCAATTGATGTATTTTCTGCAATGTTCCTTTTCTACTTCTGCCAGTTTTTTATAAGCTTGCGTGTACAGGTTTTGGGCCATAATTTTATAGAGCTCTATAAAAACACTGGGTAAGCATTTTTTTATTTTCTGGAAGCTACATACGTTTTTTTCTTTGCTCCCCTTCCTCTGGATGTAAATGAGAAGTCCGATGGTAAATTTGTCCTTGTACTTTAAAGCAGTAGGGCCATGTCCTGGCACATTAGCAGCTAATGTTGCCCCCATAGATGCAAAGGATATGGCACTATTATAGAATCTTATGTTTGTTTTGAAATTTTGGTAGTTGGGGAAAGTAGGCTCAGTCATAATGCTTTGTAAATATGGTGGGAATTGTTGTGTTTCTGGAAGTTTTACCTTGCCTTTTTGACAGCAACTAACGAACTCGCCATCTCTTGGTCTTTCCTGTTTGAAATGATAAGCCCCACAAAACTGACAGACAATATTCATATTACCACTATTATGAACCTCTACTGCTAAAGACTTGAGTAAAGGACAATTGTGAGAACATATATCAATATGACTCTCTAAATCATCATTAGAAATCTTATCTGATTGTTCAGCAACATTTTCTAAATGCTTTTGTTTTTTAGTTGCCTTCTTGGGGTTGAAGTTTAGTTTTGTCAGCTGATAGTCTTTTGCTTGCAAGTCTTTTGCGTTCTTTTTGTCGTTGAATTTCCTTCTGCTCCGGCATATGATGCTCTGCCCATGTTTTTTTACGCTCTCTAGTTTGACGTCTTTTCTTTTCCTGTTTCTTGTCAGTATCTGCCATACTAATCTGTAAATAAAAATATAATATTAGTATTTTTTCTCTTTATTGTAATTATTTTTTTTGAACTGCATATTTTTTTTTCTACTATCCTGTTTTGTGTGCAGCACTGTTTCCATTATGAGGTTAGCTTTATGAGGTTGGAGTTGTGAACTCCTCATTCAATAGCAATGTTTACAATTGCATAAGGATCTGTATAAGCAGTGAGTATATATTTTTTCTTTCAGTTTTTAGCTAGTGAAGACCTTACTTTTGGATAGAAGTTCAATAACTACAAAGTTCCGTAAAATAAATATGCTATGTGCTTATATAAATCTCTATTCAATTGGGTGAATTGCAATTGAATGAGACCCTTAGTTAGGTTGCAGTGTATTTTGAGAAAGTGGCACATGAAATATGATAGTTCCTTCTTTTTTCCATGGCCCTCATTCAATTGCAATTTGGCCAATTGAATAAGGCTCTAAATAAGCACATAGCATATTTTTTTAAAGAAGTTTTTAGTTAGTAAGCATCTCTCCAAAAGCAAGGATTTCACTAACTAAAAACTTCTTTAAAAAAATATGCTATGTGCTTATTTAGAGCCCTATTCAATTGGCCAAATCGCAATTGAATGAGGGCCCATGTGTTTTAGATTATTTTTGGAGCGCCTTTGTTGTCATTACATATTTAGGGTAGGGTATGGAGTTGGGCTTAAATGTTTGTGCAGGAGAAAGCATATATATCTTTAAATTGTGTATATGTTAACATCCTTTTTTCTTTTTTTGTGTGCATTAGGTTTTTTTTTTTTTGCTCTCCTGTTTTGCATGTGGCAATGTTGTTATTAGGTTTTTCCGGTTATGGGGTTACACTTATATTGTTAGGTTGCAGTACGTTTCCACAAAGTCAGACAAAAAACAGGATAGGTCCTTCTATTTGATATGTGTAAATAGCAGTATTTTATTTTCTCTTTAACGTGTAATACTGTACCTATTTCCTTGAAATCTGTTGTGTGGAAATTTCTGTTGAGACTGAAAGAGAGAGATGCAAATGTTGCATTAAAATGTAAGTAATTAATTTTTTGTAATAAGAGCATGTAAAACAAGATATATACTTTTATTTTGTATGTATTCAGCAAGGTTTAGGTTATTGGGTTAGGCTTAGAGAGTGGTGCATATTTAAAGAGCATAGATGGTTGCATGTGTTATGTTTTAAGAAAATGTGTTGTACTATCCTGTTTTGTGTGCAGCACTGTTGGCATTAGAGGTTTAGGTTGTGGGTTTGGGCTTATAGGTTAGGGCACACAAAACACAATTTATTTTAGAATTTTGTATAAGTTAAGGATTTTTTGTACTATCCTGTTTTTTGTACACCACTGTTGTCATTATAAGTTTAGGTTATGTGTTAGACTTAGAGGTTGGTGCAGAGAAAACAGGATTCGTTCTTCCATTTTGTATGTGTTTTCAATGTTTATTGTACTATCCTGTTTTGTGTACACCATTGTTAACCTGATATGTTTACGTTCTGGTGTTGGCCTTATAGGTTAGGGTACATTAAACATAATTTGTAATTGGATTTTGGATCTTGTAACAATATTTGTTGTACTATTCTGTTTTGTGTACACCACTGTTGTCATTAGAGGTTTAGGTTCTGGGTTTAGGCTTATAGGTTATGTCATCCAAAACAGGATTTATTCTTCAATTTTGATAGAGTTAACAATATTTGTTGTAGTTTCCTGTTTTGTGTACTTCACAGTTGTCATTAGAAGTTTAGTTTATCGGTTAAGCTTAGCGGTTGGTGCAGACAAAAAAGGATTGATTGTTAGATTTTGTATGTGTTAACAATGTTTGTTGTAGTATCATGTTTTGTGTACGCCACTGTTGAGATGATGTGTAGATTCTGGTTTTAGGCTTATAGGTTAGGGCACAGCAAACCTGATTTGTAATAGCATTTTGTATGTGTTAACAATATTTTTGGGATTATCCTGTTTTGTGTACACCACTTTTGTCATTATAAGTTTAAGTTCTGGGGTTAGGCTTATAGGTCATGGCACACAAAACAGGATTTTGTATTGCATTTTGTATGTGTTAACAATATTTGTTGTACTATTCTGTGTTGTGTACACTACTGTTGTGATTAGAGGTTTAGGTTTTGGGTTAAGGCTTTTAGGTTAGGGCAGACAAAACAGGATTTAGTGTTCAATTTTGTATGTGTTACCAATATTTGTTGTAGTATCCTGTTTTTTGTACACCACTGTTGTTATTAGAGGTTTAGATTCTGGGTTTAGGCTTATAGGTTAGGGCACACAAAACAGGATTTATTCTTGCATTTTGAATGTGTAAACAATATTTGTTGTACTATCCTGTTTTGTGTACACCACTGTTATTATTAGAGGTTTAGATTCTGGGTTTAGGCTTATAGGTTATGGCACACAAAACAGGATTTATTCTTAAATTTTGTATGTGTTACCAATATTTGTTGTACTATCCTGTTTTGTGTACACCACTGTTGTCATTAGAGGTTTAGGTTCTGGTTTTAGGCGTATAGGTTAGGGCACACAAAACAGGATATATTTGTCATTTTTGTACGTGTTACCAATATTTGAAGTGCTATCCTGTTTTGTGTATGCCACTTTTGTGATTAGAGGTCTAAGTTATGAGTTAGGCTTAGAGGTTGGTGCAGAAAAAAACCGGATTCATTCTTGCATTTTATATGTGTTTTCAACATTTGTTGGAGTATTCTCTTTTGTGTGCACCATTATTGGCATTAGGGACTTCTGTGTTTTTTTTTGTTTTTCAATTTGACATTAGCGCACAGCAATAGAATATTTTGTTTTTTGTTTTTTTTAACTTGTTATGCTATACCTTTGCTGAATTCTTAGTTGTGTATAAATGACAGAGGGTCCCCCGCTGCCAATCTTCCTGCAACAGTCTGTTGAAAAAGAGACAGAGAAATGTGTTTTTATATATATATATATTTTTTTTTTTTAGTAAGAGCATATTTTTTTGGTGAAGCAAATGTATTTTTGTATATTACCTGTAGCGCTGTAAATTATTCATTGACTCTGTTGAGGCAGAGTCTGTTGGAAATGTGAACAAAAGTGAAATATTGAAATGCAGGATAAATATCTAAAACAAAAATCTGAAAAAACGTGGTTAAAAAAAAAAGGAGGATAAAAAAAAACAAAAAAAACATGCATGTACAGTACAGTGCTAAATACTGTAACTGTAACAATATACAAACTCGCCTAATTCCCATCTGCAAGCATTACTAACTATTAGCTAGTTCTCTGGAACTCACTGGCCATGACCATTAATTATGATGTGTTATCTCACAATAAATGCTTAGTTGTGACCAGCGTCATTGGTCAAGGTGTACTATCACTGTCTCCATATGATATTGTTCATCAACATTGATATCACATACATTAGCTATACAGCTGTTAGCACATGTTATATGATACTCGTGATATCAGCAATATGGGAAAATACCCATTAATACGGAGAGGGCACAAAGGTCAGCAGTCAGATTCAATGTTACTTACATCAGACCCAAGGATCTCTTCTTAGACTGATATTGAGGTTATGATCACATACTTCCCTAGTGCATATACTAATGCTGGCTGTCATTAACATGCCATTGTGATACCACCGCCAGAGCGGTATTCGTCTACATTTAAGCTAACAACAATCATGTCTTAGATATCTGGCTAAATGATAGCTTTTGATTTGTGGGAGCTACATGTTAAGGGGGGGCTGTCATGGAAGTAATGTCTATCTGAGAGGCACTGAGCTATCAGGTGCCAGCAAAAGCCGTAAACCTCATACATATCTTTCACAATTCTTGGAGATGCAGAAGATGCCTTCATGAACCTGAATTGTACCTAAAACAAAAACAAAAAAGTGACACCTACAAAATAAGGCCTTAATAAAATATAGGGACAGCAGATTCTCTTCTCAGCAGCATTCCTCAGTGACCATCAATTGGTGACATGTTCAACAGAACCCTACGTGGCCACAGAGAAGGGGATCATGGACCATGTGATGGGAGGTAGCAATCGGCTTACAAAACATCACCATCACATAGGTCAAGATCCAACACTCTGTAGCCAGGCTGGATTAGGTTAACATTGTGACAAATAGATTGTCACTGAGGAGTGCTGTTGAAAAGGCACAAAAATATTCCCAGCCCCTACATCCTTTCTAACTTAGAACATTACTATGAATAGTTTTTCAGCATTGTGATTGTAGTGTTATAAGGACAGTATTAGCCGTAACTGTGTATATATAATAATCTGTTAAACTAATTGTACTTAGTAGCTGGTTTTATAGAATTCCTATACATAATGTGTCTTTATTTTTTATTATTATTATTATTATTATTATTATTATTACCTTTATGTATATCAAGAAAATGTTTTAGTTTTTAATTAGAGACCAGAATAGTCTGAGGACCACCTGCTGCTATCCGGGTAGCAAAGAAGAGTCATAAAAGCTGTACTCTGTATTACAATATAGACTTTTGACTCTTTCATATGTACCCACAGAACTATATTATCACTGAGGAAGCTGTGTACACCACAGCGAAACACATTTTATCATCCATTTATTTGTGCATTTCGGTATATATTATACTGTATATCAGCATTTTTTATCGCTTTAGATTTTATTGCTTCACCGTTGTTTTCACATGACGTAAATTCCGACCCAGAGAGTGGAGAATTCTGTAAAACAAAAATAAACTGGAATTTTTATATACGATTGTGTATATTCTTTGTATAACAAGAACTATATCAATACATCATCTCACACACAAGATTGGAAAGATCGTATACCAATGGTATAACTACACTCCATCCAGCCGCACAGATTCACCGAACATCTAGGAACCGGTCAGAAGCAATTGCGGTTCTCCAACCACAACTCTGCGATTTCTACACTCTAATATTGGGCATCTCTGTGAACGGTGCCCCCAGAGAAGCAGCAGCCTCCTTTTATTTACCAGAATGGTACAACAGCGGCGCCACATACCCTAGCATATATAGAATCATATTGACCAAACAAGGAAGTGGGCATTCGACGGACTTAGCGCTCAGCATCTATATTGGACTAAAGATCTAATACAAATCGTATTCCTACATCCTCCTCTGGCTACGATTAGGGCCCCATCCCCTGTGTGCGGCGGCCGTCTCACAGGTGCTGGGGGTGGGGGAGCAGAGGCATGACCAGTGGGGGATCTGTTGCCAGAGGCATGGGGGGTTGAGAGGAATGGGCCGGGCTGCTGGTGCATGGAGGACGCCTCCGGGGTGGATGAAGCAGGGCTGCATCCGTGGTCACCTGCTGGACCGCACTCTAACCTGCCCCCATCCTGAGCAGCCCGGCCAGGTAGCATTCTGTCAATAGGTGGTGCCTCCTCTCCTCCCTATTGTTCCTGGCCAGGCTGCGCATGACCTCTGCATGATTGGCGGAGATGGTGGCCTCGATCCCCCGAAGACACTCTATTTGCTGGCGCATGATGGCCAGCATCGCCACCTGTGCAGCCTGGCTTGCTGGTGGTTGGGATGGAGGCCTTGGCTCAGGGCCCATTGGTGGTTGTGGAGGAGGTGGCAGAGGTGGTGGTGGTGGCCAGTGGGGAGGGGCTGTTGGCTTGCCAGTGCCTGGCTCCAATATGGTGTAAGAGGAGGGGGGCCCAGGTGAAGTCCTTCTCCTCTTCCTCCTCCTCACCAGGATATGGGGCTTGAGCTGGTCCCTCCTCCCCCTAGGCCGGATCCTGCTGGGCTTGAGCTAGCACTGTTTCTTCCTGCTCCGATTGAGCCAACGCCCCCGCCTCTGGCTCACCATTGGACCCAGACCTTTGCGAAGCTGAAAAGGAGAAACGAGAAGAGAAAGGGGATATGTGTTAATGATGTTCATGAAAACATTTTATTGAGTTCCTTCCTAACTATCTGACATCTAGGCTTGAACCTGGATGAATCACTTACAGAGCCATTGACCTCATTATCAGTGCTCTTCATTGTGTGACAGAAGAGAAGATTCACTGTTAATTGAGTGTTTAACTGCTGTCTGATTACATTCTTGTAAGCAGTTATATCATAATATGTGAATAGTTCACTGAGGCACAGACTGTTAATCATCACTGTGTCTGTAGACAAACCTTAGATTGCATTTGTTTAACTGTTCTTATTTAAATTACAATAAGGCAATAGATCACTTTAACATAGCATTCGGTGCTCTTTCACACAATGAATCTCACTTATAGTGAGGTAACTGTACCGTTCACTGAAACTCTGAGTAGCTATCATTTGCTAGCTGTGATCTTTGTTGGGTACTTGATCTTTATAGTTCTTGGCTCCTAATACTCTCTTGATTCTGGCTGTGGTCTGTGACTGCATAAGCTGGAATGGACTGGCTATTAGTTGATTACTGTTGTTATGCCCACTAAAGACAGTGATTTGTCAGTCTCATGGATTTAATGACGCATGACTGATACATCTATCCCTTGTATATTCCATGAAGCTAACTTGTCAGTGTCCTTGCTGGTCATCCTTTACATGTGTAGCGTTTTTGATGTACATGTGGTGTCATGCTGATGTATGTGATATTCACCTGACATGGAGGCTTGATACTGCTGGGTCCCCAAGCCTGAAGCTCCTGAAGATGGCACCGTGCTCAGTGGGTCCTTTAGGTTACTCTGACACTTACTGTAGGTGACAGTTACTGTGGGGACACCACTTGTTGCTGAGGCCATCTTCTTTCACTTCTTCCTCCTCACCAGGACCCTGACATCATAGAACCTGTGCTTCACAGACCTCACATTCCTTTCCTCTGTGCCCACTGCTGCTACCGCAGCCGCTACCTCCTTCCATGAATGTGCCCTAGGCCTGGGCCTAACTTCCCTACCTACTGACAGGATAGCGGGCCACTCACGGATGGCACGCAGGAGTACCACCATCTCCTGGGGGGAGTAATTGGGGGCCCTGAGCCTGCCCCAAGCCTCTTGCCTTCCTGACTGTGGGCCTGACCTCCCTTAACTGTCCCTGGGGCCTGTCCATCATCCCCGCTACGACCACCCCTGGGATCAGGCCCCTCTCCCTCTGACCCTGATGGTGATGTGCCTATCAATATGGGCACCTGCCAATCTACCTCTCCTCCTACACTCCTCCTCCTCCACCTCATCCTCCACTGCCTCCACATCCTTCACCTCCTCCACCTCCTCCGCCTCCACCACCTCCACCTCCTCCTCTTCCTCACTCCCCGTGGCCACCTCTCTCTCCTCTCTCTCCTCCTCGCCTCTCCTCCTCTTCTGATCCCATCCTCTCCACTCCTCTCCCCTCCTCCCTCCATTACAATCCGCCCCAAAAAAAAAGGATAACAGAAAATAAGTATTTTTTTATATATTTGTGGGGTAAAAACAAGTATGTTTTATGTGTAATTGCTAACTGTTGGGGTATAAGGTGTGGGGTATAGGGTGGGGGTGTGTATGTGTTGACCTGTCTATAAGTGTATCTATGTGTGTTATTAACTCTATGTGTATTTGTAGTATCTATAATCAGTATATATGTGTAATCAAAATGAATTTGTAAAACAGATCTGCTGATAATAGAAAAGAATATAACTGTAAGAACCTGCTCTCCAATATTACCTACTCTGTCTCTCTCTAGAGCCAACCACCAACTCCGGGACCTGCGTTCTACTTTGGAAGAATCTACAACACAGTCATGGGTGTGTGGTACGTAGCTTTATTATCTCCCCCTGTCAATCATTTCATGGGATACTGCTGCTCATTGGCTCTGAGGCTTGTGTCGCACTCCAGGAATTAAGGGATTGGATTGTAACTGCGGACCACATCTATTACAGTCCACAGACAGCTTGCAGGAGCAGGAAGGGTTTACGGCTTTTCACTCCGGCCCGTAGGTCACGGCATTGTTGAATTGTATTAGCTCAGTAACTACGCCGAATTTCAAGCCTTCAGGTTTTGCGGGCGTGTCGTTGCCACTATGGGCTTGGAATTTTATGTGGCTGATAGTATATAGAATACCTGAAGAACTTTAGATAGGAGCTTGTGACACTATCCAGAAAACAGCAATAAAGAATATCACCAAAATAAGGAGCTGACAGCCAAGGAAAGAGGTTGTGCTTCGTTAGCGCTCCAGCCTTTTAAACTTCTAAAATATCTATAAAGTGTTTTATATTTAATTAAATCAGCTGCATATGGAATGCCAGTGAAGGGAAAGCAGTGACGAACAGCAGATTATAATGACCAGTGGCATACACTTGCATAGCTGAGGCATTTAAGATAGATTGGAGTCGGGAGAGTCAAGTAATGGCAAGGCAGTTTAGGAATCAGTTGTAGTAATCATTCCTAGAAATGATGTGAGTGAATAAGAATTGTGGTTGTTTCTGGTAATGGACTGATAAATTGTAGAGTGAATTTTAATAAGGCGGTGGAGGTAAAAAATAGGGCCTTAAATAATAAATTTAACTACTCCTAATGTTGACTATTATTCCTCCCCAAATACATAACTTTGCATTTATTTGTATTAAATCTCATCTGCCATTTAGTTGCTCATATCTCTAATTTATGCTTATCCATTTGCAGGGAAAGTACACCATTTTCTGATTTATTTACCTTGCACAAGATAGTGTCATCAGCAAAAAAGTAGAGGTCCTAATACTGAACCCTGAGAAACCCCACTTACCACATTAGTCCCGTCTGAGTATGTACCATTTACAACAACCCTTTGCTTCCTGTCTTTTAGCCATATCTCAATCCATGAGCAGATAATTACTGCAATTCCTGTATACCTTAGTGCGAAACCAGTCTTCCAATGTGGTACTGTATAAAAAGTCTATGCAAAATCCAAAAAGTTTACATCCACTGAGTTGCCTTAATCCAAGTTTCTACTAACCTCCTCATAGAAACTAATTAACCTATCCATCATAAGTCTGTGTTGCCTCCTACTTATAATCTATTCATATTCATGTATGTCCCTTATTAACCCTTTTAAAAGCTTTCCCACTTGCAATTCATTTTTCCTTTTCTATTCTAGCCAGTCTAATAGTCATTTTTCAAGTCTTGTTGATTTCCTTGTACTCATGTAAAGCTGACTCTGTTTCCTCTTTCTTGTATAATGTAAATGCCTGTTTTTACTCCCTATCTTATAAAGCATTGTTAAGCTACATGTGATTTACTACTTTTACTTTTATTTCCACGTGCTACATGGTGATAAGTGTGTATATTTAGTAAGGATTTGAATGTTGTTAATTTACCTTCAGTATTTTTACCTATCAGTTCTTTGTCCCAGTCTATACTTTGTATTGCTGCTCTTAGACCATTAAAATCTGCCCTTTTAAAATTAAGGATATTTGCTAGCTCCTTAAAACTTTTTTTTTTATTCAATCTCAAATGAGTCCGTGTTGTGATCACTGTTTCCCAAAGGTACCCCTATTACAACATTTTATATTATATCAGTATTATTCATGATGCCTAAATACAAGATCATTTCCATCAGGTTCTTGTATAACCTGTTGTAATGTTTTGCAACTTTTACAAATCCATGTAAATAGTTTTTACTGTAAAAGTGTACTCAAGAACCTGCTCCCCTTGGCTGAACTGCTGGTCTCATTCATCCAGTTTATTTCAGAGTAGTTAAATTCTCCCATTATTAGAACTTGACCATACTTTTGCTGGATTTTCAACCTGGAACAATAAATGCAATTCCTCACTTTCAATTATATTTTGGGGTTTATAGAATATGTTTACCAATATTCTTTTAGAATTAGTTCCTCTGCTATTTAACTCACAAGGGTTCAACATTATTGCTACTTCCAACATAAATATCTTCTCTGAATATACGCTTACATTCAGGCTTAACATACAGACATACCCTCCTCTTCCACTATTTCCGCTGTCTTTCTTAAATAGGTTATAACCATTGAAATTAACAGTCCAGTTATGAAAGTAATCCCACCATGTTTCAGTAATGCCTATTAAATCCCATTTCTCATTTACTGCTAATGATTCTAACTCATCCATTTTCTCTGTCAAGCTTTATCAAGCATTCACTTTATGTTGATATGACTCTCCCCATCTCCTCCCTCATGAGTAGTTAATTCATCACCTCTCTACTCTTTCTACCCCATTACTTCCGTTTAGCACCGCCCCCACATACTATTACAAACTAACTATCCTTTCCCCTAGCACAAAAAGCTCCCTCCCCAGGAGACAGCAAACTGTTCAATTGCTCGAATCTGGGTGATAAATCACCCTATCTACCTACCTAATAAGAGAGTCACCCATCACAAAAACTTGTATGTTGCTCTGCCAATTCTGCCCAGCTTCTCCTCCAGTATAACTGTTCTCCTGACTGATAGATAGCTACTTCCCTGGCCATCTGCACCAGCCGCAACTCCACCTCCATGCTAGGCCCAGCTAAACTGTGCTCAGTGAGCACCAGCTCCCTTTCCTGTGAAGAAATCAGTTTGCTGCATAATTATTTTTTTATTTCAATATAAAAATTAAATACAATTACTGAATTTTACTGAAATATGAAGGCCAAAATGCAGTGTTAAAAACATTTGCCTTATAGAGTATTTCAGAAATGTGATGCTGCTGTGATATCAACATCTTTCTCCAGGACTTGGAGCTGCAGTGCCAGCACAGTCTACTGGACCATTCCCCTTCATCCCACAGAGAACTATGACAAGATTAAGCGTGTGCTGCTGGCCTGATACCAGGTGACCTCTGGGCATTACGGGAAGTGATACAGTGACCTGACCCAGGATGCTCATGACTTAAATGGGGAGCTGGTGTTGAAGCTCCACCATGCTGGTGATTAGTAGTGGAAGGGGAGTCAGTGCCTTCCACCATTGAGGAAGCTATCCAGGGGCTTGTGAAATTTGTTCAGCTTTGCACTCCAGCCATGATAATTTTGGTCAAAGACCAATGACACACCACTGCAGAGGAGACTGTCACCTGATGAACCAGTACAGGAAGACCTGGGGAGAAGTGAGAGTGCCTCCTCCATACAGTGGTCTCCACCAACTAGGTAACATAGAACAATGCTACCCAGCCCCATATCCCTGCTTGAATTAAAGCTCCAACCAGCAGGGGGAGCCCAACCATAATCCTCCTTGGCTGTCCAGCCCACCACTATCGCCACATCAGTCCCTATGGAGGTGCACTTCTTGGATGCCAACAGCTGGGGAATTGGAAACGTGACTTTCCACCCAGAAAATTGCTGGGGTCCCCCTCCCCCTTTCCTATGTGTGATCAAGTTGGTGGCTGACCCTGCAGCAATGGAGAACCAGTTCTTTGATTGTCCAGAGAATGGAGTCTGGTCCGAGGAGCAATATTTTGTAGTCCCTGTCCAGTTACGCACAGAAGCTACCGAATTCCCATATCCAGGCCATTACCGTGTACAACAAGCCTGTGGAAGGCTTTAAGGACACTAGATTGTGTCTGACCCTGATCCACCCAGGCCTGATGAGACCCTCCACTTTCTTGAAAAAGCAGGTGGACGTTGTGGTAGCTGGGCGCCAGCAGCTTTCTATCCCTTTAGCCTAAGTACATATCGACTGGGACAAAGGCATGAAAGAGGTGGGAGTCATGACTGGGCTCCCTGTGGATGTATTGTTAGGGAACAACTCAGGGCCCATGGAGCATTGTTATTTTGCCATGATGACCCAAATGAAACGGTCCACCACCAGGGATACACAAAAGGAGCCCAACCTGCGGTAAACCAGATGATAACTGTGGAAAGATTAGGGCCATTGGCAGACCTGACTGAGTGTAAGCAGGAGGTAAGGAAGGGTCATGCATTAGAGAGAGTTAGGGCTAGGGACTGGAGAGACAGTAACTGAGGAGGAAAGGTATCTTTGGGAGGTAAACCTGTTGTACAGGGTGACTGATTTGCTGAAGGACAAGCAACCTTGGGGGGGCGCTATGACAGCTGTCATCCCCCAGAGTTGACAAAGAGTATTTGTGCAAGATGGCAGCTGAAGAGTGAGAAGCTCTTCCAGAAGCAGAAGATTTTTTTTAAATAAATGGGCAGCCCATGATATTCCCTTAGCAGGGCACCAGGCGATCACCACACTCACCAAATCCTGACTCAGATCTTTTATTGGCCCAGAGTTTCACAAGATGTCACAAGTTTCTGTGCCTTTTGTCAGCGCTTCGGTGGCAGATGAGTGCCCTGAGCTCCCTTGCAGCCCATGCCCATATAGAAATTTTCCTTCACCAAGTGGCTGGAGATATCATTGGCCCCCTTGCCAGGCCTACTATGTTTGGCAAGAGATACATCCTCACTGTGGTGGTTTTCAGTGTCTGGAGGCTATTCTATAGGCGGCTAAAGGATAAGCATTCCCTGTGCCTAGCATAGATTAACTGCTAGATAGGCAAAGACGGGAAAACGTATTGACCACTCTGAAGTTTTCTAAAGGCTACTGGAAGATTACACTTGCTTAAACTGCTAGAGAGAAGTTGGCATTTACCAACCCATTTAGGCTATACTAGTTTACAAATATGCCTTTTGGGATGACAAATGCCCATTTCATGTCCCCACAGCTTGCTGACCACCTCCTACATGGGTGTTATGAGTTCACCCATACATACCTAGATGGCATTACCATATTTAGTCATAACATGCAGGAACAAGTGGACCACCTAGCCATGGTCCTGGGTCAGATCCGGCAAGCAGGGTTGACCTTCACCCTGATAAGCGACAGTTTGCTAAGAGGAGATGTAGAAACTAGGGCACAAAGTAGGGACTGGGAGAGTCTGGCAAGAGCCGGCCAAGGCAGCCTCTATAGAGCAGTGGCCCACCCCAGTAAGTAAGAGAGTATTGCAGGGTATTACTGTTGGTTTATTCCCCATTACAGTACCCTAGCAAAGCCACTGACAAACTTCACCTCAAAAAAGAAGCCTCAGCTGGTACAGTGTACACCAAAATATAAGAAAGCCTGTTGTGACCTGAAGGCTGCCCTATTGTCTCACCTTGTGGCAGTTGCCCCAGATTACTCTTGACCTTTCTTAGTTCAATCAAAATAGAAAAAGCTTCGGAAAATTTTATTTAAGCAATTATTAATATAAAAAAATCAGCCAATCACATCACAAGACGTGTCATTCACCTTTCTTGGTTCAGACAGGTGCCTCCACCTATGGTATTGGGGCTGGTTTCAGTAGGGTTAGGGTTTCTTATTTAGTGCTTGGGACAAAGTCCCTTACTAACTGCCATCTTGCTCAGATCCTGAAGTAAGTCTCCTTCCAGGGAATCTGTAGAGGACAGAACCTAACCAATGAGATCCATTCATTGACCAATCCAGCTCATTCCTCCTCTTGACATTGACCCATGTTAAAGCAAAGCTGAATATAGGAGTTAAAAATGTTTGCAATATTTAAAAAAAAAAAAAAAAAAAAACATTTTTGGATTGATTCCTTGTCATAGTGAAGGGGCTTGGGTACTTAAATGAGCCTGTGAGCTATACAATGTATAGCTCGCAGTGTATAGATGGGTAAGTCATTGCAGAGAGGTCAGACAAATTATGGTCCACTGGAGAAGGAACTAGCAACCCACTCCAGTATGATTACGAAGATAACCGTATGGATAAGCACAACCAGAGAAATAATCTCACACTGGAAGATGAGCCCATCATTTGAGAAAGTGCTTACCACGTTACTGGGGAAGAGCAGAGGGAAAGTGCAAGTAGAATGAGATCTAATGAAGTGGTTGAGCCAAAGTTGAGAGGATGACCTGCTGCAACTGTATCTGGAGAGAAAAGGAAAGTTTGCTGCTACAAATTCAGCATATCAACCTGTAACGTTAGAACTTATAGCCAAGGCAAACTGGACATTGTCAAACATGAGATGAATAGATTATCGATCGATATCCTGGGAATTAGTAAACTTAAATGGACTGATCAGGGACATTTCATACCAGACAGCAACCAGATCTAGTGTGGTCAAAAATCCAGCAGGAGAAATGGAGTCGCCATTACAATAAAAATACAAGGCAATCCATTTAACATCACACTGATCCAAGTTGTTCTATTCTACAAGGATATTAACACCTAGATATAACACCAAGAAAAGATGGTATTGTCTTCATCAGGTCAGAGATTAGTACAATTTGGTCAATATATTTTTCTGGTCATAGTGAACACCCTCTTTCAACAAGCCTCACCAAAGATGGAGGAGCTCTATAGAGTCAGCAAAAAAAATGCCTGGAGTTGACTGCAGTTCAGATCATAAGCGTCTTATTGCAAAATTCATAATTAAATGAGGAAAAGAGGGAAAATCATTAGACCAAGCAGATATGAAATAAAAAATATCCCCTCTGAATATGCATTAGAGGTAAAGTATAGAATTACGGGACTAGACATAGTAGACAGAATGTCTGTAGACCTTTGGACAGAGTTTTGTGACATTATCCAGAAAACAGCAACAAACCATATCATATCCCCAAAAGAAATAAACTAAGAAGGCATAATGCCGGTCTAATGAGACTTTGAAAGTAGCCCAGGAAAGTAGCCCAGGAAAGAAGGAAAATAAAAAGTTGTGGAGTTTGGAAAATATTTGTCCAGATGAATGCAGAATTCCAGAGGATGTCAGGAAGAGACAAGGAGACATTGTATAAGGAGAAATGTAATAATAATAATATTGAGATAGAAGATAACTGAATGGGAAAGTCCAGAGATCCATTTAAGAAAACTGGGGATCTCAAGAGAACATTTCATGCCAAAGTGGGTGTTATAAAAGACAAATGTGGTAGGGACTTAAAAGAAGCAGATCAGATAAAGAAGAGGTGGCAGGAATATACTGAAGATCTAAACAGGGAAGATCTAAACTGCACAGATAATCTCAATAGTTAATTCAAAGAGATGGAGCCAGACACCTTGGAGCGTGAAGTGAGATGGGTTGTAGGAAGCCTTGCTGATAACAAGGCTGCAGGAGTTGATGGAATCCCATCTGAGCTGTTCAATATCCTAACAGACAACGCTCTGAAAGTGTTGCTTGCCTTATGACAACAAATTTGGAAAACTCAAAAGTGGCCAGTAGATAGAAAAAGGTCAGTGCACATCCCAATCCCCTAAAAAGGCATGCCAACAAGGTAATGCTTAAGATGATACAAGCTCGGCTCCAAAAATATATGGACCAGGAACTACCAGACGTGCAAGTCAGGTTCCACAGAGAAAGAGGCACAAGAATCACATTGAGAAAGCAAGAGAGTTCCATAAATCAATAAGTAACTCTGCTTCATAGACTATTCTAAAGACTTTGTGTTCTTAAGGAGATGGGTACTGGATTCTACCTCCTGATGGACCTGTATGTTGACCCAGAAGCCATGGTCAGAACAGAACATGAAATAACTGAATGGTTCAAGGAGTGCAACATGGTTGTTTATCGTCACCTTATTAATTAAACTCTTCACACAGGGAATTTACCATGCATAAGGCAGTGACGGACAAGTCCAAAGCAGGAATCTATGTTGCTTGGAGAAATATCAACAACTTCAGATATGAGGATGATACTACTCTTGTGGCTGAGAGTGAGAAGGAATTAAAGGGCTTCTTGCTGAGGGCGAAATAAGAGTCTGCAAAAGCTGTCCTGCTGCTCAGTGTTAAAAAGATCATGGTAAACAGCAAGTTCTTGGCAAATAGATAGGCAATAAGTGAAGGCAGAGACAGATTTTACTTTCCTGGGCTCCAAGATCTCAGCAGATGGTGACTGCAGACATGAAATTAAAAGACTTTTAATTCTGGAGAGGAAATCTATGGCAAGTCTGGACAAGCTATTTAAAAGTATATATTACACTATTAACAAAGGTCTGCATCATTAGAACTATGGTATTTCCAGTAGTAATATAAGGATGTGAGAGCTGGACCATAAAGAAGACTGAGTGCTGGACAATTGACGACTTTGAATTGTGGTGTTGGAGAAAACTGTCTTTCTTGGGTTGCAAGAAGATTCATAAATCAGTACGACAGGAAATCAAGCCAAACTGTTAACTGGGAGGTTTGATCAAAGATGAGGTCGTATAAGCAATGAACAAGATGAGGTCATATAAGCAATGAACAAGATGAGGTCATATAAGCAATGAACAAGATGAGGTCATACAATTAATCAACATGTCCATTATCAAAATCAAGTTCTTCAAAAGAGAATGATGTAAATGGTTATTTAAGGTGAATTGGCATGAGTAGAGTTGGGTGAGGGGAAGGAGCAGTGTTTTGGATTAGTCAATGTGAGACGTGAGTGAGCTATGATCTTGATACTATCTTGTGTGAGACAATATTGGGTTTTGGAGATTTATTATGGATGAGCACCTGAAGGCAAAAGAGGAGTTCAAACAGGGATGTTGGTTTGATATCAGAGTGTTCAAAAGTGCTGTAGATTTTAAGTCTTTAGATTGAAGGTGGAATCAGTATTTAGGTAGTAGGAAGCAATCCAGTGGATTTAGGATAGGCAGTTGGTAACATTTATTAGTAGCAGGGAATATATCTGAAGAAGACAAAGGATTATGTTGCATCTGTTGTCAAGTCCAGTTCTTCAAAAGCGAATACCGTAGATCCTTATGTAGTTATTTAAACAGTTTAGAAAATGTATGTACTCCAAGCTTTAATACATTCTGTGTCTTGATATTGTTAGAAACCGCCTGTAAGGCCTAAAAACTCTTTGATAAACATATAAAATATACAAACATGAGCATGCCAAATGCAACCAGTCAAACATGGTCTACATAAAAATGCACATGGAAGCTTTTATTATTTTAATTCACAGTATATGATTTCTCCTCCTTATATGATTTACGATGGGAGTGGAGGACACTGCAACATTTACACAACCTTATTACTAAATTTCTATTTTAGCAACCGCAAAGTATATTTTTTAACTACTAAAAAGAAATAAAAGAGATTTATAAGAGCTTCTTAATAAGACAGGCAATTGTATGTGTTCATTTAGTTTCTATGTTTCCATTCATTTATATTGGGGGGTTTTACAGTGACAATTTAGGGGTAAAATGATATGCATATAAGTCCCATATAAACCTTGTTTATTTTCGCAATAAAGTTTAGGCAAGAAGATGTGTGAATATTAACCAAAGTAACAGTAAGCCCCAACTTCACTGACAATCATAGCTTTCATTCCACTGCAAATACAGTAAAAGTTCTGCAACAGACTTAGTAAATTACTACTACCTCAAATCATTTTAATTTTATTTAATGGAATTTCCTAAAATTGCCACATTTCACATTCTTTTAATGAATTTTAAATACTAGAAAGTTCTTCCAAAATTACACAGTAAGCATAAATCACTGTAACAACTATTGAAAACTCAGTCAATAATGTAAAAAGTTTATTTCACTAAAATAGAAAGTAGTTAATGCATTACATCATGAAGGTAATTTACAGAAAAAAATACAAATTGTCTCTTGTTTGCAAAAGAAAGACACTATGAGTTAAATACACTGGTCCGAAGAATTCAGTAAATGTCATCAATATATCTTACGGAAATAAAGCTCTTCTTCAGGGCAGTTCAGTATCACTGAGAAATAATGGCAAATAATGTAATGGCAATACATTTTCTGCTTTAACAACACTGAAAGGTTATGCACATATTTTATCTTTTTAACTAATTAAGTCTTATTAGACACCTAAAATGCATTTGGGTTCTATTAAAGATCATTAAAACATAGCTGAAAAGCCTTATGTTTCTGACATAAATTATCGGTAAAGTACACAACAATTTTACTCTAATTGATGGCATATTGAGCTAACTTGTTCTTGTTCTGGCTAAAAATAATTTACCTCTCCTCTACAGTCTTCAAGCACACCATGCCTCAGGTTAGCTCATGGTGCATTTCATTGACATACAGTCTTACACAATAAAGGTCTATATCTCAAGCATAACTTGAGAAAACTGGTAAATATACTTTACAACTAGCTTTTAAGTCTCTTTAATAAGAACGCAACATATTTTGGAGTGACAGTGTCTCTTAGTATGAAGTGACCAGAAGAATAATTTCAATAAATACAATATACACATTCTCTTGTACATGTACAATATTAGGGATGTAAAAAATACATTATTACAATGTGTCATATTTAATACACTGAGACATCTAACAATCTATCTTAATATAAAGTTTATTTCTAAACTAAATTTACAAAATATGTAGTATTTATGTACTACCTTCAGTCAACAAGAATAGTTCTGAAAGAATATGTCTTTATAGCAAAAAACCCTGAACGTACCATTACACACCCATTGGAATAAATCTTCAACTCCAACATTGAATAAATATGTTTTATTTTATTATAGGATCTACAAAATTAAAATACCAGGGCCTTTTCTATAAAAAAAAATGGTGACCTAATTAAAGGTTTCCTAATCTTAGCATAAGGGAAGGAAAAATACAGTTGGATCTGACTAAGCCATAATGAGTATATAAAACCAACAGGAAGTGGTCACAAGTGTAAAAATAATAATTGAAAACCAGCAAGAGCTATTAAATGTAAATTAAGAAAAAAGATAAACATAAAAAGAGTAGATGAAACTAGGCCTTTCAGCAGGGTTGGCACCAATGGGAATGAAAAATAAATGGTGGAGGAAGTTTCAACCTAAATGGATTTGGACTATTTCATTAGACCTTCCTAGTTCATATCAAAAGGGACCACAAGGAACCCTAGATTTTAGTTTCTACCAAAGCAATGGGTTAAGAGGTAATTTTGAAAAAAAATATGTTTAGTATAGTCTATTAAGAAAAGCAATGTTTATGGATGAATTGTTAAAACATGGAGAGATCAAACACACCAGTATTAATTCTATGATATTGGAGAACCAGTGATGTGACTGGTTGTATAGAGTAATGCATTTGGAGAAACGGAAATGCAGAAGAACAAGAAAATTTCCAAGCTGGAAATTATATCACAGGTATTTTACTTGACAAGAATGTTGGATAACAGTTGACAAATGGCTACATTTCTTGGTATTTTTATAAACCATTTGTAACCTTCTAAAAATGGAAACCCATTGCAACCCAGTGGTTTATATATTAATCAAATGAACCACTGGACTCATAGTTTGTGATTTATAGTAATATTCCTATATATAGAACAACATTCAAACACAACACATAATACTGTAAGCTGTGACAATTATCCATCAAATATATTTATTTACATGTTACCATGATATGAATAGTTACTGAGTGCAATGTTTTAATACATCTGAGAAATAACATGCTTGGGTGCCATTTTATTTGCTATGGTATATCGGGCAAAAAACATATAAATATATTTAACAATATGTATTTATATAATTACAATAGCACTGGAATGTTAATGCACACAGTTAGGGTTTGTAAATAAATTTACATTTTACACAACATCAAATTCATGCAACAATTTTATACTCTATGAAAAATATAATTTGTTAAGATATTTGTTGCTGGCGAATTGCAAGTTATTGGCAGTGAAACATTTCATAGCAATTTTTTTTAACAATTTAATACTATATGTGACTTCTACAACCAAATTTTAAGAAATATCACTTATTTGGAGAGATCATCATAGCTGACTGTACCATTTACGGTAATAGTATTAGTCTTAATCAACTATAAATATAGCAAAGAAATAACAAAGTCAAAACTTTAAACAAAATGTAATATTTGTCATTTATAAGTGGGTCATAATTACAAATCTACATCTATATCTCTCCTGGGTATAAAATAAATAAAAGTAGCGTCAAAGTTTGTGCTATGTAGGTATTAAAGCAGATGGATAAATGGATACTGACAAAAGTAATTTGTATACCATGCATGAGAAGTGTGATAAATAAAACATGTCTTAACTTTTTTATTTCCTTCAAATCTGTTTACTTCATTTAGACAAGAGTTTGCAAGTTGCTGTGAGAGGGTACCTCTTGGGCTAGGATAATCACTTAGGAATACACTTAAATGTATACAAAAGGTGTGGAATGGGTGATAATGGGCTACCGTGTCCAGCTCCTTTATGATCTGGATACAGGCTGGTGGGTAAGCTATGACATTGCATACTTTTTTAATCGATTGAAACTACATGTGACACAATACAATTTCATTTAGTCTGTACAGATTTTTATATAGTACATTTCCACTGCACACATGTTCACAATCTGTCTATAGCTATGACTAATGATGGAGATTTGTTTAAAATGTTAGGCTCTCCTCATCCATCTTTGTTCCCGAGGGCCGGGCAGCTAAGGTCTCAGGAATCGGGTACTAATCTAGCCCCTTCATCAGAAAAGTAAAACATTTTAATGGAATCATAGATGAATCCATTATCTATCACTCTTTTTTAGCATGTGGTCTTACAATATCTCATGTTTATATCCATTCATTCATAACTGTGATCCACTTATGTTTCTAAATATTCATTAGTAATTTTAAAATATAAAATGTATGCCAAATGGTCAGATCACCATCATTGTTTTATCCTGACCCCGATAAGGCACTTTTTTTAATAAATGGGGAGGGGTCAGCATATCATTAGGTAAACTTTTATTATTTTTTAAAAATAGTGATATTAAGTCCATACATCACAAATAGCATTATACATTTCAAAAATTAGGGAAAATGTGCATCAGAGTTTAACATCTACTGCCTACTAGTGTACAGTGCACAGCAGAGGAGGGGGTCACTAATGTATAGATATATATTTATACTCTACAATAAGTTACTCTAAATTACCCTATTCTACAGAGTTAACTTGTGATTGAAGCTTACCGAATGACTGCATTTTTTGTCAGTCATTTTATATCTTTGTAAACTTTCTGAATTCTAGTACACACAAGTTAGAATAATTCCTTGACTGCCAGATGGGCCACCAAAGCATTGATTGTGCTGTAATGCCTTGGTAGCCCCTCATGCAGCAGAAGGATTTAAAATTATTCAACAAAATATTGAGTTACTTATTGGAAAGGAGCCACGTAGATTCCCAGCATGTAGGACTAAATATAACTCCAGTCCCTTCATTATCAGGTTCCAGCAACTGAAGAATATGAGTGAATATATACTACTGGGGAGAATGTTTTATAAACTAACAGCACAAAGAAATGAGTGTTCAAATCTGCAATCTTTAGGCTTGATCTCCGCTCGAGAATGGAGGAACAATTTGATACACACATTGCATTTTTGATACCTTTAGAGGTAAAACTTTGACTTGAATATAGGTCGGTCAGCCACCCATTAAAATAGCATGCAAAGACAGTATGATTTGCATTGTAATGTATACTGTGGACATCTTGGATCTATGGTATTATAGAAATACTATATAGTATTATAGAAATTGTGTATTGATATGTGTTCATGGGAGATGATCAGAGCATAAAAGTAAACATGACCATGTTGGCCCTCGTGAAAACATATTGTCTGTAATATTTGTATATATCTTTGTAGATGTGCTACAGAGCTTCTCTAACACCCATAGGTTCTTCTTTTAATGTCTTCACACGTTTGAAAAGAAATTTCCTGGTTTTCACATACGTAATTATGGTATTTAGATACTTACATTCTTACATTTTGTAAGAAAATATTAATATTTACAAAAAAAACAATGGCTTCTGTACTGATCCTAGAGTATAATACAAAACAATAATTTGGAATATTGAATATTTACCAAAGAACAATGTCTTCAACACCGATCCGAGAGTATAATGAAAATTCATAATTTAACTAAGAAAATGCATATAGTTGATTTCAACATTGTTTACTTTTTTAAATATGATGTTGTGATTGCACAGGTTTTGATAGCTTTTTTTTTTTGCTTTTACCCTTGTTTTTGTCATGCTGTTTTAATGTGTGGATGAACAGTTGTACTTGTGCTGTTAGATGAGTGGTAGTCATTTAACCCGAATTTCTGCATATTCAGTAAGTTCCTCAGGTGAGGTGTAGCTGTCTTTGACATTCCTCTTTGTGAAGTCAATATTTGCATAGTCAGTGTCCATATGTGAAGGTTGCTGCTTCTTGTTCAGTAGGATTCGTTCAGAAACACTGAGGAACTGGTTCTAAAAAAGAGATTATGAACATAGAAAGTCATAAGAATCTCAGGAAACAAAACATCTTCGCTTGGATATCCTACAGTCAACTGTAGCAAACATTTTTGAGTTTAGAGGGCTCCCAACCATTAGATGCTTTTCTAATATAACTTAAACTACCTGGTTATTTTATCACAATACAATGACCAAGTGCTAATGTTTTTTTAATGACTTTCATGCACATTTTGATACTTTGTGATGTAAGATGTGTTCCAAAAATCAATAAAATTTCCTGTCATACATAAATAATATAATGGAAAAAAAAATAAAAGTGAGTAAGCTTTAACCCATGTTTTACTGTACAAATAGGTATTAACTTCATCTAAAAATATAATTTTCTGTCTGGCATGGCTAAAATATGAAACCTGTATTCTAAATTCCCAAAAGCCTTAAATGACTTGAAATGGTTCAAATATCTTTTTTCAACCTCAATTAATATTTTACCATTACTTAAGGCTAAAATTTACTTTAACATGTGAATCCGGTTTGGTGACACTTAATCCCGCGACAGATAATCCCATTGACACTTAAGCGGAGAAGATTAATACTATTCCAAGTGAGTTAGGCAAGAAACTCTCTGACTTATATAGTGGGAGTTATGGTGGTTTTCTTAATTTCAGCCAATCTGGTCCGTGTTAGTTCTTCAATGATCAGAATTATTCATGCGATCAACGATTAGAATTATTCATGCGATCATACTATTGTATAAGCTTATTTTTTATTTGATGGATTACTGTTGGTGAAATTGTTTGCCATATTAGCCTATCTGTGAGTATATAATCATTTCTGTGAACAATATCAGTAATAATAAGGGATAATGAAAAATATATTATGATGGTCTATAAACGTCTAGCTAATAACAGGCATTTTTTCAATTATGTTTTAGGACTCTGACAGTTGTTATTTTGTAGTGTGGTGAGTACTTCATCTTCCTCTTATACACCTCAAATTAAAGTTTATTGCTAGTATAGTGTGTCATGGCCAATATATGATTGATTTGGGGCAAAGTATTCCATTGGCAAAAGAGAGGTCAAGAAGTCGGAGTAGGGAAGCTAAACGAGTCTGCTCTCAGTGGGTTATCATATTAAGGCCCATTACGGTTATTTTGTACTCTGATTAAGGGCCTCTCATTTATTTGTTTTGTTTATCATAAAGAAATGCCTTTTTGTGACAACATAAGGCTATGACATTGTGACATTGCTGTGGATATTGAACATGCAACGCCAAGCTACTCAATAACAGCTCTGATATATGTAGTCAATGGGGTGAGCGAGTACTCTCCAATGCACATAAACAAGAGGAACAGGATCCTGAAGAAATAAAAGAGCATAATTCAAAAAGCAATAATCAAAAAATACTACAGACTCGTACTGACCAGGATTTTTACTAGTAGTACTTTTCACTGCATAATCTGACTATTTACATGTAATGCAGGTAGAATTGTCTAAAGTTTGAACCAGCAAAAATATTTACTAAGGATAGCAGTCATAGATTTTAATGGAAATCAATATTCATAACTTTTAAGTAGTAATGATCTGTATAAACTTTTCTGCTTATTTGGAGACAAAAAAGCTTGATATTTTCCTACAATCACCACGAGCTCCACCAAAAGGCAACTAACTTCCATGCAGCTGCCTATTTACTGCACAGGTTAGTGGTATAATCTAGGGATATGTACTACAATTCCTAAAACGGTTTGAAAAAAGTTGCCTGAAAGGAAAAATAGCATTTTTTGATGAATGTTGTCTCAGAAAAGATTCACTTAAAAACACAATATTTATAAAATATTCAATTAAACAAAACACATGCAACAAAGCACATTGAGATACATTGATATTATACAGTAAACATGATCAGCCAACAAAACAAGGTAACATGCAACAGGAAAAAGCACAGAAATCTATTGTGTCAGCTATTGTTTGTTTACCATGTCATCATTTTACATATAAACTCGACAGATTATAGCGTTTTAACAAAGCTACATTACAAGATAGTGACGAAGACTGCCCTGTCCCACATGCAGGGTACTTTCAAGATAGTCAATGGTGAAACAATGAGAAACTCACAAATGGGAACTTGACTTATAATAGTGGACCCGTATTTGTCGACAAAGTTTGAAAGATGACTTTAGTAATGAGAGCTAAATTATTTAGGGCTTAAAATAATGAAAGTAAAAAAATATAAAAATAATAAAATATAAATAAAACTAAACTCTAAAGATGTCTATCATTAAGGAATACACTATATAAGTGGATTGACTTCTACAGCATTGTAAGTACAGACCATAACTGGATGAAAACTATGTGAGCAATTTGGTGCTTAAAGGCATATTAAAGTGAGGTGGGTTATGAATGCATCTGATAGAGGGGTATTAGTAGTGTATAATTACATTTATTTTTGTGTTTTTTTAGCTTTGCATTTAATTCTAATTTGTCTTTTAGGCGAATGAGCATTTATGGTCCTGCAATGACCTGCAAGAGCCAGCCATGGTCTCTGTGCATGTGTCTCTGTGTGAGTGAGTGCATGCAATTTACTGGGGCTGGGAGAGATCTCAAGGGCTGGGAGAGATCTCAGGGGCAATTCACTGGGGCCTGGAGAGATCTCAGGGACAATTCACTGGGGCTGGGGGAGGTAATGGGGAAATTCACTGGGGCTGTGAGAGATCACAGGGGCAATTCACTGGGGTGAGGGAGGTGATGGGGTAAATCACTGGGGCTGGAGGGGGTACAGGGGCAAATCACTGGGGCTGGGGGAAGTTTCACCTGGGATGTAGGTAAAACAATCAGTGAATGGACACAGACCTTGTTCTGGGTATTACAGAAATCTAAAGGAAAGCTGCAGCTCGATCCCCAGGCCAAAGACATACAATGTATTAGTTATGCTAATATCAGCTATGATTTTCAGGCGGTGTCAACTTTGATAGAAAACTGTTTGCAAATGCAAGAAATTCAGCAGACTTTAGGGTAACTGTTTAAATGTTTATTTTGATATATTTTCATGCAAACATTTTTTTTCATACACTACTAATTCTCTATCAGAAGCATTCATAATCCAGCTTACTTGCATATACCTTTAATTACATAGTTTCTTCAACGATTCATGTGAGCACAAAGAGTTGGAACTCGCTAGTATTGTATTTCATTGAAGAGATAAACTAAAAAGAATACTGACATTTTTTCTTAACCCATTCCTGACAAATTCAATGGAAAAGAAGAAAATGCTGTGGTTATTGGAAATAATATATGCATAGTGGAGGCACTCCGGAAATGCACACAATCTGGCAAAATGAAGCCATGTATTGCTATATTAAATAAATATAGAATGTCAATGTATTTCTTCAGAAAATATCAAAAAATGCTTTTCCATGTCTAACACATTTGTCTGTGTTCCCATTTCTGAATATTATTTCACCATTCATAAGAGTTATTTTAATACCTAACAACATGTTTCACACATAGAATTCCTTACCTACCATGTGGGTCATTTTCCCTCCAGCGGGGTGATCTCACCTGACTATTGAAGAAGGGAGACCAGTCATGATATAATAAATATTCTATTACTAACTTATGTTGATTTCCTTATTCAAATTAATTCCCTTTATGGGTAGGTTCACTGATATATCTTTCTCCTCCTTGATCAATTCATATTAGGACATGGTTGAATGCTGACAACAACAAGGTTATTATTATCTCAATATCAACACAAATTTGCAATAATCAGTTTAAAATAAAAGACAAGGTGTTAAAACCTTACAGATCTGGGGGGGGGGGGGGTTTCAACTCTACTCCCAGGACAGGAAGCAGGTGCGTATCTACTGCTGGTGCACCCAGTACAATGCATCGGGTCCCTGCTCTGAGGGGGGTCAAAGTTTTAAAGGGTAAGACATAGTGGCCAAATCTGGTAATGAATGATCAAGTTTAATTTTACAATTTTTTGTGTCCCTTATTCATTTAATCTGGGGAAGGGGGGGGGGTATTCCCCCTAGTCCCTACGCCCATGGATGTAACCCAAACAAGAAAAACTGTTTCCGATTAAAAACCTTAAATGCACTGTAAGTGTATATTTTTCAACTACATTTGAATTACAAAATATCTATTTATTCACAGTTAAATCAGCCAAGTTAATGTAATAGTATCATCAGGGCATAATAGATCTAGTTTTAGACCGACAATCAATCACATAAATAGCTCTATGGTTATAATCCTATTACTGTGAAATAAAAACTGAGCGAGAATAGTGCAATGATACAATATATTTACAAGACAATAAAAAACACCAGAGACTTCTAAAATGGAAATCCCAATAGGATAATAGATGATGGAAAAAGGGTATTCTACTCTTTCCCAGTAATCAAAATTAGAGCTATAGGTATGTGGTCTAAAATATATGGTCATCAATCATAATACGAATACTATAGAAAATCAAGTCAAAATAAATGATGTATTCAAAAGTCTAGGAAAGTGCTACAGTAAGCTGATGAGAGTAAGAGGAGGAGTCTGATGACCATGGAGGTATAGTGCTGACTTTCATGTTGTAATTTTTTATTTTGCCTTGTTACCTCTTTTGGTGTGGTTTTATTATCTTGAAATCATTTCTATACATTGCTCAAATGTATCTTTTTAACATGCTACATCATATTGTGCTTTTTGCCCTTGTTTTGTTATTTTGTATAGTTTCCCATTTAATTGTTTTTTCACCACTCCTTGGATTGTAATGGAAGAGTTTTTCATGTATAAGCCCACTTTTATCCTTCACAGTCATTCTGAAGACACTTCACTGAAAGGGCCATTTACCTCATTATAAGTGTTCTTCATGGTGTCAAAGAGCACAAGATTCTGTGTTAAAGAGATCTATTGTTTTTTTTATTATTACACAAATAATAGCTAAAATACTAAGCTTGTTTGTCTGTTTACATACTGTTTTATGATTAACAACACATGCAGACAAAGCTGTTCTTCAGAAATGAGCAGGGCAGAACAGGTCAAGTTAACTCCTAACTGTCTTTTTTAGTAGACTCCAGGAGTCATTTCTCTGCACAGATGAATTTGTGAAGGATTAACACTATTTCTGTTTCTGCTCTCTGCACAGAGCTGCTGTTGTGGCTTTGTCTGAGGAAAAAAAGTCTCATATACTGTAAACAGAGATTTCATTTATACATTTCTCTGTAAAAAAAGAACATATTTCAGAAATTCAAAGAGTATTTCAACATGTTTTTATGAGATATTTTCTTTGATGTGGTCCAAACTGTGCTGAAGTAAGTGGCCCTTTAAGATTGTCGTTCCTTGCTGTCACCCTATAGATGAAGTTTATTTGTTTCACAAAACCAGTATTATTAATATACTAGTAACTTGCCTGTCAAAAATGAAGGGATAATATTTGATATATCTCTCCCCCCCTCTCCCCCCTCTGTGTCTCTCCCTCCCCTGTATCTCATCCCCCCTCTCTTTCCCCTGTATCTCCTCCCCCCTCCACTGTATCTCTTCCTCCCCTGTAACTCTTCCCCCCTCCCCTGTATCTCTTCCCCCATCCTCTGTTTCTCTTTCCCCCTCTCCCTCCCTGTATATCTTCGCCCCTCTCCTGTAGCTCTTTCCCCATGTCTCCCCCTCTCCTGTGTCTCTCCCCCTCCCCTGTGTCTCTTTCCCCATGTCTCTTTCCCCCTCCTCTGTGTCTCTTCCCCCTCCCCTGTTTCTCTTTCCCCCCTCCTTCCCTGTATCTCTCCCCCCTCTCCTGTAGCTCTTTCCCCATGTCTCCCCTCTCCTGTGTCTCTCCCCCTTCCCCTGTGTCTCTTTCCCCATGTCTCTTTCCCACTCCTGTGTCTCTTCCCCCCTCCCCTGTGTCTCTTTCCCCCCTCCCCTGTGTCTTATTCTTCCCTTCCCATTTATCTTTCCCCCCTCTCCCTCCCCTGTGTCTCTTTCCCCTTCTCCCTCCCTCCCCTGGGTCTCTTTCCCCCTCTCCCTCCCCTTTGTCTTTTTCCCCTCCTCCTCCCCCTCCCCAGCGCACAATGCGCATGCACGGCTAATGCCGCACGTGCACGGAGGATGCGCGTGCGCACCTAACAACATGCGCCGCATATCGCCTACAATAGATTCTGTAGTGCGCATGCACCCGGCCTGGAGCGTTATGCACTACGGAAACTATTATAGGTTATATATATATATATATATATATATATATATATATATATATATATAATATATAAATATAAATATATATATATATATATATAAATAAATATATAAATAAATATATATATATATATATATATATATATACTGTATATTTGTGTGTGTGTGTTTGTGTATATAAAGCTAGGCATGGTAATCTGTGATCCATTTGGTTTTGTGAAACAAATAAAATCTTACACTGTAGGTTATGCTTATACTGCTGTCCGCTTTTCTCCCTCTTGCCATATTATGATTTCCTGCGGAAACTGAAGTCTAAAACCGCATTAATGATCAATCATACCCCACAGCCAAGTTAGGGTATCAATGCACCTGATGTTGAGACTAGAATGTTTTAATAAGTCCTAAAGTGGAATTCTGGACATGTTCAGATTAATTGAGAAATTACCCATATTTCTTAGAGACTGAATTCATAGATTGTCAGAGGAATCAAATATATTTCAAACTAAATATATTTCAATAGAAAATATGCCAGCACTGTAATATAAGACAATGAGGTTCTATTGTAATGTACCCCCTTCCCCCTGGCCATGAACATCTATTACCTCTATCTTTCCCAGATTTTTCTTGTTGGATCCATCACCATTATATGACGTTGGAGAGGTCTCGGTTTGAATGAAGCTAGAGCTTTCTGGGATATTCTTTCTAAAATAAAAAAGGACATGTCCTAACACAAGAAAAATAAAATATAGTCAAGGGACCAATTGCATCTTCTTTTCCTGTCATTTTTATAAACTTAATGTGCAGAGGAAAAATCCGAAAAATTTGAACACCACATTTCACATATTCACTAATATTTGAAGATTCACACTTGTGAGATCAGATTTGTCCGACTGTTGTGTTGTTTTCCTGAGCCTATTTACTAAATTTGCAAAAGTGGAATAAAAAAATAACATGGGGTTTCGGAAGCCTAGATTGACAATAGAGGAATTTATCACACATATTTGGGTGAATAGGTAATTCCACCATAATATAACTTTTTTTATATAGAAGAAATTTGCTTCATACTGGTTGATGTTTGTGAAACTTGGAGCTGCCATTTTTATTTTGTTTTGTTGGCGCCATTAGAATTCTGATGACAAAGTTTGAGTGAGCCCTTCTTTTATCTCAACTTGTTCCTGGATATTGGTGAGCATGAAAATTATAATGAGCTTGTAATATCATTGGCCATTGGCCTTTTGAACAAACTGGATTACAGGCTGAGAAATTTATCAATGTAGAAAAAAATTACATGGCAGCTCCCTGGCTTCTCAAGCATGAAGTAAATTTAAAAAAATAATAATACACACATATTCACATTTCACTAAGTGTGTTCCGTCATATAAAGCAAATTATGGATTGGTTAAACCCCTCTTTAACACATAAACAGATTTAGTGGCAGATAAGAACCAAAAATACCACATCTAGTCTGCCCGCTCTATCTATCTTGGCTTAATTAATCCCCACAATGGCAGTATGTTACCCCAAGTCTTCTCTCTTCCAGTTTGACAATTTGATCTCTTGTTCTCACCTTCCTATTTTTCTTGAAGATACTAATCTTCTAATAGTTATTACATTTGTCTGATACATCTGATGGTTTCTATCATATCTTCCCCTCCACATTGTCCTCTAAGCTTTACATATTCAGGTCATGAAGTTATGACAACCAATTACGACATTAATTCTCTCCTTGGATTTACTAATGTATAATCATTCTGAAACGTACTATATGTTGCTAACATTTCACAAAAAACAGTGATAAACTCATTCTCTCAAAAAATACACATATTATTTTTATTTGTGGGTTTATTTAACCTTTATTGTGAAATCCTAAAGATAATTCAACCTATGAGGATCAATATGTAGAATCTAGTAGGATCTTATTTATGAAATCTCTTGATGCAAAAACATTACTTATTTTGAGTGAAAAGAATGAAAAAAATGTTTTATTGTGGTAAATGTTTCTTGAACTAGTACGAGTTGTAGAGAGTAGGCGTGCTTTATATATTTAATTCTTTATTAAATAAAATTGCATACATATTGTGCCTAATGGGCATTCACCATCAACAAGCGTCTTGTGTACTGATCATTATTTGAAGATGGGCTTCAAGTAGTTTTTAGCAATCATCTAAAAGAGCATTTACATTTCTCTGTACTTGCCATTTTGTTCTAAAGTACATCATTGCTGAGATAGTCATAATTGTTTGTGCTGTATTATTAGATAAATAAGGCTCTAGAATAACAATTAGCTGTTATGGTATGCTAATTAAACAAGCAAGCACAACTCGGAGTTATAATGCAGTTGGATGCCCTCCTCCAACCTTGTGAAGTGCAATCAGCTGCCAATTAGCATACTGATGCACACACTAGCGTAATGATGCAGCACAAGCAATGTTGATCATCTCAGGGTCGATACGCTGTAGAGTAAATGGCTAGTATGATGCTGTTAGGATGAAGGTGTCTCTTTAAAAATCAGTATAAACAACTTTTTCATTTATTGTAATACAACATATTTGATTTGTTTTGATCCTCCTTTCTTTTATGAAGTTGGTGGAAGAGTTTGGAAATATGACCCATGGCTAATCCATGCAGGTCATTTTAATAAAACAATACTAATTTTACAGGAAATTTTAATTGCCATTTTACATAATCACACAGCTATTAAAGGACCACTATAGATTAACAAAAATGACACACTTTTGTGAAGTATGCAACAAACTAATAGCATTAGTACCTGTATAAATCATGGGCATTAAAGCATTTTCAGAGACATTTTTCATTTTAGCAGAAGCTGGTGTGCCACTTTCTTTTCAAGGTGTAAGGGGAAGGTTACAGAGCAGGGCAGGCAAGGCTTGCAAGTATACTTGCAAACTTCCTCTACTGAACCTATGGGAGTATTCAGATACGATTCAAATCGTATCTGAATACACCAATTAGCAAATCTCCCTCCCTCCTCCCTACCTCTTCCTTCCATTATAGAATAGATTTAAATAAATTAGCATAACATTCCCAGGCAGCAGGGGTGTAGAAACCAGGGGGTGATGAGGGGGACATATCCCCCCCAGATTATCAATTACCCCCATCCGCTCCCATTCCTCCTGCCGCTTTGGCTACTTTCTCATACTCAAGTCTCCCGAAATCAAGCAAGATAATCTCGCAAGATCTTGTGAGACCCGGCTATGAGAACTATCTGGGTAAAAGGAGAGAAGGTGAGGACCCTCTGTGACCTTGTGTACTGCAGCATGTCAGACACAACTATTGTTATGTCTCTGGTCGTGCTTATGCACAGGGTTATCTTGGCAAAGATACTGGAGTGGGTTGCCAGTTCCTTTTCCAGTGAACCGAGATTTGTCTGAACTCTCTACAATGACCTGCCCATCTTGGGTGACCCTACATGGTATAACTGACAACTTCATTGAGGTACAGAAGCCCTTTCACCATCATTTTTCATTTAAAAAAACAAATATATATATACTGTATATATATATATATATATATATATATATATATATATATATAGTTGTCTCCCCCAGGATTTTTTGGATTGAGTTAGTCTCATCCTTCAGTTACAAGCTGTGTTCACTAAAATAGATGTTTTACCTAAAAATGCCTTTAAGCCTTTGGCTTTCCCAGTTGCAAATTTGTTGCAAACTTCACAAACATAAGAACTTTTTCCAACCTCAAGTGGTCCTTTAAATGTCCCATTAGGCCAGAAATGTTATTATACTCTGCCAGTGTCATTAAAAAAAGATCACTATACGAAGAAAACATATAGTGAGTCTGACTCAACAAGCTAATGTTTAATCGGAAAAATACTGGTCCCTGGGGGCATCCATATTATAATGGTTAAGGATACATATATAAAAGGGGCTTTTATGTTTGTGCAGGAGCAGAGCTTGTAGTCATGTCTGCTTCTATGCATGTGCTAGGCAAAAGGAAGGTGTCAAATAGTAAAAGCTCCCTTGATACAACAACTTCCCTCCCCCTTTCTACAGATAAGATAAGCACACCCCTCAGCCAATGTGCTATATCAGGAACTGCAGCAGCCACGCAAGAGGGAACTTTCTCAGAACAGTCGTAGAAAATGAAGATTAAATTAAGGCCTTTAACATACAAATAATACAAATATTGTCTTTTTGTTTTATACTGAAATTCTGAGATTGTTAGAAGATTATGATCACCCTTTAGCAGAGCAGGTTTTAAATATGGCAAATAAGCATTAGATCCGGTTTATTAATCCATGCGCAAAAATAATTTTTGGAAATGTCAGAACCTACCTCTAGCAAATGCAAAACATGGGCATGTCAGTAGCAGGCAGTTTGTCAGAAGATCCTGACATTTTCAAAAGCTTCCTTTTCATGCAAAAATTATGTTTAAAATACCATTATTTTAGAAGCATGTTTTTATTATAGCTCAGTCTTTATTATAGTTCCCTGGTAGTTGCATCTTATATATCAGATATGGTTTTGTTAATATGCATTTGACTGTACCTGTCAGCATCACTTAATATATTTGAAAGGTACTTACTTCTCTCTGGTTTTAATCAAGTAGCCACCCACCGCAACAAGAATCACAAAGACAAAAACAGCTCCTACTGGTCCAATCTTTCCCCAGAGCTGGTTATCTGCAGGTAAAAAGAATAAGTAAATGTGCCCACAGTGAGCACTTACAATATACTTGGAAGGGTTTGTTTTGCATCATTTGATCCAGGGGAACACAAGGTGCAATATATTAACATATTGAGTCGCATGGACTATAGTGTGCGGTGTTGGAGACCTCTTGGGCTAGATATAGTAAATGGTGAAGATTTAAGAAACCTTCTCCATTATTATGTTATACTTTGGGTCATATGTATTAAGATCCAACCACTTTTTCACATAAACATCCCTCACTGTGGTTAATTCAAGACACATTTGCCTCCACGCTCACCTTCTTTTGCAATCAGCAATCCTCACAAAACCATGATGTATTTACTTACATGATATTTCTAAGGACTTGTTCATTTTCAATTAAAAAAATATGAAAAATACTGCTTTTGTTTATTAGGATTAACAGAGTAAAACAATAAGATCACTTATTTATTGCAATGATTTAATAACCTTTCATATACCGTATATACTGGAGTATAAGCCGACCTGGGTATAAGCCGAGGCACCTATTTTACCACAAAAACTGTATTGACTTGAGTATAAGCGGAGGGTGGGAAATGCGCTGCCCCCTGTGTCCCATTTATGCTCTCTCTGTCCCCCTCTTGTGTGACCTATTTCCCCTCCAGTGTCCTCTTCTTGTGCCATCTATGCCCCCCTCTTGTGTGCCCTCTGTGCCCCTCTTTTGTGTCCCCCCTCTATAAAGGTCTCACCTGTCTCTTCCCCCCCTCTCCCTCATGTCTCTTTTCCTCCACCTCCCTTTCCCCTTATCATACTCCTCATCCTCCCTCTTCATCCTCCCTCCTCATCCCTTTCCCCATCTCCAATTACCGCCCCCCCAGTGGTTCTCAATCTATATGGAGCCAGACTACCAACCAAAACTTGAGGTCAAAACCGTTATTAACTAGCCAGTTCTTAATCTATTTTTACTGATTCAGTGATGTATTTATGTGGTCTTTCCTCGTTTTCTATCTTTATCAACCCATTCATTCCTTTTCTTTCAGTTGGTCCTTAGCAAAAAGGAAATGAGGCATTTTTATTTCCTTTTCTTTCTAAGGACCAACTTATAAGGTCTTAGGGACTGGCACAAGTCCCCGACTGTTGAGAACCTCTGGCTGAGGACATTACTTACTGGAGTCCTGGAACTGCAGCTCGTGCACCTTCTTTCCATACACGTTGCTGGCCGAGCAGATGACTTGCGGTAGTTGTGACTCTTTTTGCAGAGTCAGGATGCTGCTGACCATGTAGCCATTCCTCTGGGTGTGCACAAAGCCCAGGTCCATCTCACTGACAGACAAGTTCTTCTCTGGAAGCTCAAATAGGATAACTGGATCTGGGTTGGATTTCACTGTACACATACACTGGACCGTGTCCTTGGTCGCTGTGCACTTAGACTCAGGTAAAACCAATGGAGAAACTGGAAGAGAAAGCATTACTCAACTACATTGTGCAAAAACATGTATAAAATGACTAAACTTTACTTCAAGGTGCTATTATGAACAATTAAACTTGAAAATGTTTTGGAAAGCAGAATTAAATAATCACCACCTTAAATATTCAGTTTTCCCATGAAATTATTCTTCACTATAGGGTCCTATTTTCTTAACTTAGTTGCTTGTCTCAGCTATTTTCAGGAGGGGTATTCTTGTAAAGTAATGATTTTTGCATTATTATTGTTGAAAACACTTGCAATTTTAGCTGCCGAACGCCCATTGTGCATTTAACAGCTTCAAGTCTCCTCGAAGTTAACCACCTTAGTATTCATTTTGCCTGGCATTGCCCATAAGACATAGATCTATAATAATGAAGTAATACTCACAGACAACAGTGAGGTTAAAGGAACTGTTACTCTGGCCATACTGGTTTTCGGCCAGGCACCAATACTCTCCATCATGTTCGTGAGTGACTGAAGGAATTTCGAGGACCAGCTCATTCTGAAAAATCACTGAGTTCAGCACTTGTTTGTCTTTTACAATAGACATGATGGGGTCTGGGTTTCCTTGAGTGTTACACTGGATAGTAACAGTCTCGCCCTCTACTGCTACAACCGAGGCATTTACTGAGGGCTTCCATGGGGCATCTGTAAGATACAAAGTTTAGTTTACACAATCACAAAAATGGGACATGGCTGGATTCTATGAGACAGTCCACTTTAAATATTTAAAGGACCACGCAATGCCCTGACAAGAATTATGTTATATAATTAGCAATTAATCAACACAATTCATATTTAATCATTGAAATAAAAGGTATATTCAATAGTAAACTTAATTTTTAAACATCAGCTTCTCAGCCTCCATCCAGATTGCTTGCATTCACCCCCTATGATGTTGTGAAAATAGTAAGGGTTGCTCTGACATGGTCAGACACAAGCTAATATTTCAAAGGAAGTCAAGTGAGATTGTATGAATCAATACCTACAAAAAAAATACGTCCTGTTAGGGCAATACAGTGAGTATTCAAATCATTAAGCTTTGCTGAAATTTTACATACGGTAGTACCAGGCTGGATTTGCACTACACGCGTTCTAATTCACATATATAACATTTGTTCATGTTATAGAAGGTATGAACTCATGAACATAGACGGAGCTAGCAAATGGAGGGGCCTGATGCAAAATAATGTGGTGGTCCCCCTCGCAATGGCTCTATAAAAGAAACCTAATAATGATGTGCCCCTCTCCCCTAATGAAACAAGAGTCCCCTTTGACTCCTGGCCATTGATGGTAGCAGAGGACCCCTACCTGTTGTGTTTGCATTTGCTGCACCTGCACTAGCCAGCCGCCACCACCACCACCACCACCACCACCACCACCACAGTGCTCATAACATTTTATACATAAGAAATAATGGATTTGCCAGAAACATAGCAATCCTACATTGCTACAGGTTTCAAGAAAATCTGTACGAGAGGACCCTTACTCCATAACCGCCTAATGCTACTTAAATACTACAGCAGGGAATGATTCCTGTCTATACATAAACCACAACAATATCTACTATGGCGGTAGCATTCTGCCATTTAATTTATGCTTAGTTTAATTCCTACAATATACATGCTACCCTAAAGTCACCTGTAATTTGAAAGTTTAAAGCAATTGAAGGAAAAGGCCACGATGGCTGTACAGATGGCAAGTCATGTGCATAACACACACTCCATCTAGTGGACGTCATGAGTGTTTACATGTTCATTCTATTATCAATTAATGAAACTGATACGTCTGTGTTTACTTGCAGCTTCACAGTGGTTAAATTAAACAGCGGCTTTTATCAATCTCCAAACTCTATTATTAGAACGTAGCTGTTCCAGAATGTTTTCAATTTGAATATTTGCAAATATTGACATGTATTTACACTGAGCGCGCTTTATCTCTGTTTTCACTCTCTCTGACATATGTTTTAGCATATGGTATAAGGGATTTAAACTGTATGCAAACCACCCAAGGTGGGTAGTGGTACTGGAAATAAAACATAGCTCTGGTGATAGATGCATAGGTAGAGATGGAGAAAAGATAGATAGACGGACAGACAGACAGAGAGATAGATAGATAGATAGATAGATAGATAGATAGATAGATAGATAGATAGATAGATAGATAGATAGATAGATAGATGGATAGATTTTACTTACACATCACGGCCAGTCCCATAGACTTATTGACTCTCCCATGCTCATTCTCTGCAGAACAAATATATATTCCGTCATGATTGTAGGTCACATATTCCAGCTCCAGGGTCAAGTTGCCAGTATAGTCTTCCTTCAGTAGGGAGAACTCTTTGTACCACATGACACGTG
Source organism: Discoglossus pictus (assembly GCA_027410445.1). Classification (NCBI taxonomy): domain Eukaryota; kingdom Metazoa; phylum Chordata; class Amphibia; order Anura; family Alytidae; genus Discoglossus; species Discoglossus pictus. The sequence goes on from CM050169.1 coordinate 223,469,122, forward strand.
ACACTGGGTTACTATCTACCACACAGACAAACACCACCTGAGTGCCTTCTGTTGTCTCAATGGAGGAGTTTATATCTACAATACGAGGAGCATCTGCAACAAAGAGTCAAAATTAATGTGCAAAACAAGGATGCAGACATTGCACATATTAGGACACATAATTAAGTACAATTAATAAATATGTGATTTTAGACAATATGGCATCCATGTAATTCAAGTGCTTTAAGTTAGGGCACTGGTGTAAATTGGCTTTTCCTTAAGTTCTGCACTAAGGTAAATCTTTAGCGCCATGTTAGGGCACAGCTGTAAATCCTGCCCTAGCCGCTACAGAATTCTGTGCAGGGAGTGACCAAATCAAACTTTACAGATGAGACAGGGTTATAGGAGCCAACAGGAAGTGTGAACATCATGAATATTATAATGAGTGGGAAGTGCCGTAACTGCTGGGCAAGGAAACATTAGAGACATATATAAAGTAATAGTTTTTTATTTATTAATATATTATGATATTAAAAAGATGTGACAATTGTATTTATAACGTCAATTAATAAAGATGTGTTCATTTTGTGTTGAAATATGACATATTTAAAGACAATGCATTAGAGCATTTGTTCCTAGGCAACGTTGTTTTGTGATGTATTAACCCATTGAGTACTGGGTTGTGTGTTACCCTGGATTTTGTATCATAAAATTGACTTAATACTAACACATTATATTTTTTAATTACACAGACGTTGATATTGGATTGTTGAATGCCAAATAATGTTAACATTTCATCATTTTGTAGTGTTTTTTGTGCTATTCTGTCACTTTAATCGCTTCTGGGGGACTCAGCAAGGTTTTGAAAACCACTTGAGACTGGTTGGTACACGTAAATCTTTCTTCTACTTTTTGCATTTATTATTATTATAGTTCATTTATAACGCACCCTGATTTGCGAGTGATGCGTAAAAAATTATTAGCATAGGGTTTGGGTGTTAAAGTGTAAGGGAGTAACTCATAATTTCTTGTCAATTCAGAAATCAATGGAAATGTTTGCCTTGCTTCTAGCTTTGTCGTGAAGATCACTCTAAACAGTGACTGGTAGTAGTACTCTCGCAATGGTTTAGGGATGGGAGATTTAAATAGCTAGGCTTTTTCAGGGATTCGCAACTTTACTTTACCATTTATAGCAACACTTGTCTCCAGCCTCAAATTACCTTTCTTTACTTTTGACTCCATTTTCTACCATCTCTTGCATATTCCACCTCTCCTGTATCACACTGTGATTGTAAGTTTGCGGGGAGGAGCTCCATTAGTAGTGTTTTTTTTTGTTGTTTTTTTTTTAAACGTCTGGATTTTTTTGGAGGGGTTGTGCCTGAGCCAATAGACCGAAGGGCATCGCTTTTTTTATTACAGATTGTCAGTATATGTTTATTTACTGTAATGTTTCTTTTTTTTTGTAGGTGTAACAGGACGTCAGGACATTGTTGGAGGGGCCTTTAAGGACCTTTAAGGTCCTTTTACGGACCCGCAGTGAGAATTTGAATTATTAAATGCTGCACGGGTCCCGATTGGGACCAGCGCAGCAAGGGCTAATGTGGGGACCCTCCGGGGGCCCCAATGGGGACCGCGCAGCATAGGGGGGGTTAATGCTAGGTGCTGCGGGGGTACTTACTGTACCCCCGCACCATGGAGTTAACTATTTGTGTGCAGCAGGCCCTTTAAGGACCCGCAGGAATTTATAATTTTTAAATGCTGCGGGGGTCCCGGGTTAGGAGCAGTGGGGACTTTTAGGGGGAGCATACGTAAGGGCTTTTCAAGCCCTTGCGTGACCTCCTTGGTACCAGTAACATGTGGTTTGATTTTTGCAATTTGCGGGCTTGACGGAGTGGTTAGGAGGGGGAATTGGAGTAATTGAATATGTGATTTTAGCCTTGCAACAGTTAAAGATCAAACGCTTGGAGGGCATTAACTTGCAATTTTTTTAATCGCTATGGATCTATATAAATTGCAGGTCGGAGCCAGTAACTCGATTGGAGGCCTCAACTATTTGCCAATTGAATAGCAAAGTCGCTTGCAACCTCACTTACAGGCAACCGGATCTCAAAATCGCTCAATTGAATATGGCTCTATATGTCCCCAGGTGCACTTATTTTCTCTCCTTAACCTAACCACTACATCTTTCTACTTTCACTACCACATCATTCTCCTTAACCACTTATCCACATTAAAACGGTATTCTATCAAATATATTATTCATAAATTGTGAATTCTGCCTCTATTTCATATTGGTGTGGGGGGGTGCGGCTCTGCTTTACAGGTTACCAACAAGTCACTTACACTTCACGTCCATTGACACAAATCCTTTATACTCAAGCTCTGTGTTTGGAAAGCTGACTTTGCAGCCTAGCCTCTGTCCATGGTTTTTATAAGATGGAAGAAACTTCAGAGTTGATACATGGGTCCAAGCCGCGCTGTTTTCCTCAAGCCTAGCATAAACCGAATGATGCTCCAGTCCTTCAATTTCCATCCATGTTACCATTGGCTTCATATCAGGACAGTTATCTGGGACCAGACATGTTAGCTCTGCTTCAGTCCCTGATATAATTTCTTGAGGAGGAACTACAAAGGGTTCATCTATAGGTAAACAAACATGTTAAGAGTCTCATTAGATTCCAACATTTTTGGAAAACTATATAAAACAAAAGATGCATCAAAAGGACACTGAAGTCTAAAAATAAAATTTAAAAGAATAAAAAATACAGCAATGAGGATTTTTTATGAAAAACAGGTGCTTCAACGGTTAAACTATACTAGGACCTTTTTCTGAAAGAGTTTTGTCTCTATGAAGTGCAACAAGTATAGGGAGGAACTTATTTTTCCATAGAGCTCCATAAGTCGATTGGTGCATTTTCCTGATACATCTAAGATAATTTGAAAAAGATCCTGATTTTGTTGCAAAGCTGCTTTTCCCTAGATGTACCAGTTATGTTTTCTTAATATGTACAACAATCAAAGAAAATGTTATAATGCTAAAAACTTAAACACATGGTGACACATTTGTGACTTTTGTGATTATTTAAAAGCATGAGAATTAAGAGATTAGATATATAACTACGTCAATACAAAAAGTAATTGAGTTTATAATCTAGCAAAGTCTATGAGACATAATGACAGATGGAGATGCTTGCCATATGGCTATCATTCTGTATCCACTGGGCAAGGTGTCAGCGTAAGACAATAAATTATGAGCCAACACGACAACTTGGAGATAATATATAGTCCACAAAGTGAAGGTCCAGGTACTGCTTTCAATTTCCTCAAAATATAAAATATTCATATAGCCTTCTCAAATTAATTTATCTCTTTTCTTTAGTTTTTATATTATTATTTTTTTTTTTTCATTTTTTTTTTTTTTTATTCTTTTTTGTTAAATGTAACGAAAGTAAGAGATAAAACATATAAACCTAAACCATGTCATTTGTGTCTTGAGCTAGAACATTATTAAGGCAAGATCAGAAAAGTTGGTATAACATGTAAACTACTAGCAGTTCCCAAGATCATTTTGTGGTTTGAAGAAACGTTCATTTCCATATTTAGAAATGGCTATAATAAATGTACTGCTCATCCCCAAAAATGTGTATTTTCTTAAACTAAATATGCGTTTTGGTGGTAAAGTAGGCCAATTTGTATTATTTGCTAGGTAATTTCTTTGTAGACCACAAATGGCTTTACCTCTTTGTTATTTAGTCAGATTATTGCTTCCATGTGCTAGTAAAGCCACTAACTAGCACACTGTGCCACCCATTAAAGCACACCACCCATTATTAACATTCTGTGTCACAAGACATGCTCTATTCACTACTGGTTTTCGTGGTGAATATGGTCATACTTGAGAAAGCATTTCACCAAGACACTGCCAAGAACAGAGGGGCATGAAGCTGGTGCAAAGAGAGGCAGGAAAGGAGCTGTATGTAAATAGGCTTCTCGTTTAACCCTTTCATCTCCTCTATCACCCTTTGTCTCTGATTTCACACATATAACTTTACTCATTTTAGAACGTATCCCCTTTTCTTCTCCTTATATTACTATTTTCATTCTCACTTCCTTTCATCCATTTTTTATTTACCATTTTATTTCCTTCGCTATATTTTATCATTTCTTCTTTCCCTCACTCTCAATTCTCCCTTTAGTTGTTTCTTCCCCCTTTATGTTCTTCTCTTTCAAGTCCCTGTACCATTTCCCCCTGCCCAGTTTCATGCTTTTAAAGGGACTCTTTAGGCATTTTTTCCATCAAATACATTTTTTTAACTAGGTTAAATAACTCATCTCATACACCTCATTGTAATTCTGATATAAAATGTACTTACCTCTAAGAGTAGCAGATTCTATATTAGCAGCCCCCCCTTCTTTCTGTTGTAACTCATGAGCGAGGCCATCTTATACAGCTGTGATCTAAGGCCACACCCACAGGAAAAAGGCTTTAAAATACCTGTATCGCATGTAATTAGTAAGCAAACAGTGACATGCTTGCTCATGAGCAGAATCAAACACTGCCAGCATGAACCTCCTCCTTTGAGGTGTGGCCTAGGTCACAAAATGTCATCTTTCATGAGAGAAAACAGGCATAAATGGGGATGTTACATAAGTTCAGAATCTGTTACCCTGGAAGATTTGTATAATTAGTATAATAAGTGTAAAATTGTTATATAACAATTCACGAGGACAAAATTAATTAATTTAATTAAAACCATCATATAAAACAAAACAATGCCCTTTTAAATCCCTATACCAGAGGTCCCCAAACTGTGGTCAGTTTACCACCATTGGATCTTGTTCTTCAATTTAAACAATAACATATATATATATATATATATATATATATATATATATAGATATACTGTATATAATATTTATAATTGCAATAATTGTTACACAACAAGTAGAAAAACCATTAGGTGGTCCACAAAGACGTTTAATCAAAGATAATCTACTTCATTGTGTTGACTATATTCATTTTCCAGCATAGCTAACAAACACCCTAGGGTTGCCCAATCATTTTTAATTTTCAAGTCATGTGGAAAATTGCAACACATTGTAACAAAAAACTTAAATATTAGCAAATGTAATCATTATTATTATTTACTTAGTTTACATACTTTTTACATTTTAACAGACTGAGTTGAAAATCTAAGATAGACAATATACGTTTTCCTCCTTAAAACAAAATTTTTAGGGTTCCCCAAGAAAATAAAGGATGAAAAACAATGTTCTAAGATGTGAAGAGATCTCTCCAACTTGAAACTGAGGCGCCTAGAGTAAAATAAACTGGCCTCATCTCACTAATGAGAAGGTTCACACTTTAGGGAAGATAATTCCAAGTTTTCTATGCTCTACTGATTTAACTTTTTGTTTAATAACCCTTTTGGTACCCCAATGACACAACTGTTTAGCTCCTACTCTGGGAATTGTCTTCTGTAGAGTTTCATAGATACTGTTAATTTGCCAAAATAAATCTGTATTCGTTTTTTAAGCTATTTTACTAAATATATTTTTTTTTAATGGCATTAATCAAGACCTCCAAGAGTGTGTTTTACGTTATGGATTTAATTTATTGAAGTTGCAACTGGGCCCAAAACCCACACACACAAAAAAGAGAAACCAGCACACTACTTTAACTGTAAAAAATATTTTATTAGTAGTAGTAGTTGTGGTAATAGTAGTAATAGTAGTAGTAATAGTATTCATTTATTTTGTAAACCGCAAGTGAAAAACACTTGCAGAACTTAGAAACCCACAAACACTGTAAAGGAAGCTAATTGTGGCTAAAAGGGAAACTGTTGGTTACAAAACGTAGTCATTCGAAACCACAAAGTAATCCAGCAGTTTGTTAAGTAAGCAAATGGCGACCACACATAAGTTTATAAGACTGCCTTGGTTAGATTAGTTAATAGTGCCATCTACTGGTCAAGGGGGGTATGATGAATGTATTAAAGAACGTTGACGTTTTCTATCGTCTATATATAAAATGATACATATATATATACATACAGTTGTGCTCAAAAGTTTGCATACACTGGCAGAAAATGTGAAATGTAATGTTGGAATTTATTTTGAAAATATAACTGATCATGCAAAAAGAAAAAGTATTTTATTAAAGGATAGTGATCATATGAAGCCATTTATTATCACATAATTGTTTAACTCCTTTTTAAATCATAATGTTAACAGAAATCCCGCAAATGGCCCTGATCAATAGTTTGCATGCCCTTAGTTCTTAATACTGTGTATTGCCCCCTTTAGCATCAATGACAGCGTGCAGTCTTTTGTAATAGTTGTCTATGAGGTCCCTAATTCTTGAAGGTGGTATAGCTGCCTATTCGTCTCGGCAAAATGCCTCAAGACCATGCAAAATCTTTGATCACTTTGCATGAACCGCACATTTGGCATCTCCCCAGAGTGGCTTGATGATATTAAGGTCAGGAGACTGTGATGGCCACTCCACAACCCTCACCTTTTTCTGCTGTAACCACTGGAGGGTCAATTTGACCTTGTGCTTAGGGTCATTGTCTTGCTGGAAAGTCCAAGAGCATCCCATGCGCAGCCTTCGTGCAGAAGAATTCAAATTGTCTGTCAGTATTTTCTAATAACATGCTGTATTCATTTTGCCATCAATTGTCACAAGATTCCCCGAGCCTTTAGACAACTATATATATATATGTGTGTGTGTGTGTGTACATATATATATATATATATATATATATATATTATTTTTCACTTATGATGACATCCTATTAGGTTGTGTAAAAATATTAGAGATAATTAATAAGCCAATACACCTCCAATAATACATATACCGCAAATCTGACTCTTCTGGAATCTCTCATTCTCCTTAGAGACCAAAGAAAGAGACATGACTTGATTGGAATAGAGGGATTTATCCTTAAAGCAGAATTGTATATTTTAGAAGAATAATGATATGTTGGAGGTTACATTTAAAATATACTTTTTTGAAGAACTGCAATTGAAAATAGGTAAACTGTCTTTAGAATGTAAAAAATAAATAATACGGTCGCTACCAAGTCTACCATTTTGGTTTCCTCTGATCAACATGCTAAGGTGGGAAGAGACTATGGATGCATATGAACATTTTGTCCTTTTTCAAGTTTAGTCATTCAAAAGACAATAGTGAAGAAGTGACCAAAGTCGTCCTTACAATTGTCCCTTCTAACTAAATTAATTTGGGGTACTAGGAGGGAAAGAGGGATTTTTATCTTAAATGAGGGACATTTAGAAGGTATAGGTGTGAAGAGCCTAATAGTAACAATGTGAAGAAACCTAGCCTATTAGCTAAGCAAATTATGAAAACAGAGGATATGGGTTAATGTCTCTCAAATGCTTCGACTTGTATGGTTATTAGGGGTGACCCAGTGATACTTTGGTTCTTCTGCCTTATGAAATATTTGAGTCCTTCTCCACATTTCTGATTAGTTAAGTTATTATATACGCATCTGGACAGAATGGCCATGTTCAAGAGTATGTCTCTATAGTCCGACCAATTTAAATGAACCCACATGGGCACTTGATGGAATAAACAACATAGCAAGATTAACAATTCATGATATGACGAATCACATATTAAAAGGACTCTTTGGATCCTTTTTTGTTTTATATAAACATTTTAACTAGGTGATGTAATTTATTTCATTCTTCTCAATGAATGACCACAGGAAATGTGATTATTAAATGTGCTGACCTCTAGATCCAAAACACAGATTCTCACCTTCTGTCCTCCTCTTTTCTTCCTGTTCTCTCTCATTTAGGTTGTCATGTTTCACAGATGAGATCTAAAGCTGCACCCACAGGGGACGGGCTTTGCTCCACTAGTGTCTCATGCTGCTAACAAATGAACACTGATGTTCTGTGTGCTTGAGCAGTATGGAACACTTATAGTGTAAAGTTCCACCACCCGGGGTGTGGCTTTAGGTCACAGCTGTGATCTACAATAAGAGTAATTGAATGACTTGCTCTTAAGTATATTGTTGTTTGGTTATCTGTGTGATTATACATTATTTGTCTGGCTTGTTGGTGTACATGGTTTCAAATACTGGAGTCTCATAATATGCATTTTACGAACTGGAAGAGAGTGCTGGTTGCTCCCATCGATCCCATATACTCATGGTTTGCAATATCCAATGCCCTCCCAGCTGAGAAATCAGGTTAACAAACAATTCATTGGCCATGCCCATCACAAAAGAGTGCATATTTAAATTAAAGTTTTAAAACATTTTGCCCTGTTTTAAATCTAATTATACAAAAAAGCATAAAGTAAGTATAAGGGCTTCAGTGGTACTGTAATGAAATGTTTTAAGATCACTGCGTTAAATAAACACATTTAAATATACATTTTCCCAATGAAGGAAGATCTAGTAGACAATATTACAGTCATAATTTGGTGGAATCTGTCATTTATTTTACTAAGTGACATGATTAGAAAATGTAGTTTGGCATCTTGTTACATACCTAGTATGTGCAGGTTGGCGTGTTCTGAGAACGTGTATTGGTTGTATCCTCCGAGATCTGCCCTGAAGTAGTACTTTCCCTGCAGCTCCAAGCTCAGTCTGTCTATCTGTATAGTGCAGTTTCCATCTTGTAGATCTCCCAGGAGCTTTGTACGTCCTGTGTAAATATCATGTGCCGTGTTTGTCTTGGATTTCAGGACCACTGGAGGGAAGTTTTTAGGATACGGGCTGTTGAAGTACCAGATACCATGAACCACTGAAGGCCGGAGATCGTCAGGGTAGTCGAATGTGCATGGAATGGCTACACAGGTATCCGTGAAACCTGAAATGGTTTGTGGCATCCAGGCGCCCCATTGCCTACTCACCGCACCTGGAAGGAAAGGATGTATGTAGTATGGCTATAGACAATGGTCATTAAATGCAGCAATACCATATTTGTCAGAGGATACGTTATATGGCTTCCTAATACTTTCTCAATGTTATAGAGATACTTAGATCCTGTAAAAAAACATATCAATGGACAAAGGCTTATGTATATAAAATCATGAAAATAGTCCCTGTATGGGTCTGCCCACTGCAGCAAATGCAGACGCAGATTCTGCAGAGCTGGATGTGCTGTGTTGTGTCTGAACCTATCAGGGATCACGTCACAGCAGCATGCTGCTGAATACTGCTGAGAGATGGTCATTGATTGGTTAGTATGTGACAGTCGGTACTATAGAGTATGTTTCTTTGTGAGCTGCAGTGGGCAGACCCATACAGGGACTATTTGTTTGATTTTAGGCAGTAAAACAGAGCTTATAAGCACTTCTTAACAAAATAGGAAATGAGATGGTCATCATTACATCACTAAAACATGGAGGTTATATATCAATCACTTACGGTTTTGAAGTCCGAGTTTCGATTGGACCCGCAACCAAAACTAATATAATATGAAAAAATTAATAAATATGATATTATAGTCAATGCGAGTTCTATTTTATGTATTAATACATTGATTGCCGGGATCGATAAAACAAGGAAATTAAACATAAAACCAAATATTTTTTATTGCAGATTTGCAAGCTTGAGAATTTTGTGCTATTCATTTTAATACCGTTCATCACTTTCCCTATAATTTAAAATACAGTAGTGTGTGTTTATTTGCTTTTACAGTGCTACAGACCGGACTTTAACCCCCTTGCGGGTCCTCTCTAGGACCTGTAGGATTTTAGGCTACATTTGCCATTTACCGGTGTGAAAACAGTTGCGGGCTTGAGGATTTGTAGCAATTTACTAGCGATTTGCGATTGTAACATTTACGGGATTGGAAGATCAAAAGGCTTAGCTGGGTCGGAGTTACCATTTTGACAGCCCGTAGTTTTTTTCCTACTGTAACACGCAGATCATTTTACCGGTAGCTAAAAGAGGCCAATTTCATAGCTGTAACTCTTCTGGGCTTCGGGAACTGAATTTAATAGGGCCCAAAGTCTACTATAATGTTTGGCTTATTATAGCCTCAGGAGAGCACTGTGCTTATAACAGGCATGCTTAAATTCCTATGTTTGTCTCTTCAACTTTCACTGGAAGGCTTTTCCACTTACTACCCTTTCTGTAAAGTAGTACTTACTCACCTTAACCCTAAATCTCCCACCTTCCAACTTCTACTCATGACCTCTTATTCTTGCATCCCTTTCTTTGTCGAATACATTTCCCTCCTGAACTTTATTAAATGCTTTAATATATTTGCAGGCTTCTCTCCCTTCTGTCCTCTAATCCATACATTTTCCTTATAAGTCTTATTTTTACAAGTTCTTTGATGCCACTTGTGTAGCTTGAAACTCTGTGCAAGGTGAAACCTGGCAAAGTTCACCCCAGCTTGAATGGGAAAATCTTGATGTCCAATCTCAGGGTGCTTGAATGTGGCTGGTGAAATTAAAGTGATTTAAGTAATTTAAAACATGGAACGAATAATTGCTTATTGTACGAAATATTTAGTGAACTATAATGTTCCCTTCACCTTATGATCAGATCTTTTATATCATAGCAAAAAATACAAATACAATTAATTTATTCATAAACTAACTTAAAGGACCACTGTTCAGCTGCCTACTTACTGCGCAGCTTTACTGGCACAACCAAGGTGATGAGCTGCGCTTACTGCTACAGCCTGAAAAAGGTATGAGTGGCTCCAGTTATTTAGTTTACACCTATTAGTTTCACGGAGAACTAATTGTTCATTTGTGTTGGATGCCTGACCGTGTTAATACTGTGGGCCCCTCCTCACTGAAACAAAAGTCACATGTAATAAACTCAATTACTACTGCTGACCTCACTGATAGACAATGGTTTAAACCAATAAATAGCCACTGAAGCACCAGGTGCATTATTTGCTTGGCAACAATATTTCCTGTTATTTGCCCGCCAGCACAGAGGCGAGCAGTGGCTCAGGTGGCACACCACTGTGCACTACTAACTTTGTTGAATTTGTTCTTGGGGTTAGAGTTTAGGGTTGGGATTTAGGGTTCGAGTTTAGGTTTAGGGTTAGGGTTTTGGGTTCGAGTTTAGGGTTAGGATTTAGGGTTCGAGTTTAGGTTTAGGGTTAGGGTTTTGGGTTAGAGGTTAGGGTTTAGTTTTAGACTTTAGGGTTTAGCTGTAGGATTTAGAGTTAGGTATTAACCCTACACCTAAGCCCTAAACCCTAACCCTAACCTCGCAGCAGACAGGAAAAATACCTATTTTGTTTGTTTTAAAGTGACGCTGAATTTATGCTACAAAGCACTAAAAAACAAAGGAAAAACTTTTGAAATCTTTAATTTTGTTGCATATTTCACAAAAATAAATCAGCTCTTTTGTTTGGTTTCTCTAAACATATTAACAAACAAACTAACAAATATTCTTGAAATAAAAAGACTGTATAAGGATTTAGAGGGAGCTTGTAATTTATGGTCCTTTTAGGACATGAGAGCTTGTACCTATAAACTCCATTGATTGGCCAGTGCAGCTAACCTGGAGATAACCCTCAAGATAAGTAAACAGTGCAGCAAAAAAAAAAAACAGAAAATAAACATTGAAAAATGCTTAGATATTTAACTTTTCCACTTAATTTTGACTTCTCTAATGGTGCGGTAGTCATGAATTCTGTCTCAATATTATTGCAGAAACACCAGTTTTCTGTGAAGGTTTATTCACAATCAGCTTTTCAATAACAATCAATTGAAAAGTTGTTTGTACAGATTACTTAAAATAGCTAAAACACTACAGCGGCTCTTTAACTCCTCCAGTAATAAGAGAAGGAATGTGCTGATCCCACTTCTTATTCTAGCCCATCCTTGGACATGTCATTATCACAACAAGAGCATCTGCCAAGACTCCCGCACAGCTCAGCATCAGCCGCACCGCTCCCTTTCTTCTATAATAGTTGCTTTGTTTTTATTTTATCTCCAATAACAGATTAGGATTCATTTGATCTTGTATGAAAACAATACAGGAATTGGCGTGGATTCATTTATCCATCGTATCTATCTCTCCATCCATCTATCTATCTATCTATCTATCTATCTATCTATCTATCTATCTCTCCATCCATCTATCTATCTATCTATCATTCTATATTTCTATCTATCTATCTATCTCTCCATCCATCTATCTATCTATCTATCTATCTATCTATCTATCTATCTATCTATCTATCTATCTATCTATCGATCCATCGTATCTATCTCTCCATCCATCTATCCATCGTATCCATCTCTCCATCCATCTATCTATCTATCTATCATTCTATATTTCTATCTATCTATCTATCTCTCCATCCATCTATCTATCTATCTATCTATCTATCTATCTATCTATCCATCGTATCTATCTCTCCATCCATCTATCCATCGTATCCATCTCTCCATCCATCTATCTATCTATCTATCTATCTCTCCATCCATCTATCTATCTATCTATCATTCTATATTTCTATCTATCTATCTATCTATCTCTCCATCCATCTATCTATCTATCTATCTATCTATCTATCTATCTATCTATCCATCGTATCTATCTCTCCATCCATCTATCCATCGTATCCATCTCTCCATCCATCTATCTATCTATCTATCTCTCCATCCATCTATCTATCTATCTATCTATCTATCTATCATTCTATATTTCTATCTATCTATCTATCTCTCCATCCATCTATCTATCTATCTATCTATCCATCGTATCTATCTCTCCATCCATCTATCCATCATATCCATCTCTCCATCCATCTATCTATCTATGTATCCATCGTATCTATCTCTCCATCCATCTATCTATCTCTCTATCTATCCATCCATCCATCCATGGTATCTATCTATCTATCTATCTATCTATCCATCCATCCATCCATTGTATCTATCTCTCCATCCATCCATCTATCTATCCATCCATCCATCCATTATATCTATCTCTCCATCCACCCATCTCTCCATCTATCTATCTATCCATCCATCCATTGTATCTATCTCTCCATCTATCCACTGTATCTATCTCTCCATTCATCTATCTATCTCTCCATCCGTCGTATCTATCTTTCCATCCATCCATCGCTCCATCTATCTATCTATCCATCCATTGTATCTATCTCTCCATCCATCCATCTCTCCATCTATCTATCTATCTATCTATCTATCTATATATCTCTCCATCCATCCATCGTATCTATCTCTCCATCCATCTATCTATCTATCCATCCATCCATTGTATCTATCTATCCATCCATCCATTATTTCTATCTCTCCATCTATCCATTGTATCTATCTCTCCATCTATCCATTATATCTATCTATCCATCCACCCACCCTATCTATCTCTACATTCATCTATCTATCTATCTATCCATCCATCCATTGAGTCTATCTATCCATCCATCCATTGTATCTATCTCTCCATCTATCCATTGTATCTATCTCTCCATCCATCCACTGTATCTATATCTCCATCCATCTATCTCTCCATCTATCCATTGTATCTATCTCTCCATCTATGCATTGTATCTATCTCTCCATCCATCCACTGTATCTATATCTCCATCCATCTATCTATCTATCTATCTATCTATCTATCTATCTATCTATCTCTACATCTATCCATCATATCTATCTCTCCATCCATCTATCTCTCCATCTATCTCTCCATCTATCTCTCTATCTATCTGTCTATCTATCCATATATATATATATATATACAGTGTGACGCAGCTGTGAATGTGCAGTAATCTAGATTAATAATGCGTATTGCAGTATATTGTGATACCTTTTGTATTGGGCAAACACCTTATTTATATTGACGAGCTTTCCAGAGGTTTGACCTTTCTGTATCAAGTCAAATAGATAGATAGATAGATAGATAGATAGATAGATAGATAGATAGATAGATAGATAGTGACCTGCATGGGGAATAATAGTGGGCACTTTGAGGGTCATCAATTGGGGGTGCATTGATAAAGTAAATTTGTTGTTAAAAACACAGATTTTTTTGTGAAGGGGTATTTGTGCTCCCACATTGCCGCTCTCCAACCCCAAACTCAGCTGATCCCTTTCCCATGCAGCATGGCATAGTGAATGGCTATTCTTGGGCAGCAACATGCCTGTGAAATATGTAAAAATTAACAATATTAGTGTGTGTGTGTTTGCTCAGTCGTGTCCAACTCTCCGTGACCTCATTGTTTCACAACACACCATGCAGATCCACTTGGTTTTCGTAGGATACTGGAGTGGGTTGCCAGTCCCTTCTCCAGTTCCTGGTATTCCTAGGTGGTCTCCCATACAAGTACTGACCAGGCACAACCCTGCATGGATTAGGGTGTTGTGACCTTTTGGTTCAAACCCAGGTCACAATGGTGAAAGCACCAAATCCTAACCACTGGACCACCAGGGAACCCAACAATATTAGCAACTATATATAAAGAGAGGATTAAAACAAGTTCAGAGAAAATGTTCTATTTAGCGATCTTTTGCTTGTGTTATTGGCATGTCCATCTGCCTATAGCTTGGGGGTTATCCTATGTGGTCTTACCCCACCACACTACTGTAGCCCGTAACAGAGCCTGCAAGACGTACAGCTATTAAATTGGCTTGCGGGTTAAGGGCGGGGGAAAAAACTATGGGATGTCGAAATCTGAACTCCGTGGCCGCAAATCTTTTGATCTGTCAAGCCCGTAACTGTTACGTTCGCAAATCGCTATTAATTTGCTACAAATTCCCTGGTGTTCAAAACCGTAACCCGCAAATGGAGCCAAAAAGCCAACGGGTACTAGAGAGATCCGCACGGGGGGTAAGGTTTTACCCGTAGCACTGTAAAAGCAAATAACAACACACTACTGTACTCATAATTAAAGGAAAGTGATGTTAGGTATTAAAATTAATAGCACAACATTCTCAAACTCGCAAATCTGCAATATAAAAATACTTTTGTTTTTGTTCAGTTTCAGTGTCATATGGATCCTGGCAATCAATGTGTTAATCCATATAATGGAACTAGCATGTAATAGAATATCATATTTACTGATTTATTCATATTGCGTTATTTCTGGAGAGTGGATCCGATCGAAACTCATAATTGAAGCCCGTAAGGCTTTGAAATCTAACCTCCATTTTTAGTGACGAAACGATAACGATCTTTTTTGCCATTGGCTCCATCTAAATCCATAACTACGGTTTGACTAATTGATCACGTTCAATTTAATAGCTCTGTAACGCAGCCGAATTTCAAGCCAGCAGCCGTTGGGGTTGTGCCGATGCCTCTACGGGCTTCGAATTTAATGGGGCTGTATGTTATTTAGAGAACACCATTTTTCAATAGAACTCAGTAGATATATTATTTGAATGCACACCTCCCCTACAATATTACTAATGGCACTGGATACAAATGGCGTCATTTTTACCTTTTATATTTTACGTACAAACCATTCCATTTTCCAGTTACGTTTTAATTAATACATGGCAAAGTATTTTGTATGTACATTCTCACCTTGAATAAACACCCATAGTAATAGGAGCGCATCCCACCTCCACGCCATCTTCATCTGATGTAATATTTATGGTAACTACGAAAAAAACATAAACACAAGGTTACTATGTACAATAACGTCCAAGTCTCATGGCCACCATTTTGTTGTCCATTGGAGTCTCCAAATTGTTTGTACCTGTGTATAAGCACAAATTGTAATGTTTTTTTAGTATATCCCCAATATTCTGCACCTCATATTAATTTACTACAGAATATTTCTAATAGAACTTCAATAGTAATAAGAGCTTGGATGAAACAAAATACCCCAACAGAAATACTACCCAGTTCAAGACAAAATAGACATAAAATAAATAATATAATAACAATGAGATATGGTTAATACATATGGTCAGTACATTTGGCCGACAATATTTTAAATGGTAAGATCCAATTTATTTGAGTTTCTTTTATAATAAAAACCACACTTAGTAATGATTAACTATTTATCGGATTGAGCTTGCCCAGTTTACCAGTTACCTTTCCTTTTATAGTAGCGCAGCCCAGTAGTGGCGGTCAGCATCCGCTAGATGGCGCTGCCGATATTCCGGTGCCATATCATAGAGTCAAGGCTTAGGAAAACTGTTAGGGTTAGGGTTAGGATGAGGGTTAGGGTTAGTTCAAGGGATAGGCTAACATTATAAGCTTAGAATTTCTCTCACATATGGCAGCGCAGCAAAGTATCGTCAGCGCCATCTAGCGGTTGGAGGTCGCACTGCAGAGGCGGACCTGTCCCGACACCATAACAGGATAGAACATACAAAGGTGCTAATATAATATAGAACAATATATATGTTGAACCTAAAAGTATTTTAAGCAGAGGAAATTGTATTTAACTAGTTTTTAATTTTAAAAAATAAATACATTTTGATGCCTCTGCTAGATCCTAGAGGAAACCAGGATACATTGGGGGGTGAATCTCAGTCAGATCAAATTATCTAACAAAGCCTCCTGACTAGTTTCTCCTAGGACAAAGACAAAATAGATTCCAAAGTCTTCATAAATTCAGGTTTTCTCACAAAAAATGTTTTGGGTATCTATGGCTTATATCAATGTTGTTAGTTTATTACCAACTTCAGAAACAAGTGCCTATTTTGCTAAAAAAAAAAAAAGTCATAATAATCGTACAAATAACAGTAAAAGGCGCAGTAAACTTATGAGGCAAAACATTAATCTTCCAGAAGGTAAAAGAGTGTAAAGAGTATCATCCCATACAACACTATGGGTCTTCATATGATATGGACATGAGAGGGTTAAAATATAAAATCAGCATTGTGCCCAGACTCTTAAAATGACAAATACATTTTTTTTTTTTGTAATTATTGATACTACTGTAATAATTAATTTGATTGTTAATTAATGGTGAACTAAAAAATAGGTTTAACATGAAAATCACTTACACTGTCCCTTTAATAGTAATAAAAGCTGGATTTTTATTACACTATCTTGCGATAATGACATAAATGAGTTAATAGGGCCTTCATTATGTTAAATGATGATGTCTATAGTGATATTTACTAGACAGCCATAAGAGATAACAAGACCATTCCAATGGCCCTTTAATTAGCTGATGAACTATACAACATTGTGCCATCTTTCTTAATATGTCATCTGATTAATTATGAATATTAATTCACCCAGTTAGTGTCAGACTCCTCTTTCTGACTCACAGATCGTCATCTGCTGCTCCACATTGTCAGGCCCTACATTGGCATCTGATATCATCTAAAATGGAAAGTAAAATGTTGGCCCTGACACACATAAGAATACGGTCTCCACCCCTGCTTCAGCTTTCATATCCAAACACTCCCCCAACAGCTCCCTACATGTTATCTGCTGCCAAGAAGATAGAAGAATACACTGCAGATAATATCAAACCAACTCATCTAGAATGCTAATTATATCTACCTTAAAATGTCAGGCCTAATTAAAGGTATACAGACGTCTTCTGGGTTTGAAATGTTTCAGAAGAAAAAGATAGGGATTAGCATAAAATATGTTTTATATTGAAAAGTTCACTGTACTTGCAGAGATATGTGCATCGGAGGGAATCCTGATATACACAACCACAGGAAGGTTATAGAAGGACGTACTTAGCAGGAGAGCAGCCAGATACGGATTGTAACCCTATCGTTACTGACTAAACGGGGAGGTGTCACGGAGGGGAGAGAGAGAGAGACAGGAGAGAGAGAGAGAGAGAGAGAAGAGAGAGACAGAGAGAGAGATACAGGAGAGAGAGAGGGGAGAGATAGGGAGAGAGAGAAGAGAGAGACAGAGGGAGGGAGACATAGAGAGAGACAGAGGGAGAGTGGACAGAGACACAGGAGAAAGAGAGAGATAGGAGAGAGAGACAGGAGAGAGAGAGACAGGAGAGAGAGAGGGAGAGAGAGAGAGGAGAGAGAGAGAGAGATAGGAGACAGAGTCAGGAGAGAGAGAGAGATAGGAGAGAGAGTCAGGAGAGAGAGAGACAGGAGAGAGAGAGAGATAGGGAGAGAGACAGAGGGAGGGAGACAGAGAGAGAAATTCAGAGGGAGAGAGAGAGAGATATGAGACAGAGTCAGGAGAGAGAGACAGTAGAGAGAGAGGAGAGATAGAGATAGGTGAGAGAGTCGAGAGAGAGAGAGACAGAAGAGAGAGAGAGAGAATCAGGAAAGAGAGATAGGAGAGAGAGGAGATAGAGAGAGAGGGAGAGAGAGAGAGACATGAGAGAGAGAGATAGAAGAAAGAGAGAAATAGGGAGAGAAAGAGACAGAGTGGCAGAAGAGAGAGGAGAGAGAGAGAGACAGGAGAGAGAGAAAGAGAGGAGAGAGAGACAGGAGAGAGAAAGAGAGACATGAGAGACAGTGGAGAGAGAGGGGAGAGAAAGAGAGACACAGGAGAGTGAGAGAGAGAGAGGCAGGGGAGAGAGACAAGATAGAGAGACAGGGGAGAGAGAGACACAGAGGGAGAGAAACAGGAGAGAGAGAAACAGGAGAAAGATAGAGACAGACAGGAAAGAGAGAGAGGAGAGAGAAATACACAAGAGAGAGGGAGAGATAAAGAGAGAGAAAAACAGAGAGACAGGAGAGAGAGTGAGAGAGAGAGAGAGGAGAGAGAGAGAGTAATAGACAGGAGAGAGAGACAGGAGAGAGAGTGAGAGAGAGAGGAGAGAGTAATAGACATGAGAGAGAGAGACATGACAGAGAGAGACAGGAGGGAGAAGGAGAGAGGGAGACACAAGACAGAGAGAGGCATGAGAGAGAGACAGGAGAGAGAGAGAGGCAAAGAGAGAGAGGAGAGAAATAGAGAGAGAGGAGAGAAAGAGAGAGACAGGAGAGAGATAGAGAGACAGGAGAGAGATGGGGCAGGAGAAAGAGAGGAAAGGAGAGAGGGAGAGGAGAGAGATAGACAGAAGAGAGAGAGAGATAGGAGAGAGAGGGAGACTGAGAGAAATACAGGAGAGAGAGAGAGAAAGAGAGACACGAAAGATAGGAGAAAGAGACAGACAGGAGAGGAGAGAGAGCTAATTACAGGATAGATAGAGAGACAGAGGAGAGAGAGACATGAGAGGATAGAGAGGGGAGGGACAGAAGAGGCAGAGAGAGACAGAAAAGAGAGAGAGAGGAGAGAAAAAGAGAGGAGAAATAGAGGATGAAGAGAGAGACAGGAGAGAGAGAGAGACTTTGGAGAGAGGGACAGGAGAGAGATATGAGAGATAGATAGACAGGAAAGAGAGAGACAAGAGAGAGATGGGGGACAGCAGAGAGAGAGGAAAGAGGGAAAGAGAGAGGGAGAGGATAGAGAGACAGGAAAGATAGGAGAAAGAGACAGACATAAGAGAGAGCCAGGAGAGAGAGAGAGAGAGAGAGAGAGAGAGAGAGAGAGAGAGAGAGAGAGAGAGAGAGAGAGAGAGAGAGAGGGAGGTAGAGGAGAGAAAGACAGGAGAGAGAGAGAGAGAAAGAGAGACAGGAAAGATAGGAGAAAGAGACAGACAGGAGTGGAGAGAGAGCTCAATACAGGGACAGGAGAGAGAGAGGAGAGAGAGAGATAGGAGAGAGAGAGGGAGAGGAGAGAAAGACAGTAGAGAGAGAGAAAAAGACAGACAGGAGAGGAGAGAGAGCTAATTACAGGATAGATAGAGAGAGAGAGGAGAGAGAGACATGAGAGGAGAGAGAGAGACAGAAAAGAGAGAGAGGAGAGAAAGAGAGAGGAGAAAGAGATGGGGAAGAGAGAGACTTGTGAGAGAGGGACAGGAGAGAGAGTTATGAGAGATAGATAGACAGGAAAGAGAGAGACAAGAGATAGGGGGCACCAGAGAGAGAGATAGGAAAGAGGTAGAGACAGGAGAGAGAGACAGGAAAGAGAAAGAGAGCCATGAGAGAAAGTGGAGAGAAAGTGGAGAAAAAGGGGAGAGAGACAGTAGAGCGAGAGATGTGAGAGAGAGACAAGAGAGAGAGACAGGCAGAGACAAAGAGATATGAGAAAGAGAGAGGGGACCAGCAGAGAGAAAGAGAGGAAAGATGGAGATAGAGAGGAGAGAGACAGAGAGAGAAGAGAGAGAAGAGTTAGAGACAGGAGAGGAGAGAGAGACGGAAAGTGAGCCACGAGAGACAGTGGAGAGAGAGGGGGTAGAGAGAGAAAGAGAGAGATAGGAGAGCGAGAGATGTGAGTGAGAGACAAGAGAGAGAGGGGGGGAGACAGACAGAGAGAAACAGGAGAAAGAGAGAATCAGACAGGAGAGAGAGAGATATGAGCAAGAGACAAAGAGAGAGGAGAGAGAGAGAGACAAGAGAGAGAGAGAGAGAGGAGAGAGAAACAGGACAAAGACAGGGGGAGGGAGAGAGGTAGACAAAAGACTGAGAGAGGCATGAGAGAGAGAGACAGGAGAGTGAGGTGGCAGGAGAGAGAGAGAGAGAGAGGAAAGAGACTGCCTGTTGAGAGAGAGAAGAGAGAGAGGAGAGATAGTTAGATACTGGATAGAGAGAGAGGAGGCAGGTGAGAGAGAGACATGAGAGAGAGAGAGGGGAGAGGGAGAGACACGAGAGAGGGGGGAGAGAGAGACAGGAAAGAGAGACAGGAGAGAGAGACAAAGACTGAGAAAGGAGAGAAAGAGAGAGGGACAGGGGAGAGAGATAGGCAGACATGAGAGAGAGGGGGACAGGAACGAGAGAGATGAGAGAGGAAAGAGGAAGAGAGAGACAGAGAGAGGGAGGAGATAGAGAGAGACAGGAGAAAGAGAGAGAGTGAGAGAGACATGTCAGAAAAAGAGAGAGGAAGTAGAGAGACAAAGAGAAGAGAGAGTGACTATAGAAATAGGGAGTCAGGAGAAGGGGAGAGAGAGAGAAAGTCAGTAGACAGAGAGAGAGGAGAGTGGAAAGCAGTAGAAGTTGTTGTATGGGATTGACAACCTGCAGGGGTGGTAATGACACAAGTAGGCTCAGCTGCTGCTTCGCTCGGGCAAACAAAGAGAGGAAGAACAAAAAATACCAGCAGCAGTAGTTAATGCAGTGAATGGACAACCTGCAGGGAGATTCTTATATGAAAATACACAGCACCTTCTAACATGGTGCCACACTACATATCCCAGGCTGCTTTACAGCACAATAAGGAACCCCAGAGTTTGATATGATTGTTTCAGCTGCCTGAGCTTCCCCCTAATTGGCCAAAATAAATTATGAATTTTATGCTAATTTAGCCAGAGTTTGGAGGGGTAGTTACTCTAATTTTCCACTGTCAGAAATTACAAGACATTTTGCCAACTTCAAGGTAATGTTTTAAACTCATAAGACACTTAGATATGCCTTTAAATGATTTGATAGTTTTGTACTGCCAATATCCTAATCATGTTTAAATGATCTGCTTACTGTACAGATGTATCCTTCATCGTGTTACTGGGTTAAGTAAACAACTTATCATCTCTTTCCATTGAAGTCAGTGGAGATGATTATAAGTTTAAGATTACATTCTGGTGAAAAAACTGTGAATGAGCTTTGTTGTTGTTTAGTCGTTCAGTTGTGCCTGTCTCTCGATAACCCTAGCCCAGGCACATTTATAATAATAAATCTGGTGGTGCTTATCCGTAAGGTTTCCATGGCAAAGATACTGGAGTAGGTTGATAGTTACTTCTCCAGTGGACTGAGATTTGCCTGACCTCTCTGCTATAACCTACCCATCTTGCGTGACCCTGAATGGTAGAGCTCACAGCTTCATTGAGGTATATAAGCCCCTTCACCACAACAAGGTAGTGATCCAGAAGGGTGAATGAGCATAAGCCCGTCAGTAATTGTCCAAAGGGTTCCTTGGTGGTCCAGTGGTCAGGATTCGGGGCTTTCACCACTATGACCTGGATTCGATTCCAGTCAGGGAACCATGAGGTCACACCACCCTGAAGCCATGCAGGGTTGGGCCTGGTCAGTAATTGGATGGGAGACCACCTAGGAATACCAGGGTCTGTATTATGTGGCCCACTGGAGAAGGAACTAGCAACCCACTCCAGTATCTCTGCCATGAATACCAAGTGGATCAGCATGCTCTTTTATGGTACATGAGGTCACAGAGAGTCGGACATGACTGAACAACATATGTCCAAAACATTTTCTCTACGGCGAGTGTACATACCAAGCTAGACCATAGATAGCCACTAGAGGGCACTACTTCATAATATCTTGCTTTATAGTAATGCATAGTATTAAAAAAAAGCTTGTTACTCAGGCAACTGTCATATAATGGGATTATGTTACTATGAATACATTTATCCCATTTCCCCACAATAAAACCAAGTTAGATTGTATAAATGTACAGTAAAATAATACAAAGTAAAGAACATAGCACAAGCTGCAATGAAAATGTGTAGGTGGAATAATATATGTTAATATTCTCTGATAATACAAGACATGAACTGGTTAATAAATTATCACATGGAGCTGCATGCTCCACCTAGCCATAAAGTTTATATATCCTACAGTGGAATGGGAATTCATGTCCTCATTCATTTTACATTTCTTTGTACTGTATAACAAATATTCCACAATATATACAGAATATTCTGAGCATTTTACATCTCAGTGACTAGACCCCATAACCAAAACCGAGTGCTAATGGGGGTCCACTGGCCTAAGATACAGTATATATAATATAAAATGACCAACTACCTGAAGCAGCATTGGTAATTGTGCTGATGTCTCTCATACATTTCATATGACTTGATGATATGCCCATGTTATCTACCTTAATTATTCCTCAGGATGGCCTTATGCATATCACAGGCATGCTTTAATTCCTTTGTCCCTACCTATTTCCCATTAGATGTGTGTTCCAGTTATCTACAACCCTTAACATTATGTAGCACATTCTCATGACCTTTCCTGTTTCATCCCCGCCAGCAGTGGCAGGGTTAGGTTTAAGGTTACACTCAGGGTTAAGTGTTATAGTTTAGGATTAGGGTTCAGGGTTAGGGTAGTGGCAGATGATACGCTGTACATAGTAATGTCGTGTATATAATGAATCCTTGTAATGATATAAACTAATTAGAAAAAGTTTTAAAAAAAGGGACACGCCCATAGACCTTTAAAAAATTTAGTAATCCTCACTATAGCTTTTTGTATATATTTTTTGACTTGTTGATAGACTTGATAAAGCTGGTCACAATAAATAAAATATTTGTCCAATAAAAGCACCATCACTGCGCCCTGCAATACTCGTACTTTTTATCTATTGACTATGGGCCCTATTCTATTGCCCAATTCGTACATTTAAAATAGCTCTTAATATTGCTACATATTGTATTAGCTACTCGCAATCTGATTACGAGTTCCCCGTCCACAATTACTACAGGCCTGCCAAAGACACAAAACCAGCCTTAGAACTCCATTGGTCTTAGCACAGCTCGATTATTATGAGCTCTAAAAGTTAAATTAAAGTTACACAAAATCGATATTCTATTAGACCCGTAGCTCTGGCTCGCAAATAAAGTCTGACCCGCAACTGGAAAAAGTATCAAGTTTCTGTCAAAAATAGTATGAGTATTAAGTAGGACTCACAAGGACTTTTTCAATAACTTATTAGAGCTGTAGCAGCACTTAAACACACAATGTTGTACTTTAGAAGCATGTGAGGCATGGGAACACATTAGAATTAATTGTAGAACAATCTCAAACCCAGAAATATGCAATTGTATCTGTTATTTCTGAGTAATATCAATCTTGGGACTCAAGGGGTTAATACATATCATGAAACCCATATGAACTAAAACAGATGCTCTAATGCATTTAATAGATTGCTTGGTTGCGAGCACACCTGGCAAATATTACTTATTGTCACTCATTAATTCTCAGCCTCCAATTGCAGATTACGTCTAACTTCCCTGTTTTACTTACATCATGATGACGGTCTCATTTACCTTTTGGCTGTGTCTAAGAAGTAAATTATGGGTTTGCTTAAATATTTTCAGATCATAAAATCACAACCCCTGAAATCCGACTTAAAAAGGCAGGGTTTACGTATTTAGGCTTAAGGAGATAAATTGCAAGCTTGAGTCAATAGAATACATCTAAACAGTTAGAGAAAAAAACACCCGCAGCCAAAATTATGGGTTAGAGGCATTTGTGGGC
The DNA here is from genome assembly GCA_027410445.1 of Discoglossus pictus. Taxonomy (NCBI): domain Eukaryota; kingdom Metazoa; phylum Chordata; class Amphibia; order Anura; family Alytidae; genus Discoglossus; species Discoglossus pictus. The sequence continues at coordinate 223,493,237 of CM050169.1, forward strand.
TTCTAATAGAATAGGGCTCTTATTTTGTAAATTACCCCATGCTCATTCAGATCATGCCCTCTTGTTCTTGTATTTGAACCTCTCTAAAAACTTTATGGGGGCAGTTGTCAGTGTTCGGAACGTTTACGATGTTGGTCACGCTTTGCGAAGTGAGGCGAGCAGTTGAGGATCGGGCTAGCGGGGCTGCAAGATAATTGCAAAACTGCGAGGCGAGCAGTTGACGCTAAACTGCGAGGCCCGTGGCTGCAATGAGCGCCAAAGGCAAAGGCCTGCGGCGCTCATCGGCAGGCAATGAGCGCCGAAGGTCCGTGGGACTTAGAGGCCTGTGGAACTTAGCCGCAACTGCAAGCCTCGCGAAGAAAGGTGAGCAGTTGAGGCACGCAGGACTTATGACCCGTACGACTTAGGAACGAAATCCGTACATGCACTGTGTGCTTTGCAAAAATCCGACTTTCACGGCCGACCACAGAACAGGAAAAACCTGAAAAAACAAATATGCCTAAAATTCACTTACACACTCACACACAGCACAGTGGGAGAGACAGGGAGCCTGGGAGTAAAGTTGCAAGTTAATTTGGGGCATATTTGCCATCGTTTAACGATAAAAAAATGGCTACCGAAAAACACAACACAACGAAAACAAGGCCAAAGGCCGTAAAACTAGCCCGAAGGATGTAAAAACAAGCCATAAGCACTTAATCCACGCCAGTAACATTAAACACAAGGCAGTAACACAACCCAAGACAGTAACACTCAAGCGCAAGGCCTATAAAGAACACAGGCTGAGAGGCTTGCAATGAGCGCCAAAGGCGCTCATCGTGGGGCTCACGAGGAGTACCAAAGGTGATCATTGCAAAGCAGGTGATCATTGCAAGAAGGTGATGGTTGCAAAGTTGCGGCTCGCAATGAGCGCCAAAGGCGGTCATTGCAAGCTACTTGAAGAGCGCCGAAGGTGCTCGGAGGGCCCATAGCCTCGTATTGCTAGCCTTACAATTTTACTCCTAGTTTTCAGGACAGTATAGAGATGGGCATTATTATTTATGTAAGAATGGGTCGGCTGCACAGATAGTAGTTATACATTGTCATACAATCTTGTTGATTTTACATATTAATCCCTTGATAATAATTATGTGATTATTTTTTAGGATTATAATCTGAGTAAGAATGTGGATTTCTTATTATTGTGAAAGGAAGCAGTGTGGAGGTCAGCGATGTCCGTGGCCCTCTGTGCCATTCTGCCCCGGGAGCACAAAAGGACAGAGGAGGTACCGCCTCACACATACATCTCCATTCACCTTCTGGACTAAGGCCAGATTGTTAAGCACACAATGCGGCCCGTTGTATTGTGCAACGACAAGCGGCCATTGAACTGCGTGATGGCACAAGAGCTGTTTTGATCCCACAGTGTAATGCAGGGCTGTCGGTCCAGCCAATGGCTGACTCACTTCCACATGCTGGAGGATCTGAGAGGGAGGACGAGTGGGAGGCACAGCTCATCTGTTCACTATGGATGTGCGAGTCTTGTTTTCCTAAAGTTTAACACACTCATGCCTGGCAGACTCTGGTACGCCAATCAACTGCGCAAAAGGCTTATTAACATCATACCAATAACGGCTCAGCTTTCTTATTAGATCACGTATAGAACCAAACAGATGGATTAAAAGACCACCGCAGTTCAAGAAAAAAGACACTTGTTTGTCGAGTATGTACCAAACGAACAATATTAGCCGGACATAAACATTTTTGATAAAAATCTGAATTTTTTACGTTTTCATACAAGACTTCATTTTGTGGTTGTTACATCGCTTCCTCAGAGCTGAATCATGAGGGTGTGTGTTTTTTTTACTATCATTAAAGAGATAAATGTCTGAGAAAAAAGATATATGTCTGAAGAATTTGGAGTCTAAGAACATAATTAAGCCATAAAGTTAGTTTTTAATTAGAAATCAATTCATTTTGATGGACTACTGGACCATGGAGGAATCCATTAAATGTACAAACACAAAATGGATTCCTTTACTTGTAAACAGTTCCAAAAATGTTTTATGCCCATGGCTTAAACAGCTGCTAATGCTATTAGTGTGGTACTTGAACTACAGTGGTCCTTTAACCTGTCTGTATAAACATAGAAAAGAATAAATATTTTAGTGTGCCTATTCCATCTGTACATAAGAGTCTATTATGAATCCATCTCATCTTTTGTTTCATCGCATCGTGATAGCTGGGCGTGTTTTTTTATCTGTCAGTGGAGGGAATGAAGAGGACGACTTGTTAGACAATTGACTTCATTGCTTTTTGCAATTTTAAAGATTAGTGATTGTGTATAGTAAAAATTAAATAGATGATTTTAGGGGCTGTATTCATTTTAGTTACATAAATTCTTAAAGTAGCCATTAAAGGGCCCTGTGTGTTATAAAGTCAACAATAAGGCCGTCTACAGTATAAATAAAATGAAAATATAAATGAAAAATTAAATAAAAATGGTTGTTACCTGCCTGGTGTGTTGGATCTGTCTTTCCCTCCCTCCTGTCATATACCTCACATTGTTTTCCTGGAAGCTATTGATGTTATCTGGCTGTGATTTAATTATTCTAGGACGTTTGACTTGGATGTTCCTTTCATCTGGTTAATTAACCAGCAACAAATAATGTTGACATAATGTGGTGGCCTTTTCACATATACACCCAGCACAGTGATTGGTACAATAACTATTGAATAATTAAACAGCTTCCAGGTGACTTAAATGGCTTCCAGGCAAACAATATATGTCATAGGACAGAAGAGTGGTGGACACAGACCCAACACACCAGATAGGTAACATTCATTTTAACACCGTTTTTATTACAGATGGCTTCATTCTTTTTTTGAGTGACACACATTCAATTTCTTCTGGGTAGCCTCCCAAGTGTCTTCCCAATCCTCAGAAAAAACTTGACCTCAGTCTGGTTCTTACTGTAATATATATAGATGGGAGACAATCATATTGTGGCAATAAAGACGATACCCAGAAGACCTCTGCAACCCTATAAAACACCCAGGACCAGACTCTCACAGAGATGTTGTCTGGTAGTCCTGCATCCCCATTAAATTAGAAGCCTGTAGCGGCTTCGGCAAGCTTGCAAAGGCTGCGGGCTTGAAAGTCTGCTGCGTTACAGAGCTATTAAATTCCACCATGCCGCGAGTTACGGGCCAGTGACGCAAGCCTGTAAACCATTTGTCGCACGTTGGATGTGCGGCCGTGAATATGATCAATTAGTCAAACCCGTAGTTACGGGTTTAGATGTAGCCAATGGCAAATAAGATCGTCATCATTACGTCAATGAAAAATGGAGGTTAGATTTCAAAGCCTTATGGGGTTCAATTATGAGTTTCGATCGGACCCGCAGTCCAGAAATAATGCAATATTAATAAGTCAGTAAATATGATATTCTAGTCCATGCGAGTTCCATTATATGTATTAACACATTGATTGCCGGGATCGATATAACACAGAAATTAGTCATGAAATAAAGTATTTTATATGGCAGATTTGCGAGACTAAGAACGTTGTGCTATTAATTTTAATACCTAACATCACTTTTCCATAAATTATAAGTACAGTAGTGTGTGTTTATTTGCATCTACAGTGCTAAAGATAGGACTTTACCCCCCTAGCGGGTCCTCTCTAGTACCCGTTGGCTTTTTGGCTCCATTTGCAGATTACGAGATCGAACGCCAGTGAATTTGTTGCAATTTAATATCGTGAATGGAACGTAACATTTACGGGCTTGACAGATCAAAGGATTTGCGGGTGTGCCGTTTAAACTTCTACGTCCCATAGCCTTTTTTCGCCCTTACCCCGAAAGTCGTTGGCGGGTTGCTTTACGGGGCTAATTTAATAGCCGCAAGTCTTGTGGGCTACGTTACGGCCTACGGTTTTACACGGGGAGGGAATTTAATAGGGCTGCTGGACTACCAATGATAGGCATCAGTCTAGAAGGAAAATATGGCAAATTGACAGGCTTCTTAATGCTGTTTCACAAGTCAAATGAAGAAATAAGATTTTATTTAGAATGTGCACGTGCATTGGGTCAACGGCTTGTCTCTTAATATCCACCCAATATGGAGAGGCATCCTATATTGAGATAGCTATTCTGAAGCTTGAAGCAGAGCCTACTAGGAGTTGTTCTGCTATTCAGTTCTATTGTCAGATGGCAGGTCAAGGAGGTAGTCTTTCAACAGAACTAGATAGAGTGTTATCTGTATCCAGCTGCTCTCCGGTATCTAATTTTTTTACATTCTAAAAAAAAGTCAGATTTTTCATAAACGTAAACCATAAATATGACTATAAAAATGGCAGATGTAACACAAGCTCACATAGCATGTAATAATTTCTATAGGTTTTAAAGGGGCCTTTGACATAATTCAAACTACTCTGCACCATCATGTACAGTAGTTCAAATCAAGCAGAAAATGTGGCCCCCTTCCATGATGGGCCCCTCACAAGTATAACCCATGTGATCCCCTGTCATTGGTCCTGTTGGAGCTTCTATGGCATTTAACGGTTGATTTAATCTCACCCTAAGCAGGAATGTCTGCACTGCAAGACACATTGAGTTTATAGGCACATTCCTTCTACATGCTCATCCATCTAAATGCTCATATTTGACTTTACTAGTTAATTGTTCACTCCTTCAGTTGTGTCTGACTCTCTGTGACATCTTGTCACTGGTTGTGCTCATTTATTAGGTTTTCATGGCAAAGATACTGGAAACATACTGGTGAAGAAAAACTGTGAATGAGCTTTGTTGTTGTTTAGTTGTTCAGTTGTGCCTGATTCTCTATAACCCTATGGACCACATTTATAATTAGATATCTGGTTGTGCTTATCCATAAGGTTTTTATGGCAAAGATACTGGAGTGGATTGCCAGTTCCTTCTCCAGTGGACTGCGATTTGTCAGACCCCTCTGTTATGACCTGTCCATCTTGGGTAACCCTACAAGGTATAGCTCACAGCTTCACTGAGGTATATAAGCCCATTCCCCATGACAAGGTAGTGATCCAGAAGAAAAAAATATATAGCATAAGTTAAGTAAAAGTAGCCATGCATAAAGTATGGTATTGGACTAAAGAGTGAAAATGCCTTGTGCACTCATTTGCATGTCCCCGCCCAGTTCCCAGAATTCAGTGCACTATCAGCCTTATTAAATTGTGATTCCGACAATAGAAAAGGGCTCTATATAAGCACATAGCATTTTTTTTTACAAAAGTTTTTTATTTAGTGAAGACCTTGTTTTTGGATAGAAGATCACTAACTAAAAACTTCTGTAAAAAAAATATGCTCTGTGCTTATAAAGAGCCCTATCCAATTGGCCAAATTGCAATTTAATAAGGCTGTAAATGTCTAAAGAACTACATTGCAAAGCTTACATTATTTTAGTTGCAGCAATTAGAGTTTTATTGCCATTTGTAGGATGCTTGTAATCCGTGCAGAGAGGCCGACAATTGACGGAGTAACTAGGCTATATAAATTCGTGCAATATGCATCCATTTTAAAAATACTATACCATGTCCATTTAAAGTTTTTATGACAGTTCTGCTTAGCTAAACTGTTTATTGTCTCTTCCATCGCTTCCAGCCAGGAGGCAGATAATTAAACTCCTCTGACAGGAGGGTGCTGTTACGGCCAACTCCATTATGTACATGCAGAGAATATGACACAAAACAAACAGATTGCAAACATACTGAGATGTGTCAGAGACTTGGAAAACAGGATTCATGAAGAAAGTTAATTAGTATTATTAGTAGAAAAAGAGAGATAAGTGATGTGACTTTGTGGGTCACTGGTACGGCCCCAAATCTGCTTAGAAACAAACACACTGTGAATTATATATAGTATACAGCTGATTATTGGACACATTGGCGCTTTAGAAATAAATAATAGTTGTATTATAATATTAAATGGATGTAAAATATATATTTTTTGCTTTGTTCAGTCGTTTCCGACTCTCCGTGACCTCATGCCGATAGGGCTAGCCCTTCGCTACCCAATGCATTAGAGCATATGTTTCTAGTCCATGTGGGTTTCCTGATATTTATTAACCTCTTGAGTACTGGGTTGTATGTTACCCTGGATGTATAATGACACAAATATAATTATAAATGGATCATATTTTTAAATTCCACATATGTGCCTATGGGAATGTTAAGCTTCAAATTTTGATGAACTTCCATGCTTTTTTTGGTGGTTTACTGTCTCTTTAAATGCTGCTCCAGCTTTCAGAAATGGTTTCAAAACCATTTGCGGGTGATGTTTAGTACCAGTAAATTTACCTTCAAATATTTGATATTACGAGTCATACAGAATTTGTGAGTGATCAGTAAGGTCTCAATTAAATACCAAGTCACTCATATTATTACTCATATTAAAAAATCTACGGAAAAGTGTCCCTTCATTTGTGAATAAGTCTTGTTGTAGACTATTATAAGTAGTTCACTCACGGTCATGAAAAAAGGGTCAATTGAATAGTAATTCTACTGACCACACCACTTAACCAAAGAGGTAATTGAATGAGGCTGTATGTTTTTGGTGCTCCCCTATATATAGATAGGGGTACACAAACATTTCGTAACAACACCAGGCACATCTTTATGGTGATGCACTAGGTTTTCATGGCAGAGATACTGCAATGGGTTTCCAGTTACTTCTCCAGTGGGCCACAGCATACAGTTCCTGGTATTCCTAGGTGGTCTCCCATCCAAGTACTGACCAGGTCCAACCCTGTTTGGCTTCAGGGTGGTGTGATCTCTTTTTGGATAAATAATACATTATTGAGTAAAACGTGTTAAAACTTGACACTAACAGGAAATGCACAGAGAAAAGTATAGTCTGTAGATCTCATTGGCAGACAAGTAGGACTCGTACATATATGCATCTGGTCATTGGCTGGTGTGACAACCACCTCCCAGGTAGCTAAACACTTAAATATATAAATGTTGTGCTTTGAGAGCAGAATTTAAAAAGATAACAAACTGTGATAGATGTACACATGTCTTCTTCTTTCTTTGTGCCCCTTTAAATGTAAAAATGTACATCCCAACTGTACGTAATAAGAATATCTTAAGGTGGCTCTTACTTATATAGATATACATTACAAAGCAATAGGCTAAGTACCGTTATATATATAGACACAGAACTTAGAGTTCAAATAATGACAGTATACACCATTGCTAATATTATTTCTTATAATAAACAAGGTCAAAAATATGACATTAGGATGAACACATGCAAAATTCAAGATAGAAGAGAAGAAAGTCATATTTTAGTAGATGCTATATTGTTTCATATTCATGTGTACAATATATAGAGATACATTATTATTATAGTTTTACCGTGATACGATATGAAATAAGATATCAATGGAGATTTTAGATGTTGGCAGCCCTAGGCTCATTCAGACTTGTTCCCCCCTACTCCCCAGTTACTACTTCAGATTTGCTGTGTCTTCAGTCTAAGATTACCCCCCCCCCCCCCCCCCCCACACACACACACACACACAGACCCACACACGCACATATATATATATATATATATATATATATACAGGGAGTGCAGAATTATTAGGCAAATGAGTATTTTGACCACATCATCCTCTTTATGCATGTTGTCTTACTCCAAGCTGTATAGGCTCGAAAGCCTACTACCAATTAAGCATATTAGGTGATGTGCATCTCTGTAATGAGAAGGGGTGTGGTCTAATGACATCAACACCCTATATCAGGTGTGCATAATTATTAGGCAACTTCCTTTCCTTTGGCAAAATGGGTCAAAAGAAGGACTTGACAGGCTCAGAAAAGTCAAAAATAGTGAGATATCTTGCAGAGGGATGCAGCACTCTTAAAATTGCAAAGCTTCTGAAGCGTGATCATCGAACAATCAAGCGATTCATTCAAAATAGTCAACAGGGTCGCAAGAAGCGTGTGGAAAAACCAAGGTGCAAAATAACTACCCATGAACTGAGAAACGTCAAGCGTGCAGCTGCCACGATGCCACTTGCCACCAGTTTGGCCATATTTCAGAGCTGCAACATCACTGGAGTGCCCAAAAGCACAAGGTGTGCAATACTCAGAGACATGGCCAAGGTAAGAAAAGCTGAAAGACGACCACCACTGAACAAGACACACAAGCTGAAACGTCAAGACTGGGCCAAGAAATATCTCAAGACTGATTTTTCTAAGGTTTTATGGACTGGTGAAATGAGAGTGAGTCTTGATGGGCCAGATGGATGGGCCCGTGGCTGGATTGGTAAAGGGCAGAGAGCTCCAGTCCGACTCAGACGCCAGCAAGGTGGAGGTGGAGTATTGGTTTGGGCTGGTATCATCAAAGATGAGCTTGTGGGGCCTTTTCGGGTTGAGGATGGAGTCAAGCTCAACTCCCAGTCCTACTGCCAGTTCCTGGAAGACACCTTCTTCAAGCAGTGGTACAGGAAGAAGTCTGCATCCTTCAAGAAAAACATGATTTTCATGCAGGACAATGCTCCATCACACGCGTCCAAGTACTCCACAGCATGGCTGGCAAGAAAGGGTATAAAAGAAGAAAATCTAATGACATGGCCTCCTTGTTCACCTGATCTGAACCCCATTGAGAACCTGTGGTCCATCATCAAATGTGAGATTTACAAGGAGGGAAAACAGTACACCTCTCTGAACAGTGTCTGGGAGGCTGTGGTTGCTGCTGCACGCAATGTTGATGGTGAACAGATCAAAACACTGACAGAATCCATGGATGGCAGGCTTTTGAGTGTCCTTGCAAAGAAAGGTGGCTATACTGGTCACTGATTTGTTTTTGTTTTGTTTTTGAATGTCAGAAATGTATATTTGTGAATGTTGAGATGTTATATTGGTTTCACTGGTAAAAATAAATAATTGAAATGGGTATATATTTGTTTTTTGTTAAGTTGCCTAATAATTATGCACAGTAATAGTCACCTGCACACACAGATATCCCCCTAAAATAGCTAAAACTAAAAACAAACTAAAAACTACTTCCAAAAATATTCAGCTTTGATATTAATGAGTTTTTTGGGTTCATTGAGAACATGGTTGTTGCTCAATAATAAAATTAATCCTCAAAAATACAACTTGCCTAATAATTCTGCACTCCCTGTATATATATATATATATATATATATATATATACTGTATATATATATATATATATATATATATATATATACATATATACATATATATATATATATATATATATATATATATATATATATATATATTGTAGTAGTAGTAGAAGCTACTAAATAAATCTCCTATGTTTTAGAAATGTTTGTGTACCCCTATCTATATATAGGGGGGTGCACCAAAAACATACAGCCTCATTCAATTACCTGTTTGGTAAAGTTACATCACTAAAAAGTGGTCAGTAGAATTACTATTCAAATGACCCTTTTTTCACGACTGTGAGTGAGCTACTTATAATAGTCTAGAACAAGACTTACTCACAAAGGGACACTTTCCTGTTGATTTTTTTTAATATGAGTAATAATATGAGTGACTTGGGGCCTCATTCTATTATCGGCCGTAAATCGGCCGTAAGGCTGCGATTCCTTGCGGGGGTTCTGTTAACTCGCAATTCTATTATACGGCCCGCAAGGATCTCCTCTTACGGCCGGCCGCATATCTTGGAACCGTCCGTAAGCTCAAAATTTTTTAAAGTCAAAAATAAATTCAAGACGGCACTGTAAAGCTCTGTAAATGCTAGGGATCATAATGGGGGACATGAGGATTAAAAGTAACCCCCTCTCAAGCTTGCACATCAGCCCAAATCCGAGTTTACATTAACTGTTTATTTTCCGGCCGCAGCGTGGGCGGGTCTGAGGTGCTCCAAGCCCTATGGACTTTTTACATGCATATTTGACATATATAATAAAATAATTTTTTTACGGATTTAAATATAGGGGAATGTTGTGCTATTTTTGCTAACACCTACAATCACTTTATAGTCTCCTCAAAGTGCAGGATGCCTTTATTTGGGCTTTATAATGTGCTTAATTGGTGCTAGCGGGACCTTTTTCCTGCAAGTAAGCTGCGGCTCGGTTTTAGCCTTGCAGAGAGGGTTCCCAGAGCAATAGAATAGCAACCGGGCTTTTCTTGCGGCCGAAACTCTTGCAGCCGTTTTAGATCAAAGGCTTTCCTCCGGCGCGTGCAGCCGCAAGAGATAGCAAGGCGCCGGCCGCAAGCCTGCCGGAGTCCCCGGCCGGAGGGGAATAGAATAGCAGAATAGCTTGCGGCCGGTCCTTGCGGCCCCGGAGCGCCTACGGCCGCTAATAGAATGAGGCCCTTGGTATTTAACTGAGACCTTACTGATCACTCACAAATTCTGTATCACTCGTAATATTAAATTGGTACTAAACATCACCCGCAAATGGTTTTGAAACCATTTCTGAAAGCTGAAGCAGCATTTAAAGAGACAGTAAACTACTAAAAATAGCATGGAAGTTCATAAAAATTTGAAGCTTAACATTCCCATAGGCACATATGTGGAATTTAAAAATATGATCCATTTATAATTATATTTGTGTCATTATACATCCAGGGTAACATACAACTCAGTACTCAAGAGGTTAATAAATATCAGGAAACCCACATGGACTAGAAACATATGCTCTAATGCGTTGGGTAGTGAAGGGCTAGCCCTATCTGAAAATTTACTAACTTAGTCACATTTATAGGTGCTCATTCTTACTCATTTTACTTATCTATACAATATCATGACATTCTCATTTTCTGTTTGTTCCTACAGCTGTGCCTCATCAGTAATTTAAGAAAAATGCAGATTAATGGTGTAATATTACGAGTAAATACGCAATTCTACATCTAATATATATATATATATGTTACTGACAAGACAAGATTTAATAATGTTGGGTGAGTATATAGGTAACATAGTGAGTGAGCTGAAATGGATACGTGTGTAACATTACCGAAAAAAGCTCCCGTCGTTGAAAAATAAGATTTTTTTAAGTTAAGTATCTTGAATTGAATGAGGCTCATAGATCTTAAAGGGCCAGCTAATTCAGCAGAACTTGGAGCACACTACTGTAATGTACTCCTGAAAAAATGTTGAAATACTTTTTGAATTTTTGAAAATAGGTGCCTTTTTCACAGAAAGAAATCATAAATGAAGTACTGTTTACATGAGAATCTGGCCAGTCCCCCGCACAAAGTCCCAGCAAGAGCTGTGTGCAGATAGCAGAAGCATAAAGAGGGTAAACCCATCCCAAATCCATCTGTGCAGGGAAATGACTGCTGGAAACTCCTAAATATGTTACTTGTGGGTTAACTGATGGCTGATTACATTACTGAAAGCAAGTAAAAATTTCTGTTCACGGAGCTTGCAAAGGCCATTGTCGGCAGATTTGTTAATCATAGAACAGCCAGCAATGTGTCTGTAAACAAACTGAAGAGTGCAAATGTTTAGTGTAATTAAATAAAAGCAATAGATCACTTTAACATAGAATCTTATGCTCTTTCGCACCATGAAGAGCACTTATACAGTCCTATTAAATTCCCTCAATGTGTAAAACCGTAGCCCATAAGGTGGCCCCGTAAAGCAACCCGCCAACGATCTGCGGGTTACAAGCTGATTGCTGTGCAAATACAACAAAGACTGAAATAATGGACACCTTAAGTTTCTATTAAGGAGGAAATGCAGGCGTTTATTGTAAAGCAAACAGAACAGTCTTTGGCAGTAAAATACACGTGGATGTTTGCATTTCAAGTATTTGCCATAGAGACCTTTATTTAACTACATTAGTCCTTACATTTTAGTGCATAACCTTTCCGTGTCCTTTATGCCTCTTATGTGCAGTTATTACTTGTGGAAAGTAACAGACACCAGACTTCTCTATCACACATGTCACTCTGTTAACATCACAAATATCTATCTTAATTTATAGGAAACTCCGATTAAATGGCATTTCCATTTGAATGTAAAGAGGCACCCCAACAGCACATTGGTTTAATATTAAAAATAATTTAAAAAACGGTCTATACATTGTATTACCCATTTTTCTATACAGTCAATCATATCTGAGATATACAATATTGTTTGTGAAGCTCCTGTACTCTCAGTGTGACTCAATGTGCAGTTCAGATTACTTGATAAAATACTAAAATATGCTATTAAAGGGAAAGTTTCATGGATTAATACATTTCTGAACTCTGTACACAAAAAGCAGCTTATGTGTATGCAGCACATCTCATAAAACATTTTAATTTTTATTAATATGTAAAAATCCCTCTAATGGTTATGTTGACAACTCCAGGGGGTATCTACACAGGCATCTGCCCCCCCTACCAATCAGGGGAGCAATATTAACCCACTATTTACCTGCTGTTGCTTGCTCAGCCAATCTCCTTGCAGCTTCTTGTCTCTATGTCAGCAGCAAAACATAGCCCATACCAGTGATACACTACATATCACAGGCTGTTTTGCACCACAAACAGGATCCCAGAGTTAATTCAAAAAGTTTCAGCTAGCCTGATTGGCCAAAACCAAAACATTTTAAATTTGATTTAGCCGGGGCTTGGAGGATGTTAACCCTGATTTCCCACTGTCAGAATTTACAGCACATTGGTTTAATATTAACAATAATTTAAAAAACGGTCTATACATTGTATAGCCCATTTTTCTAAACAGTCAATCATATCTGAGATATACAATATTGTTTGTGAAGCTCCTGTACTCTCAGTGTGACTCAATGTGCAGTTCAGATTACTTGATAAGTGTTGTAGAGGGGTCCCAACTGCATGATAACATTTGGGAGCATTGTCAACTTAGTTAAACAAATATATTTGGGTTTAAGTCTTATATATAAATTGGAAGCTTAAGAGAAAGAACTCTACACATGAAAATAAGTTTAAAAATATAAAATAAACCATTTATTAACATGTACTTCTTTGTTTAAACCAATGGAAACCATGGTTACATTGTCTTTTTTTAATACATTTAAATGGTGTAATTTATTGTAATGAGTAAAACTCTGAGAAATCTCTGTTGTCTCTCTTTGACATCTCCAATAATTAAAGACGGCTTAATTTGGAACTATAATCACAAACCACATTAGCAAATTGCTATGTTTCGTGATTCACTAAGTACTGAACCAAATTAGGATTGTTCTGAAAAAATACTAAAATATGCTATTAAAGGGAAAGTGTCATGGATTAATACATTTCTGTACTCTGTAGGCAAAAAACATATAATGTGTATGCAGCACATCTCATAAAACATTTTATTTTTTATTAATATCTAAAAATCCCTCTAATGATTATGTTGACACCTCCAGGGGGTGTCTACACAGGCATCTGACGCCCTCCCTCCAATCAGGGGAGCAATATTAACCCACTATTTACCTGCTTTTGCTTGCTTAGCCAATCTCCTTGCAGCTTCCTGTCTCTATGTCAGCATCAAAACATAGCCCATACCAGTGATACACTACATATCCCAGGCTGCTTTGCACCACAAACAGGATCCCAGAGTTAATTCAAAAAGTTTCAGCTAACCTGATTGGCCAAAACCAAATCATTTTAAATTTGATGCTTATTTAGCTTCGGCTAAAAATGTTTGCATATACTACTAATTATCCTCTATCAGATGCATTCGTAATCCAGCAAACTAACATATCCCTTTTATTGTCTGTTTTTTTTGTACCATGTTATAGTCTTTTCTGATTATGCCACTTTGTACACAGAAAGTAATACAATATATTGATAATAACTACGAAAGTGGCCTGGATAATCACGTAAAAAAGTAAAATTCAAGAGGAAAAGCTGTAAAAAGCATTTTTATTATCTATTCACTGTTTTATGTGCAGTAGTGTTAGCTTTTGAAGACCTTAAATCTGTATATTAATGTTACAGGGAGAAAAAGCCGGAAAGATCCCAAGGCCCAAGGGGACCATAAATCGCAAGTAGTTCCATTGCTATGTTGATAAATGTAATTCCCCTTTAAACAAAAAATGAAACCTTTGACAATCAGAGAGATCTTCAATGTGCAACTAATTTTTACAAGTGACTTTTGTTTAAATGATAGGGGGCCACAACATTAATACAGTAGCCACAGCATGGTCAAGCGTCCAACAACCAAAAAACAATGACCTTTCAGTGAAATGAATACTTGTAAACTCCATGGTGTACACACAATTCATCCAACAATGGTCCTATTGAGGTATCTGCAGTGGACTGATGTATTCTGTAGCATCCGCCTTTGTGATATTCGGAGTATGTGTATTTATTCCCTTTGTATTATTCATTTTAATGCCATAATAGTGGGACAAATGTTGGCTAGCTTAGCCTAAAACTCATTTTGGAATATGTCTTGGACATGGAACCAGGAGGCGCAAAGTAGTTTCTTGGTTGTTTAGAACATCTTCTAGTTCCCTGTGCTGCAAATTTAATATAAGTACTGTATATTAATATGGATATAGATTGTCTACACAGTGCATCTCCTGAAAGGATAAAGGGACTTGCATGGCACAAACAGAGAAGGTTGTTTTGGATCTGCTCGGCCTGGTAGCCTAGTAGGGCAGCATGCTCACATTAGAGATGGGTAGAGCATGGGACCTCCATAATGCAGTTGTGGCATGCACCCTGCACATAGTAAGCATGAAATGTAAAAGTAGGATTAAAATGTAGGAGATCAATCTATGAACTGAAATAGACCCCCGGATGCATTCGATACATTGGATTTAATAATAAATAAAATAATAAATAATAACAAAATAATAATAGTAATTGAATTGTTACATCGCCATCTATTGGTGCTAAGGAGTCATAACAATAACTTATTACACCGCCATCTGTTGGATGTAAGGATAAATGACAACAGTGGAAATAGTTTTTGTAGCGCCATCTATTGGATATAAAGGTGTATAATACCAAGAAGCCCCATTCTTCCAATGCCACTTATTGGAAATGAGGACGTAAAGGCTTTGCCTTGCATTTCAGGGCTGGATCACTACTCTGAGTGAGATCAGATTGATATACTACAGGATATGTAAAGCTTGTGAAACCCGGAGATCAGCTAAAAACTTGTGTTTAATGAGTTTGTAACCATTGATGGTGGTGTTTATTATTAGACCTTTTTGTGCAGTCACCAGCATTTCGTACCTAAAAAAATAGCACATTTTGGTAAATAATACAACGCATCCAAACTGTCCCGGATTATAGTGCATACTGTGTATGTATGTATCACCCCATCATACACGTATGTAACACACTATACTGCATGTCTCTAGTACCCTATCCTACATGTATATTTCACCCTATCATACATGTATATAACACACTCTCCTGTATTGCTGCTATTCCCATCACACATAATTAAGTTATTGAGAAGGCTGCATTGGGTTGCGATGGGAAAGAGACATTGCAGCTTTTCTTATCCCAGGTCCTGAGATTCTGGTGGATAAATCATCACTGGCTCCTTTCTGTCTGCTGTTCTCGGTGCTGTTAGATCGTATGCATTGCCTAGCAGGGAGGGTATAGAGGAGCTGATGAATGAAGCTGGCAGGGTGTGGGTGCAAAATCCCATTTTCAACAATGTCAGCTATGTTCAAACTGATGCAATAATGACTGCTGCAAATAGCTCCGATCGTGCTTCTTTGTGCACCCACCCCTCATGGAGCTGCCCACATTGCCCGCCCTGGAAGTGGCACTATGGTAGTTTGTTCCACTCCTAAAATGCAGAGGATGTGGTTTGGCACGTTGAATGATGGGTTTTGGGGTGAAAGTCTAATTGATATTGGCCCACAAGAACCGAGGCCTTGTGAGTGTCTTACTGGCACTTTAAGGATTGCAGTAGTGGCCATTATATTTGCTAACTGTTTAACAAAATGTACGGTTTTAGAATTATGGCAAACCACAATCTCAGCAAATGGCAAATAAATGGAGAAGATGTGGAGGCAGGGACATATTTTATTTTCTTGGGCTCTTCAGAAGATGACTGTAGCCATTAAATTAAAAGATGCTTGCTTGGGGAGGAAAGCTATGGCAAGCTTGGACAAGCCAGTAAATATATTACATTATCAAGAAAGGTACGTATAGTTAGAACTATGGTATTGCCAGTAGTAACATACGGTCTATATAGAAGGCTGAGCACCGTAGAATTGATGCCTTTGAATTGTGGTGTTGACAAAAACTGCTTAGTGTCCCTTGGACTGCAAGAAGATCCTATAAATCAGTACTTAAGGAAATCAAGACAAACTGTTCACTGGAAGATATGATCATGAGGCTAAAACTCAAATATTGTGGCCAAGAAGACTCTGATGCTGAGAAAGATTGAAGACCCTCGAAGAAGGGGACGGCAGAGACGGAGATGGATAGATGAGGTACTTGAAGCATTAGCTTGATGGAGCTCAAAGGGGCAGTGAGTGACAGATGTGCCTGGCCTGCTGCGGGCCATAAGGTCAGAGAGAGTCAGACACGACTGAATGACTAAACAACAAGTATTTTGAGGAAACAAATTAAATATAGCTTACAAAAGCAATATATTAAAAAAAAATCAGATGTGAGCCTCTCCGCCTCCTATTCGTTGTCCAGGGCCTTGTCCTGCCTCTACTACTGCAGGCAAACCTACGCCAGTCTAGTAGGGTTTAGCACAGCGTCCAAGGATCATCATCCTCCAACTGGACACGTAATATTGTGTGGAGTGGCGCATCTCTGCTAGAGGCTGCAACACTAAAGTTCAAATATTAGTTGTAAAAGCTACATTATATTCTTCACTTACAGATTGTATTGCTAATTAGTTGCTAAATAAACAAATTAAAAGCTATTGTAGGACCCGTAGCAGTGATCCTTTAAGTTAGATTATTACACAATGACATTGGTCAGAGGACCGGGATGAGGTCTTGTGATGACTGTATCTGTACACCCATTGAGATAGTGAATGGAGGGCCCCTGCGTAAAATATTTTAGGGCCACCAATGGATAAATAAAAAAGCCAAATTTATATAGGGGTTGCCAGATCACCTCTAGAGTGATCAGATCACCTTTGTACAAAAATAATTAGCAGTCCCTCTTCCCTCATAGATTAAAAGCCCCCTTATACCCTAGACTGCTACTGGGAGCTCCCTGTGGGCCCCAGTGTTTTGCACATGCTGCACCGGTAGTATCTCTGCCACTGGTTTCCCATTTAGCTATTAAGACCACCAGGGGTCTTTGAAGATGTTAAGAAGTAAATATAAGGAGTCTATTAATCCATCTAATATACTCTAATATATCTGGTGCTCCAATGAGGTACATTATGCTAAGTATTTTGGGCCTCATTCAATTGCTACAATTACGGAGCGATTCAATTGAACAAGCCCGCAAGTTACAGGACGCAATATGAAAACGTAAACCATGCAATCGTATGTAGCATTTAAGGATGTGAACATGATCAATTAACAAGGCCGTAACTACCCATTTAGAAACAGCCAATAGAAAATGAGACCGTCATCATTACGGCAGTATAAGATGGGGGTTACATGTCAACCAATTAGCGTTTAAAACCACTAAATAATACAAATGAGTGCCAATACTGTTCTAGTGCATATGAGTGTATTAACTCATTGATTCCCGAGATTGATATAACCCCGAAATGAAACATAAAAATAAATGATTTTTATTGCCGATTTGCGGGCTTGAGACTGTTGTGCAATTAATTCTAATGTCTATCATCGCTTTCCCCATCATTTAAAGAGCAGTATTGATGTTTTATTTGCATTTACAGTGCTACGGGCATGTCTTTAACCCCTTTGCAGGTCCCATCTGGTACCCGTAGGATTTTCTTCTACATTTGCCGTTTACGGGTGTGAAAACATTTGCGGGCTTGTGGAATTGTAGCTATTGTATAGCAATTTGTGATTTTAACGATCATAACTCTTGTGGACGTGAAAGATCAAAGGCTTAGATGGGGCGTAAGTTTCGGTTGTGACAACCGCAAGGATTTTCAGCCCATAACCCATAGACCGTTTGCAGCTCGCAAAAAGACGCCAATGGAATAGCAAATTAGTTTACAGGCTACATTACGGGCTCCCATAAGCTACAATTTCTCAATTGAATGAGGCACATAGTATATAAACTGCTTTTCTGTATGTTATAGTACGCTGTGTTGCAGGTTGTCTGTAATAGCAGCTTGAATAATGAGAATTTCATGCAAATAATGGTGCAAAAACATTATAAATATATGTATGTTATGGTGGGGTAGCATTGTTAGCAGGTTCAAACATGTCAGATGGAGGCTCTGATCGTACTTCAACTAATTTTATCTGCTTTTGTCTCAGGGTGTGTGTCTTTGTAAACGAATTAGCTTTCCCTTTGTCCTAGAGAAAGCATGGACAGTTGTAACTGCCACATTTCCATTGTTTAGATCTTCTCCTATCTCAGGAATAGATAACTGGTAACTAATATGGCAGCATAATTGCATATTAAAAAATAACAACCTGAAGCTTTATTATTATTTTTTTACAATTTAACAACATCCACTCAGGATTGGCATATGTCCGCCATATTTTTATTCCCTTCCTGCATATCTATTTGCCACTTCTACTGGAAGGCCACTCTGATAGGTAATAGTTTCTGAATCAGCTCAAAATCACAGCTTGTGATAGTTTTTTTTTCATTATATTCCACATACGGATGAGCTAAAATGAATTTACCATTTTTGCACCAGTATGGTATCTCAAACTGATAAGCATTTCTGTTAAGGTCAATGTACAGTAGGCAAGCCGTTGTTTATTAACCCAGTAACATGATGAAGGATGAGGTTTTGTACAACTGTATGTATATACTGAGGATTCCCTGGGGGCCCAGTGGTTAGGAAGCAGTTGGTTTCACCACAGCATCCTGGGTTTGAATCCAGCCAGGGAACCAAGAGGTAACACTGGCAAGTACTTGGATGGGAGACCACCTGAGAATACCAGGAGCTGTGGCCAACTGGAGAAGGAACTGGCAACCCCCTCCAGTATCTCTGCCATGAAAACCAAGTGGATCCACATGGTGTGTTGTCCAAGAGTTGACCACAACTGAGCAACACCATTTACATTTTTATGTATATCCTTGGGTTCCCATGATGTCCAGTGGTTAGGATTCGGTGCCTGGGTTCAATTTCAGTCAAAGAACCAAGAGGTCTCACCACCATGAAGCCATGCAGGGTTGGGTCTGGTCGGTACTTGGATGGGAGACCACCTAGAAATATCAGGAGCTGTATGCTGTGGCCAACTGGAGAAGGAA
Source organism: Discoglossus pictus (assembly GCA_027410445.1). Taxonomy (NCBI): domain Eukaryota; kingdom Metazoa; phylum Chordata; class Amphibia; order Anura; family Alytidae; genus Discoglossus; species Discoglossus pictus. The sequence goes on from CM050169.1 coordinate 223,512,504, forward strand.
CTAGCAACCCACTCCGGTATCCGCCATGCAAACCGAGTGGATCACCATGGACATAAAGATGTTATGGTCCATGAGGTCATGGAGAGCCGGAATGACACAACAACATGGGAATTTAGTTTTGGTTTAAGTACCTTGAAAGTTAACACTGGAGTTGAGGATTAAAATTAAGCAATTTATTTCAGTAGTTAAAAAGCTATAACTTTACCCAAACTGTGACATAATACTTACTCATTTGTTCTGCTTCCATTTTTAGCAGAAGAGGGACGCACATAACATTACAGCGCTCAGAGCTTGAGACTTGGAAAAATACCAGCTTAACTCCTCTGACAATAGGCAGCAATTATTAGAGTCAATTAGCGCACACTAGAATGGGCTCTGCTTATTTATAGCCAACATTTAATTCAGGGGCTGGTAATGACTCTTATTTGTCTACATTGGACCAGCTACAAAACAAAAAAGGGCAACTATACATTTTGTAAGAACTTGTGATTAATGCTCTGTGTCATCATGTAGAGCCATTGGAAACAAATAGAGAAAATGTAAAAACACTTTCATTTAAAGCTCTCTCACTATTTTATGATTGTTTTACATGCTGCAGTGTTAGCTTTTACAGCACTTATACCAGAGGTGTGTTTAGGTTTTATGCAGCCCTGGGACCATTTATACTTATACACACCCATGGCCCAATTACGTGAGTGCATCAATGCCCCACACCCCAGTTATTACTCTTCCTAAAATAATAGGGTTATGAGTATTTATGTATATCAGAAAGTGCCATGTACATTTACAGAGATAAATGCCACTAATATACGCATTTCTGTGCCTATACAACCTAACTTGTTACTTACTATTTACTTTCTTTGGGCCCTATTCCATTAGCTGCTCACAAATGCCTCAAATTTATACATTTGGTTGCAGGTGTTTTTTTCTAAATGTTTAGATGTATTCTATTGACTCTAACTCGTAAATCCTGCCTTTTTAAGTCGGATTTCAGGGGGCGTGATCACATGATCTGGCAATATTTAAACAAGCCTGTAATTTACTTCTTAGACACAGCCAATAGTAAAACATGGAAGTTATACGTAATCTGCAATTAGAGGCTAATAATTAATTAGAGCCAATAAGTAATATTTGCTGATGGGGCTCAAGCACTCTATAAAATACATTAGACCATCTGTTCTAGTCCATGTGGGTTTCATGATATGTTTTAACCCCTTGAGTCCCGGCAATTGATATTACTCCAAAATAGAATTTAAAAAATATTTTTTTTAATTGCATATTTGTGAGTTTGAACTGTTTGAAACCAATGTGTTTCCATGCGTTCCCATCCATGTACTTTTATTAACTAAATAATATGTAAGATATAGACACTTTTTGGGATTCAAGGCTCCAATTACATCCTTTTTGCCTTCATTCCTGTCCCACTCCCTTCCTCCCTCCGCTGCTCAATAGAAAAAAGCACACTCCCTCAGGCACAAAGCTAGCAGGAAGGGCGCATGGAATCTTCTATACACAAGCAAAGTCTGCAAAATTTCTATTTTGATTTTATGCTCATTATTTTTTTGCGTTGTTCAGTTGTTTCCAACTCTCTCTGTGATCTCATCAACCGTAACAAACCAGGACATCTTTAAGTCCATGTTCATGCTTATCCACTTGGTATTCATGGCAGAGATATTGGAGTGGGTTGCCAGTTCCTTCTCCAATGGGCCAAAGCATACAGCTCCTGGTATTTCTGAGTGGTCTCCAATCCAAGTACTGACCAGACCCAACCCTGCTCAGCTTTACGGTGGTGTGACCTCCTGGTTCCCTGATGGTAATCGACCCAGGTTGTAGTGGTGAAAGCACCGAATCCTAACTCTGGACCACCAGGGAACATTGTTTACATGTTTGCTAATGTTGTAAATTGTTTTATAGTTCACAAATGTGACATTTTACTAAATGACAGTGGGCCTAAAACAATTCCTGCTACAAACAGACTAGATATTTGCCACAAGTTAGGAATATGTTTATTACTGTAATATATTTACCATTAATCACCTGATTCCTATTTTAATAGAAGTAGATGAGTTATAAATATGTCTGCCTAGCAGCTTTTATTAAAAATATTCCTAACTTGTGGCAAAAATCTATCTATAGGCACCCCGACATTTGAGCAATGCAGAACAGCGCGCCGTCATCAGGGCGTGGAGAACTGCGCTTTGATGATGCTCTGCGTTCCAGCCTGCATCCCATCTGCCACAGAGGCTTCTCATGCGAGAGCAACCCCATCTCTACTTGGCAAGGTAAGGGTCTGACAGTGTGCCATGTGGGCCAGGCATTGTTTCATGTGTCACAAGGAGCATGTTGCATTTCATGTTTATCACACATGCAAATAATGGCAGTGACATGTAGTGATAAACATACAATGCAACATGCTCCTAGTGACACATGCACATGACAGTGACATTACATACAATATGCTCCTAGTGACACATGCCAGTCCCATATGGCATACTGTCAGCCCCTTACCTTGGCCTTGGCAGCCTCCAGCAAGCAGGTCTAGTAAATATGAGATGGGGGCGCTCACGCATGAAAAGCCTCTGTGGCAGATTGGATGCAGGCTGGAGTGCAGAGCGTCATCAGAGCGAAATTCTCAGCGCCCTAATGACGATGCGCTGTTCTCCAGTGCGCAAAGGACGTGCCACCCTATCTATATCTTTATTTACCACAAGTTATGAATGAAATGTTATGAATATGTCATCACAAACTGATTCCTATATTAAAATAGGAATCATGTAATTAATATAGAATATCATACAGTAAACATAGTCATAACTGTCATAACTATATCTATATTGTATATAAAATGTTATGAATATGTCATCAGCACCTGATTCCTATTTTAATAAAAGCTGTCTGAAACATTTAGAACTTATCTGCGTCTATTAAAATAGGAATCAGACATAGTGAAAGAATTTTATTCATAATGTGGTAAATAATGAAAGTATCAATGAAGTATATTAGCATATGCATTAGCAGTTACCGATAATGGCCCCTATTTAATTGCCAGCCCGTAATTACCTTCATACAGCGGGTTAGAAATTTTCTCCAGTAACAGATGTAATTAATTGCTCAATCCCGCAATTACAGGTTCAAAGCTAAAAAAAAAAGCAAACCATGAACCCTTAAGTAGCATTTCAGGGCATGATCCTGATCAATTAAGCAAGCCCGTAAGTTACAATTAGGACAGAGCCAATAGTAAATGAGACCGTCATCATGACGTCAGTAAACCATGGAGTTCAGACTACAATTACATAGGGCCTCATTCTATTATCGGCCGTAAATCGGCCGTAAGGCTGCGATTCCTTGCGGGGGTTCAGTTAACTCGCGATTCTATTATACGGCCCCGCAGGGATCTCCTCTTACGGCCGGCCGCATATCTTGGAACCGGCCGTAAGCTCAGAAATATAAAAACTCAAAAATAAATTCAAGCCTGCACTGTACAGCTCTGTAAATGCTAGGGATCATATTGGGGGACATGAGGATTAAAAGGAACCCACTCTCAAGCTTGCACATCTGCCCAAACCCGAGTTCAAATTAACTGTTTATTTTCCGGCTGCGGCGTGGGTGTGTCTGAGGTGCTCCAAGCACTCTGGACTTTTTACATGGATATTTTATGGATATTAAAAATAAAATATTTTACGGATTTGAGTACAGGATAATTATGTGCTATTTTTTCTAACACCTAAAATCCCTTTATAGTCTTCTCAAAGTGCAGGATGGCTTTATTTGAGCTATTTTATGTGCTTAATTGGTGCTAGCGAGACCTCTTTCCTGCAAGTAAGCAGCGGCTCGGTTTTAGCCTTGCAGACAGGTTTCCCGGAGGAATTGAATTGCAAAACTCTTGCGGCCGTTTAAGATCAAAGGCTTTCCTCCGGCGCGAGCGGCCGCAAGAGATAGCAAGGCACCGGCCGCAAGCCTGCCGGAGCCTCCGGCCGTAAGGGAATAGAATAGCAGAATAGCTTGCGGCCGGTCCTTGCGGCCCCGCAACGGCTGCGGCCGCTAATAGAATGAGGCCCATAGTGTTTAGAAGTTCGATTTGCGATCAGGCTCGCAATCCAGAAATGTAGAAATCCATAATAATAAATCATATGTTCTAGTCCACATCGGTTCCCTGATATTTATTAACTCCTTGATTCTTGGGATCGATAACACGAAAATAAAATGTACATTTTTTTTTTTTATTGCAGATTTGCAATCTTGAGACTGTTGTGCAATTAATTATAATGCCTTTCATTGCTTTCCCAGCATTTTTAAGTACAGTAGTGTGTTTTTTTGCTACATTTGCAATTTACGGGTTTGAAGGCAGTTGCAGACTTGTTAATTTGGTGTAGTTAAATACGTATTTTGCATCTTTAGCTCTGGTAACATATGCGGGCTTGTTACATCAAAGGAGGAGGTAGAACGGAGTTACGTTTTTGACAACCGCAGGGATTCGCAAATGGATTACAAGTAGCAAAATTTAGCAAATTAAATATCTGTAACTTATATGGGCTCCATTACAGGCTCCAGTAATTGCGATTTGGACAA